>CACRXE010000058.1:0-510000 GCA_902685375.1 Neostethus bicornis | reverse complement strand
CCTGTTTCCCCCGTCCCTCTTGTCTGTGTGTGTGTGTGTGTGTGTGTGTGTGTGTGTGTGCACTGTGTGTGTGCACTAGTCACACCTGAAACTCATCTACTCATCTGCTGGAGCATAAATGGATCAGTTTTTGACACACTCTTCACCAGATTGTTTGTTTACCATGCTTGGTGAGACGGTGGATCAGCGCTAGAGTGCTCGCCCGCGGACTGGAAGATTGCGGGTTCGATTCCCGCTGAGACCACCGTCTAGGGTCTTTGGAGAAGACACCTAACCCCCCGTTTCTCCCACCATTGGCGCTGTTGAAGGGCAGCCTGCTGCGGTGTAAGGAGTGCAGCACGGTGAGGGATGAATAGAGTAATCCATTTATTTATTTTATCTGTTCTCCAGTTTTTGGCTCCAGCTCCTTCATCAGAACCTCCCTAGTTTATTTGTTTTGTCTTCTTTATTTGGACTTTTTGTCAATCTAATAAATCTGCTTGTGATTTTTCATCTGAGCCTGTCTGTTGTGTCAAGGGTATATTTTGGCCTTAACTCCACATCATGACAGTTCCTCCCTTCCTTCGTTCCTTCAAAACTGGACTCCTTAATGAAAGGAAACCATGTTTGTTGTCCTTCATTTGGCTCCTCCTCCTTCCTCCTGCCCCGTCACGTTGTGACCGCCCCTTTACGTGACGGTTGGGTAAAAAAGGAGAAAAGATGGGGTTCCAATGCGGCAGGTGTTCCTGGTGAAACATGGCGGTATTCCGGTCCTTTGAGCACACACGTTTACCGTCTCAGGTTGTCTTTACTCCTCCTCTCGTTATTCTCTTTCATCTCAGCCTCACTCAAAGCTCCACACTGGTTTTTAAATCTCTGGGATCTGATCCGAGTTCATCTGGAGGATCTGCAGAGCAGCGCCAGGATAACTCCGAAGCACAGACCCTCAAAGTATCTGGAATTCTAAAAAAGTCTGAACAGGCTTTCTTTCTCTTGTCGGAGCTTCTATGGACAGACTTTTTCACCAGGAAGAGATCAAGATGAGAGGAGTCCTTCCAGGAGTTTGGGGTCGTACCCATAAAATATTCCACAGTTTTGTCCAAGAAGAGGTCTTAAAATCCTGTTTCAGGTCCATTTTGAGATTAAGCGTCCTGTAACCAGACAGTCGCCGATTCAATCCCTCGCCTGGAGTTCATGTCGAGGTGTCCTAGAGCGAGACACTGAACCCCCCCAATGTCTCCAGATGGTGGTTCCAGCTTCCACCATCAACCCAATGTGTGTGTGAATGTGAGCTCCGATGGAAAACACTTTGAGAACCAACGCAGGTAAAAAAAAGAGCTGGAGAAAAAGTAACATTTACCCAAAATAATCATACCCATGCTGTGAGATCCTGGAGGGACCGTGAGACATAACGGACCATATGGGGATCCCTCGCTATAACGCGGTTTATTTTTCACGGTTTCTTCACATCGTGCATCGCGCATTGTGTTCTGCATTCTGATTGGCTAAAAAGTCTCTCCACTTCTTTTCTACCCGTGTGTGAATAACGTCGCAGTTTGATATGTACACGTACGTAAAACAGTTTGGCCAATTTAGATTACGTACGCGCAGCTCATTGGTTCGAGCGTTCGCGCGCAGATCGGAAGTTCGCGGGTTTGCATCCCACAGAGAGCACGTCTAGGGTCTTTGGAGAAGACACCTAAACCCCCGTTTCTCCCACCATTGGTGCCGTCATGGCAGCCTGCTGTGGTGAGGGATGAATAGAGTAATCCTTTCTTTCTTGCAATTTTGAGTTTCTTTAAAACCCATAATGTCGACTAAAACGCTCCAAACCGACAAAAGCGCCTGCAGCAGGGCAGCAGGAGATGGTTTCTATGGAAACTAAAATTAGACTTCTGGACGTCCTAAGGGAACTCACTCCTAGGAATGAGTGTGTGTGTGTGTGTGTGTGTGGCCCCTAACAGAATGGTGACCTGTTCGGGATCAGCTAGGTCCAGGCTAGCACCCCTTGCAACCTGCTCCATCAGGATGAAGAACATCTACTCATCCTCGTCCTGGACATCTCCGGGCTGAGGAGTCCCCCGTGTTTCCATCAGGATGAAGAACATCTACTCATCCTCGTCCTGGACATCTCCGGGCTGAGGAGTCCCCCGTGTTTCCATCAGGATGAAGAACATCTACTCATCCTCGTCCTGGACATCTCCGGGCTGAGGAGTCCCCCGTGTTTCCATCAGGATGAAATCCATCTACTCATCCTCGTCCTGGACATCTCCGGGCTGAGGAGTCCCCCGTGTTTCCATCAGGATGAAGAACATTTATTGACTTCTTTAGATATTTAGCTGTAGATTAGAATAAGTTAATATTTAAACAATAATCTGTGACACATTGGTTGCTCGTCCCGGGGGAGGGATCTCTCTTTCATGTGGATCCCCATGAGGTTTCTTTTTTTTTTTTCCCACTGATGGGGTTTTTTTTAGGAGTTTTTCCTCACAGAGAAGGAGAGTCTAAGTGCATTAATGTGCTAGTCTTGTTTAGTTAGTATTTGTTAGTTATTTTTCTTGCTGTGTATTTATATTAATACATTCCTCTTTTTCTTAATAAACCATTGAGATGGAAATTCTGTGATTTTGGGCTAAAAAATAACATTGAATTGAAATTGAATTAGGGATGACCAGTTCCGAAGAGGACATGAAACCTTTGTGACCCCGAGAATGGGGGTTCCGGCGTGGATGGGAATATAAACGTATGTAATACAAAAACGTGTTTTTGAACTAGATACAATGATGAGGTTATTTAACCGAAACGTCTTTCAGAGGTGCACATTATGAGGAAATAATAGATGCCTCTCAGCCAATCAGAAGCACTCATGCCCTGGTTCTCTGTGTCCATGCAGAGATGGTGACATCATTTCTTGGCAGGCGGCTCCAGGGAGACAAGGATGTCGCGACCGGACCACACTCATCCACTCAGAGTGTGTGTGTGTGTGTGTGTGTGTGTGTGTGTGTGTGTGTGTACATGCTTCCCACAGCCAGTTCTTAATCATACAGAGGAAGGTCAACCCACACAGTGTTTTACCTCCACCATCCACCGCTCTGTTTTGTTCCATCGGACTGTCTTATCTATGAGAGGAAGTGATTTATTGTGTGTGTGTGTGTGTGTGTGTGTGTATCACGAGCCAGAGAGAAACGGAACAAGAGGAAAAGGGCGTTTGAAAAAATTAACGTGGCTCCAAACAGAAAAGGTCCGAATACGTCCGCGTACGCCGACTTCCACGCAAACCGAGCGACCTATAAAGACAGCGGACTGCCGGTAAAGTAGGAAGCGGCCAAACAAGACGTGGGGAAAAGACGACACCTTGTGGACAGAATGTGAAGTGAACAGAGGACAGTGAAATGAAGCATTTGAAGCAGTGAGAAAACATTTAAAAAACACATAAAAATACCTGTTATAAGAAAAATGGACCACATCATGGAAGAACTCATCATGAAACCGTATGTCGTCGTGCTCCTAGTACAAAGCAATTTTTTTTTTTTTTTTGTTTACATGCTCTATTCATCCCTCACTGAGAAAGTTTGTGTGCTGCATTACACCGCATCAGGCTGCCATCTATGACAGCGCCAATGGTGGGAGAAACAGGGGGTTAGGTGTCTTCTCCAACGACCTTAGATGAGAACTCAGTAGGAATCGAACCTGCGAACTTCCGGTTAACTTCCGTCCGCGGGCGAATGCTTTACTACCGAGCCACCGTCTTCCCTATTTACATCCTTTACATAAAGATCAGTCAGTCACCTTCTGAACCCTCACGGGGTTCCTGGGGGTGCCAGAGCCCATACTGGGTGATCTAAGGTGAGGAGCAGGATACACCCCCAGACTCGCCAGTCTGTCGCGGCGCCACACACACACACACACTCATTCCTTCCTTCCTCTTCGACGTAAAAAGACCTTTAAACTCCATCCTTTCTGGACTCTTTTAGATAATAAACATTGTTTGGGTCGTCATCCTCCTTCCGTACCCTCATCATAACAGCGACGCTTGCTCAACCGAAGATCAATTTTTTTCTTCATACTGTATTATCCGTTTTGTTCCGTCATCTTCCGCTTGTTCCGGGTTCGGGTCGTGGGGACAACAGCCTCAAACGGGCAGCCCAGGCCTCTCTCTCCCCGGCTGCATCCTCTAGCTCACCTGGAAGGATCCCGAGTCGTACCCCGGCCAGCTGTGAGACATAGTCTCTCCAGCGGGTCCGGGGTCTGCCCCCTGGTCTCCTCCCGGTGGGACGTGCCCAAAATACCTCGCCCGCGAGGCGGTCGGAAGGCATCCTGACCAGATGCCCGAACCACCCCATCTGGCTCCGCTTGACCTGGAGGAGGAGCGGCTCGACACCGAGCTCCTCCCAGATGGCAGAGCTCCTCACCCGATCTCTGAGTGAGAGCCGAACCACCCTGCGGAGGAAGCTCATTTCGGCCACTTGTAACCGCGATCTAATTCTTTCAGTCACCACCCACAGCTGGTTGCCATGGTGAGGGTAGGAACGTAGATCCTGGTTACCATGGTGATGTTAGGAACGTAGATCCTGGTTACCATGGTGAGGGTTGGAACGTAGATCCTGGTTACCATGGTGAGGGTAGGAATGTAGATCCTGGTTACCATGGTGAGGGTAGGAACGTAGATCCTGGTTACCATGGTGAGGGTAGGAACGTAGATCCTGGTTACCATGGTGAGTGTAGGAACGTAGATCCTGGTTACCATGGTGAGGGTAGGAACGTAGATCCTGGTTACCATGGTGAGTGTAGGAACGTAGATCCTGGTTACCATGGTGAGGGTAGGAACGTAGATCCTGGTTACCATGGTGAGGGTAGGAACGTAGATACTGGTTACCATGGTGAGGGTAGGAACGTAGATCCTGGTTATCATGGTGAGGGTAGGAACGTAGATACTGGTTACCATGGTGAGGGTAGGAACGTAGATACTGGTTACCATGGTGAGGGTTGGAACGTAGATCGACTTGTAAATCGAGAGCTTTGCTTTTCGGCTCAGCTCTCTCTTTACAACGACGGACCGATGCAGCGTCCTAGTTATTGCTGACGCCGCACCGATCCGCCTGTTGATCTCCCGCTCCATCCTTCCCCCACTCGTGAAGATACTTAAACTCTTCCACTTGGGGCATATACAGTATAATAATACTGTATAATAATAAACATTAATATAGAATAATCACATCCATGTGATTTAGATATTCACCGCCCCCTGGTGTTTGATCTTAGACACTGTGACACATCACATGCTCATACTGGGCCTGTGGGCAGGTTAAAGTTCTAACCATCTTTATTTCTCATAAAGAGTGGCAGTGATAGAGTGGGGGGGGGGGGGGTTGAGGGGAAATCCGGGAAGCTACGGTCTGCTCAAACTTCTGACGCTGCAGTAAAACAGGATGTTTCAGCCTCATGCATCGCTGCGATGCGTTCAACGACAGCTCTTTGATACGACGATAAAAAAGATGGCCGCCAAGCGTGGACGATATGCCTGGCCTGCATTATGGCACAAACTTAGGTCATGATGTTTGTTTCTTATTGTGAGGCCACTCAGACCGGGGGCATGGCTTGAAATACTGGTCTTTCTGTGTGGAGTTTGCATGTTCTCCCTGTGTATGTGTGGGTTTCCTCCCTCCCTCCAAAAACATACCTGTTAGGTTAGCTGGCTACGAAACCGTCACTGGGAATAAATATCACATGTGTCTGGATGGTTGTCTGTATGTGTGGCCTCACAACAAACTGGCGACCTGTTTGGGGTGTACCCTGCCTCTCGCCTGAAATCAGCCGAGATAGGCTCCGGCATCCCGTGACCTTGTTAAGAATAAGCAGTTTAAAAGACAAAATGAACGCATTATGAAAAACCATAGGGATGTACCCTAGCTGTAAAACAGGTACATCATTGCTGTAATTTCACGGCCATAAGGCGCACCTAAAAGTCTCAAATTATCTTCAAAATGAGCGGTGCGCCCTATCTGATTTGTGATTGGCGGACGTATTAGAGAACCATCAGACGGACGCAGTTAAAAACATGAGAATGTTAAAGGGTGAAGTGTGTGTGTGGATTATGTCTAAAAGAACAGGTGTGTTCTTTATGCAGAACATTGCTGTTTTAACAACACTAAAAATGGAAAAGAGACACGCTTATGAAGCTCAGTTTAAACTGATGGCGATCAGCTGCGCCGGGCGAGTTACGCCACAGTTTGCCAGTGGATTGTAGATGCTCGGGCTAACGTGTCTGCTGGCACTGTTGTCCGAGCTTTCCCAAAAGCAGGCATCATTTCCGAGGAGCTGCACGGTTCAGAAAGTGACTCTGACAGCGTGGAAAGTGAACCTGCGAGGTTGGATTTAGAGCAGCTGTTAGATTCTGAACCAGAGGATGAGGACTTGGATGGATTTAATAAATGACTTTATGACGACTGTAAATAATATTTAAATAAAACCAACCAAACTCAGTTTTACTCACGATCTATTTTTAAATACACACGTGTGTGTGCGTATGCGCGCGCATCTATGTGTGTATGTGTGTGTGTTGTTGTAAGGCGGACTTACGTAGTGGAGGATATGTATATAAAACCCGCGCCCTATCATCAGGTGCGCCTTATGTGTGTGTTAAATACAGAGCAAGCAAAATTTGGACTGTGCCTTTTAATACGGTGCGCCCTGTGGTCGTGAAAATACGGTAATTTAAAAAAACACATTTATGCTCCTTTTTTAATTTTTCTCTTTTTATTTTTATTAACTTTATTAATCCCTGATTGGGAAATGTGTGTGCTGCATTTCACCGCAGCAGGCTGCCACCTATGACGGCGCCAATGGTGGGAGAAACGGAGGTTAGGTGTCTTCTCCAAGGACCCTAAACGTAAACTCAGTGGGAATCGAAATCGCAAACTTCTGGTTAACTTCCGGTCCATGGGCGAACGCTCTAACCACCGAGCCACCGTCTCCCTCTTTTATTTTTTAACATTTGTCACCTTACGTTGTGCTGCTGTAAGTAAAAAACTTAATTTATCGGAAGCTTTAAATATATTTTAAATAATATTTCTTGTCTTTGTTTTTAATGTTTACTCTCATATTAAAATTACAGTTTCTATCATTTTTTTCTTCTGTGTTTTATATCAGTTAATATTCCAGTAGCTCCACGGTAATTGAACCAGGTTCTCCCAGTCAAAATATGGTAACTTTACCACTTGGCCAACGCGCCCTTGGACTCAGTTACTATGATTTAAAAAAAATTGAAACATTCTAGTAAATTTTTTACTGTCAAAAATCCTCAAGTTTTTGTAATTACCGTAATTTCACGGCCATAAGGCGCACCTAAAAGTCTAAAATTTTCTTCAAAATGAGCGGTGCGCCCTTTCGTGCGGTGCGCCTTGTGTGTGTGAGAAAAGACGGACCTAAAAGAAAAAGCGGTGCCCGTGAAGCGAGGCGGACCTGAAAGAAAAGTCATGAGAACGTTAAAGAGTGAAATGTGGGCGTGGATTGTGTATAAAAAAGGTATGTGCTGTGTGCACAACATTGCTGTTTTAACCCTGAAAATGGCAAAGAGACACGCTTATGACGCTCAGTTTAAGCTGAAGGCAATCAGCTACGAGGAGGAACATGGGAATCGAGCCGCCGCGAGAAAATTTCAGCATAAACGAGTCAATGGATTGTAGATGCTTGGACTAACGCAGTGCTTCTCAATTATATCCTGTTGCGCCCCCCCTAGGAAGAAGGAAATATTTTGCCCCCCCTCTCCCCCATTCTCCGCCATGACCATAATTAGTATCATTTGTCTATGAAATTGTTATAAGCAGTGGTCCCCAACCACCAGGTGGACCACCCCTGGTGTGAGGGGCCTAACTAGTATTTTTATTCACTTTGTTTTTGTGATGTCTTTATTTTGAAGGTATGTTTACCGTTGCCGTGGCAACCAGAGTGCGTTCGAGCAGAGAGAATTTTTCCACGTTATAAAGACGCTGCTAATAAATTTTCTCGTGAAGACAACGTGGATTTAAATGTATTATTATTGATTAAAAAAGTCAGTTTTTCCGGTTGGTCTTAACACCTGTAGACCGGTCCGTGAAAATATTATCAGACATTAAACCGGTCCGTGGCGCAGAAAAGGTTGAGGACCCCTGGTTCTAAGTACACTTCTGCATAACATTGTATCCTCATTAACATTAAAGAAAAAAAAAAGAACAGCTTTATTGTTTTTTAGTGTGTAACAGAAAATATTTAAAGTGCATCAATTAACTTGAATTTAAAAAAAAAAATTCTTATTTAAACTATTGAAGCACTGGACTATTTTTTTAATTCGCACATTTGCATGCTTGCGTGTGTTGTTGTAAGGCGGTGTGTGACTGAGACTGCGCCTTTTGTACGGTGCGCCTTATGTGTGTGTTAAATACAGCAACAGCGCACAAAACTGAGGCTGCGCCTTTTCGTACGGTGCGCCTAAAGGCCGTGAAATTACGGTTGTTACTTTAGTTTGTAACTAATTACTTTTTACGATGTTGTAACTGATTTATTAACTCAGGGGAAGGATGGCTCAGTGGTAGGGAAACCATCCCGTAACTGGAGGGTTGCCGGTTTGATTCCCCTGCCCAGAGTTCATGCGAGGTCTCCTTGAGCAAGACACCGAACCCCCCCAATGTCTCCTGACGGTGGTTTCCAGCTTCCATCATCATGTATGAATGTGTGTGTGAATGGGTGAATGTGGGTTCGGGCATCTGATCAGGATGCCGCCGACTGCCTCACTGGTGAGGTGTTTCGGTCATGTCCACCGGGAGGAGACCAAGAGGCAGACCCCAAACCTGCTGGAGAGACTATGTCTCACAGCTGGCAGGGGAACGACTCGAGATCCTTCCAGGTGAGCTGGAGGATGAAGCCGGGGTGAGAGAAGCCTGGGCTTGCCGCCTGAGGCTGTTGCCCCTGCGACCCGGCCCCGGATAAGCGGAAGACGACGGAACGGAACAGTCAGATATCCAACACCATACAAGTGCTTCGGTGTGTCTGTGATGCTCCGTGTCTTTAAGCAGACACGTTGAAACCCAAATGACTGTTTGGGTGTTAAAGGTTTCAGAATCCGGTCCACAGGTTCCGTGATCTTATCCTAAATGAGTTGTTAATCCTGACCGCGGGGCGCGTCTGACGAGCAGCACATCTGTGTGAATGTTAGCCGAGAGATGGCTGCTGATTGGTTAATACGGATCGTAATTATCAGCCAGAGGACTAAAATTAGCAGCTTCTAATCTGTATTCTGTTCACTTCCACAGGAGGAGAAGATCATCCACTCAGAGATTTAAAGGAGTCCCCTGAAGCCAGCGGTGTGACCCTCACATGCTCCACAGAGCAGGGAGGGTCTCACACTTGGACTGAAACCTAACGGCTCCAGTCAAACGAGTCTTTGTTAGAAACAATGAAAACATTTACTAGAAACAAGGACGTTCTGAGTGATTCACATCGTGGTGTGCTGCATGAATAGATCCACTTTTATCAGCATGTTTACTAACGTGCACGCCCCTAGAGCCGCGAACGAAGCAGCAAAGCTGGTGCAGTTTAAAGAATACGGAGCGATTAGGATGATTCAGAATTTATAAAGTAAGGGGTCAAAAATAAACAAACTGCAGAAAAAAACAACTGCTTGCATTGGAAACGTTTATCAGCAAACCAGCTGGATCAGGGTGGCAAACTTTTTGATTCGCGGGTTATATTGAGTTCTAACATTTGACCAGGGGGGCGGAACAGGATCAGATGGATGGCATGCTTTGGTAACCTCTAGATTAGACCAATAGAATGACGCTAGATTTTAAACAAGCGCTAAATGTTTCATCAAGAGAGTTAAATTTTAAATGTAGCGGCGCTAGGTCTGAAATCTAAACGCTTGATGTAACATTTTGCTTGTTTTAACATCTAACACGCTTGTTTACGTGTGTGTATTGGCCCTGATGGCTTTCCATATCTGTGCACACTGTTTATTTTGGGCATCACGGACACACACATTTTAATGGGAGCAGTGTTGTTGTATCTTTACCATCTAGTGACGAAACATAAGAATTACAGGGAAATAAAACTAACAAGGATTATTTATTTACTTTTTCATGTTAGGCAGTCCGGATTGAAACGTGTTACAGGTCACATGTGGCCCGCAGGCTGTAGTTTGCCCATGCCAGGGCTAGACACTAAGCTGGCTGCTAGTATGCTGCTAGGAGTCAGAAAGTATGGGGAATATGGAGCACTGGGTCTCTGTATTGGTTTCATTTTGGGCACATCTCACCGGGAAGAGACCTGAGAGCCAGGCCCTGAACAGGGAACACCTCAGAATCCTCCTGGGTGAGCTAGAGGATGCACCCGGGGTGAGAGAAGCATGGGCATCCCATCTGTGGCTGTTGGCCCCGTGAGCTGGCTCCAAATAAGCGGAAGATAACGGAACAGAACGGGTTGTACGGTGCACTCAGACTCCACAGCCAAGGGAATGGCCTTGGTAGAATCAGCACGAGAAGAAGACAATTACTCAGTACCAACTATAGACAATCAGATTCTGTTTATAAGGTCATGCGATTAAAGATAGATTTAAAATCTTTGAATTAGAAGGTTTCAGATGTTACTTCCCCCAGCTCCCCCATGAGATCATGCATACAACCGGTCAAAATGAGCTTCCTATGCAGGGTGGCTGTGCTCTCACTCAGAGATCGAGTGAGGAGCTCTGCCATCCGGGATGAGCTCGGTGTCGAGCCGCTCCTCCTCCAGGTCGAGAGAAGCCAGATGGGGTGGTTCGGGCATCTGGCCTCCCGAGCGCCTTGCTGGTGAGATGTTTCAGGCACGTCTTACCGGGAGGAGACCAAGAGGCAGACCCCAGACCCGCTGGAGAGACTATGTCTCACAGTTGGTCATGAGGATCCAGCTCAACTCGGGATCCTTCCGGGTGAGCTGGGCTTCCCGTCGGAGGCTGTTGCCCCCGCGCTCCGGCCCCGGATAAGCGGGGGCAACTGATTTTCTAATCCTAACAGACAGAGAATATCCAGTTTAGACCGTGTTCCTGCAGATCGACGTCCACACAAACTAAAATCTATCAAGTAAATCTAATTCAGCCTCTTTGGAGAAATCAGATGTTTGGATTCTAACTAGCACACTGCTTCCTGACGTCCACATGGCAGGATGTGTGGGACTACAGCTGGCGCACGGTGATGCTTCAGAGCTGGGAACAAACAAGCAGCTGCTGGCATCGGTGGGCGGGTTACAGGCAGGGAAGCAGGCAGGCCGTGATTATCCCGGGATAAAAACGGTACCAACCAGGGTAACAAGCCAACGGTAATTAGCCGCTGTCATCACCAGCCTATCAACAACCCTGATAAACAAAAAAAGGACAGTACTTCTGTTTCAGGGATCCGTGACGCTAACAGGGGGCGTTTTTAGGTCAAAGAAGAACTTGTTTTTAGAAAAAGACTCATACATGTCCTGAACCGCTCGAATATACGTCTCTGTCTCACCAGACTTCCTCATACAGTATCATAGGCCTTCTTTAGGTACCCTGATCTACAAAGACACAGTGCAGCTCCCTCTGACCTCTTCTGTACTTCTCTCTGTATTTCACTGAGTCCGAGTGAGCAACCAGATGTGTCCGTGGAAACCTCGAAAACCCACGGGCCCAAAACAGTTCTAGGACATTTCAGCCTCGGACATTTGGGCCAAAAACCTATTTTATGTAGAAAATTGTGATATTTTGTAAATAGCCTAGGTTGCAGTTTCTTGGTCCAAATGTCTGTGGCTGACATGACCGTTCACCCAGTAGGACAGTTATGTAACCCTTTGTGTTCCGTGTGAAGTAGATATATTCTGAGCGTATCTCAATATGTGGTATTCACACCTAACACAAAAGGGCATGAAGAAATTCTGATATTTTTTAAAAAATCTGATATTTTATGTAAAAATTTTATTGTAAATAAACAGTTGCACTACAGAAAATAATTGCTTTTAGTCATTTTTATCCCGTGGCTGAAAAGACCGTTCACCGTCCAAAACACCTCCTCTAAACAGTTCTCTTCTCCTTAGATCCCTTGGGACTGAACCAACTCCTTCAGCCATGATGGATGTTGCTCCGAGAGCCAGCAGCTGGTCGCTCATGTCAACAGCAGAAAGACTCCATAACCAGCTAGCCGTTGGGAGCTAGCCGTTAGGAGCTAGTCGTTAGGAGCTAGCCGTTGGGAGCTAGCCTTTAGGAGCTAGCTGTTAGGAGCTAGCCGTTAAGACCTAGCTGTTAGGAGCTAGTCTTTAGGAGCTAGCCGTTAAGAGCTAGCTGTTAGGAGCTAGCCGTTAAGACCTAGCTGTTAGGAGCTAGCCGTTAGGAGCTAGCCGTTGGGAGCTAGCCTTTAGGAGCTAGCTGTTAGGAGCTAGCCGTTAAGACCTAGCTGTTAGGAGCTAGCCGTTAGGAGCTAGCCGTTAAGAGCTAGCTGTTAGGAGCTAGCCGTTAAGACCTAGCTGTTAGGAGCTAGCCGTTAGGAGCTAGCCGTTAAGACCTAGCTGTTAGGAGCTAGCCGTTAGGAGCTAGCCTTTAGGAGCTAGCCTTTAAGAGCTAGCCGTTAGGAGCTAGCCGTTAGGAGCTAGCTGTTAGGAGCTAGCCGTTAGGAGCTAGCCGTTAAGAGCTAGCCTTTAGGAGCTAGCCTTTAGGAGCTAGCCGTTAGGAGCTAGCCGTTAGGAGCTAGCCGTTAGGAGCTAGCCGTTGGGAGCTAGTCGTTGGGAGCTAGCCGTTGGGAGCTAGTCGTTGGGAGCTAGCTGGATGGCAACCAGGGTGACCAGGCTGGAAGGAATAGTAAGACCCGACCGGGGGAAATCTGGGGTTATTCCCCTTAAATGGATGGCAGGGTGCACAGATGTGGGGAATCAGGAATCATCCTCAGGTGACCCTAATCAGTCTGGGGGCAGGTGAGGGATCCTGACACAGACAAACTTAGATTAAACTTTAAAGTAACAGGAAGCACTGCAGCAGGCAGTCGGCCATATTTCTCACTATTGACCAATAAAGAGAGTGGATCCGTGTCGGACACTGTAAGTGGTCTACGTAATGCCCGGCTTAATTTTTTTTATTATTTTTTATTCTGTCATCTTTTCCTCACGTCTTCCCGTTCTGTGGGCAGTCGTTTCTGACTTTGATAAAAGTCGTACAACCTGTCCCGCCCTCTGCCATCTTCGTAGTTCGCTCAGTTTGGAAGTTTCCTTATGCACAGACTTTCCTCATAGAATCTTTAAACTCGTTTAGAGACGGAATCGTCACGTGCATGGCTGAGACGTTTGCTGCTGGCAGATGGAGACGTGCTGCTCAGCAGGAGTCCTGAGTCACCAGGCGTGATTAAAGTCCTCCTCCGGCTGTCAAACCTGCCGCCGTGTGAAGAACATGCTCTAAAAACAACAACAGCTTAGAAAGAAGAAGCTACAGGGAGACCGGGTGGACCAGGCTTCTCTCATCAGGGCTGCTTTCTCCAGCTCACCCGGAAGGATCCTGAAGTGTTCCCTGTCAGGCTGTGAGTCTTTTGAGCAGGTGCATGGTCTTCCCCTCACCAGCGAGATGTTCGGGAGACATTCTAACCATATTCCACAACCACCCCATCTGGCTTCTCTCGACTGCTAGGAGCAACGGCTCTACTCTGAGTTCATCCCGAATGGCAGAGCTCCTCCCGCTATTTCTGAGAGCAAGACCAGCCACCCTGGGGGGCATCATGTCCTATGAACCTCAGTTTTCAAATTTATGTGATCTTAGTTTCTTCCTTCACAGGGTGGCTGGGCTCTCACTCAGAGATCGGGTGAGGAGCTCTGCCATCTGGGAGGAGCTCGTAGTTGAGACGCTCCTTCTCCAGGTCGAGAGAAGCCAGATGGGTTGGTTCGGGCATCTGGTCGGGCGCCTCGTTGGTGGAGTGTTTTTGGCGCGTCCTACCGGGATGAGACCAAGAGGCAGACCCCGGACCTGCTGGAGAGACTATGTCTCACATCTGGCTGGGGAACGACTTGGGATCCTTCCGGGTGAGCTGGAGGATGCAGCCGGGGTGAGAGAAGTCTAGGTTTCCCGTCTGAAGATGTTGCCCCGGCGACCCGGCCCCAGATAAGCGGGAGATGACGGAACAGAACGTAATGAAAAACCACACATTGTTTAAATACCTCCCTTTAAATGCAAATAAGATACTTCACACCCCTCCCCCACTCTTGTGTTTCTAACCTGAGCAACCATAAACATAAACACACTATAGTGTGTAAACACTTCTGTGTGTATTTTAAGGTTAGTGTAATCGGTCTGAGACATGAAAGATGTTTTATTCTAATCATCTTGTTTTAATCTAAGTCAGTTTTATGGTTTCTATGGTTTATAAAGTCTCAGTGAAAACCCCGACAGTAAACATCGGGCTATCGTTGGCAGGACCAACCAGAATCCACCACACTGTGCCCGGACATCGTATCTACTACCACAGGTTTAGTTTGACTGCAGGTAAGACTACCGATCCAAGATGGCAGCCACAGCAGCCAATGAGGGACCTACTCTTTATGTCTATGTGAGCCACACCCAAGTCAGACATTGTTTTTCCTTATATGGTCATTTCCTCTGAAAATATGTGACGTAACAGAGTGAAAAACGTAACACCAAATAGTTTTTCACTGTCCTCAGGTCACTGAGATTCTGTTCGTCTCGTCTTTTCCACACGTCGTAAGACTTGCGTACGGCAGATCCAGACTTTGCTGAAGTTCACACATGCCGCCATCTTTTAGAATTCTTAATCAGCAATCAGCGTATGCTTAGATTTGGGTACCGTATCAATGAATCCCTGATATTTTTCCTCCTTTATTTTCTTACTTCGGTCGTTTTTGTTGGTAAAACAATAACACCACCTCCAATACTTTAGAATCTCTTCCTGGTTAATGTTTTAACCCAGGGGTCCCCAACATTTTCTGCTCCATGGACCGGTCTAAAGGTGTAGCAGAAAAACTAAACAAGACCAGCCTGAAAAACTGTTTTTTTTAAATCAATAATAACAAACTTAAAATCACTTTGTCTTCACAAGAAAATCTATTAGCAGCGTCTTTATAACACGGAAACATTCTCTCTGCTTGAACGCACTCTGGTTGCTATGGTGACGTAAACCTTCAAACCTTCAAAATAAAAGACATCACAAAACAAAGTGAATAACAATACCAGTTAGGCTCCTTCACAGTAAGACTAGAACAATTAGAGTTCTGAGTTTGTTTTGAGGAGGAAAATCCGGTGACTTTTCAAAATAAAACATCATCATGACTCAAATAATAAACTAAATGGAAATAATGGAAGTTCTTCTTTCTGTGCGGCCCGGTACAACACGACCCACGGACCGATACCGGTCCGCGGCCCGGTGGTTGGGGACCACTGCTTTAACCCTGTTCATGCCCACCGGCTGTAATCTGAATCTTTACGATCCTTCCAATCACTTTAAGCTGCAGAGAGAGTTTCTAGGTCCAGCCTAAAGATGTCTCAGTGAGGCAGCGAGGCGAACGCGTCACTGTGGGATCGGCTCTCTCAGGAGTCCTCAAAGAAGAATCTGAGCCGGTGACATCATGTTCTATTTCTGTCCGTCAACTGGAGCACCAAACGGCTAAGAGCCGTTCATCTCTGGATGAGCAGCGGCTCTGACAACACGGAACAGGAACAAGAGTCTAAAAATACTTTTTATTTGTAATCGTTTTACCTCGTTTTTAAGACATTTTAGGACGTTTTATTGTTGAGACGTTTGAAGAAGCTGATATTAAAAAGCTTTGAAATTAAAACGATGAAGGTCGGGGTATCATTTACGAAGGCTGGCGCCACCTAGAGCCTCCATTCAATTTCATTCCCCCAGCAACTAGGTCAGGGATTGCAGGCATTATCTAGTGATGGGAAAACGTTCTATCCAATCAGAGAGCAGAGATAACCACGTGACATGAAAGCAAGCATCCGTCCTCCATGTTTGTAGTTCTGTAGATCCACCATGCTATACAGTCCGTCCTCCATGTTTGTAGTGCTGCAGATCAACCATGCTATACGGTCTGTCCTCCATGTTTGTAGTTCTGTAGATCAACCATGCCATACAGTCCGTCCTCCATGTTTGCAATTCTGTAGATCCACCATGCTATACGGTCTGTCCTCCATGTTTGTAGTTCTGTAGATCCAGCATGCTGTACGGTCCGTCCTCCATGTTTGTAGTTCTGTAGATCCACCATGCTGTACGGTCCGTCCTCCATGTTTGTAGTTCTGTATATCCTCCCTGCTATACGGTCCATGTTGGTAACAGTTCCCCAGATTGAGAATTTAAAGACAGTGTTTAGGAAGTTTATTCAGGGAAAGTTTGTTTTCACGCTCTATTTTGAAAAAAATAAACAGTGAAGAAAAATGAGCTTCAAAATGGGCTTCAAGTTGACGTAGAGCTTTGTTTTTGCTTTTTTCATAATAATTACCAGGAATAATTTTTCTCACTCAGTTATATTTTAATTGGTTAGTCATATGTGACCGAAGCAGATGATTGGATAAAAAAAGACCTGTGAATATTCCACACACCGTGTGAGTGTGAATGAATTTCTCTCCTCGCTCGTGCATCACTTTATTTTTGTCCCTCACACACTCGCGGTGTGTTTTACACGGCGGTCGGCGTGTATTCTTGTGAAGTCGTTTCTCCAAAACGACCTGCAATCTGTTCTCCCAGACTGTAATGTGATTCCAGCCAATCGATCATGGACGTAGTAATAAAAGCCAAGTCTGCGCTGCCAGAAAGAGAAGTCCATTGATCTGCGGTCTGCTCATTCATAAGCAGGAGGAATTACACCATCGGGTTTCTACATCGTCTTCTTTACAGCAGGCTCGTCAAACCTGGAAACTACGATACACACTTCTGTGTTGTGTTTTTACACTACGGACTTCTGAAAACATTCCTCTCTGAAACAGGCCTGGACAAACTGCGGCCCACGGGCCACATGCGGCCCATTAAATGGTTTGATCCGACCCACTGAACATGAAAAAATTCTGATGTTTCGTCACCAGATGGCACCAAAAATACAACAACACTGCTCCCATTAAAATGTGTGTGTCTCCGTGATGTGAGCGCTGTCAAAGTAAACAGTGTGCACAGATATGGAAAGCCATCGGGGCCAATACACACACGTAAACAAGCGTGTTAGATGTTAAAACAAACAAAATGTTACATCAAGCGCTTAAATTTCAAACCTAGCGCCACTAGATTTAAAATTTAACGCTCTTGATGTAACATTTAGCGCTTGTTTAAAATCTAGCGTCATTCTATCGGTCTAATCTAGAGGTTACCAAAGCATGCCATCCATCTGATCCTGTTCCCCCTGGTCAAATGTTAGAACTCAATGTGGCCCACAAACCAAAAAGTTTGCCCACCCGTGGTCTAAATATGTTCCTCTCTAAGTCGTTGCTACGCATTTAGACGTTTGCATATTATTATTTTTTTTTGCTTTTGGGAACCAAATCAACAGTTTTGCTATTAATGACTCAAACAAATAAAATGATGACGATTAGTTTTAAATATAAGAAATATTTTTATGGTCAAGTTTGGTCTGTCAGTTGGGAACCTAGGATCACCAGCTGTGGTTGGTGATCTCAAGAACGAGATCATGGATAGGAGCCGCTGAAATGAGCTTCCTCCACAGGGTGACAGGGCTCACACTCAGATATAGAGGGAGGAGTTCTGCCAACCGGGAGGAGCTCGGAGTGGAGCCGTTGCTACACCGGGTTGAAAAAATCCACATGGGGTGGTTTGGGGATCTGGTTAGGATGCGTCGGGTAAGGTGTTTCGGGCACGTCCCAGCAGGAGGAGACAGAGAGGCAGAACCCGTTCCCTAAATCTGTTTTGTTTTCATTCATTTTGCCTGTTTGGAGGTTTAAATTTAGTGTGTTGATGCGTCAAATTTGAGTCATTGACGGATATAACAAAGAAAATCCGGCGACTTTTCAAAATAAAATATCATTATTGCTCGAATAATAAAGCTAATGAAAATAATGGAAGTTATTTTTCTTTCTGTGTGCAGATATGCCAAGTTTTTGGCTTCCCAAAGAGGGAGATTTTGAGGTGGGGCCAAAAGGAGGAGGGGACAACACCCACCATGACAGTTGGGGTAAAACAAACCGTTCAAAACATGAGAAATCAGCTGGTAAATTGTGCGTCCTCCGTGTTACCACCTAGTGTTATGTATCAGTATGAAGAGGAATTACCACCAGGAATACACCCCTGTACTGATTGGTCACCCTTTGTTTTGGGGCTCACACACGTAAGCTGTGACACGACCAAAGTTCCCGGATGTCCGACTTCTTCCATTCGTTCACCAAAAACAATACTGGCAATAGACCATGCAGATCGCCACAAGCGGCTTTTAGATGTACAGCTGCAGCAGCAGGAGATGCCACGTGCTTAGCCTCATTATATCTAATCATGTTCATGGAATGCACGAGAGTTCATCATGAGGGGTGAGTGGAAAATAGGTCCTAATTGTGGGTGACTCCTGCTCAATGTGGGAGACTTGGCATGTCTGTGCGCGGTCCAGTATCACATAACCCATGGACCAGTACTGGTCCGCGGCCCACTGGTTGGGGATCTCTGATATACAGGAACTGTAATCTTGTGATCCAATAAAACTAAAAACGTGTCCAGGAAACGGCTGCTGGATGATCCACACGTGACTAAATGTGGTGGAGTTTGAATTAATTGTTGTTTAAATGTGAAAAGAGTGAGAAATGCACCGAAGGGAGTGAGAAAAACCGTAAAGATGTGTGAACGTGGAGCGTACCACTCCTGAACCCTGTGGGGCGAGCGGTGGAAAGAAGATAGTATGAAGCAGAGAAAAGAATGAGTAAGCTGGTTTGGTGGAGCGGATAAGAGCTTTGATTTTCACTCTCTTCCCGAGCTCTTTTTTCTCTGTCGCTCGTCCCTCTGGGCTCCACAGCCAGCCAGTCAGCTGGTTTTCTCCTCCAGAGCAGCACATGATTCTCCATGATTACGGCTGTTTGTGGCCCGGGCTGCAGGCACGGCTGATGTAGAAAAGAGGGAGGCTAAAACCGGCTCTGCCGCAGCCTGATGACCTTCCTCTAGTTGACAGAACAAATAATCAGGAACAGAACGTAACGAGGAAAGATCGGAGAGTGTCTTTCTCGATGATTCTGTTACGTCGTATACTTTATTAATCCATGACCGGAAAATTCATGTGCTGCCCTACACCGCAGCAGGCTGCCATTACAGCACCAATGGTGGGAGAAACGGGGGGTTAGTTGTCTTCACCTTAGACGTGAACTCAGTGGGATGCAAACCCGCAAACTTACGGTTAGCTTCTGCTCTGCGGGCGGACGCTCTAACCACTGAGCCACCGTCTCCCCCCTATTTTCCAACGTTCCCTCACGTCGTTCTTTTCTCCAATCGTCTTTAGAGATGCGTACACAGTTCTGGTTTGGGGCGACACGGTGGCGCAGTGGGTAGCACAGTGGCCTCACATCAAGAAGGTCGTGGGTTTGAGTCCCGGGGTGGGGACGAGGCTTGGAACACTGGCCTTTCTGTGTGGAGTTTGCATGTTCTCCCTGTGTTTGCGTGGGTTTCCTCCCACCCTCCAAAGACATGGATGCTAGGTTGATTGTCCAGTGCCACGTTGCCCCTAGGAATGAGTGTGTGTGTGGATGGTTGTATGTGTGTGACCCCGCGACAGACAGGCGGCCTGTTCAGGATGTACCTTGCCCTTCGCCTTGAATCAGCCGGGATGGGCTCTGGCACCCCCCGTGACCCCGTAAGAGATAGAAGGATAAGATGGTGACTGAGTCTGGCTTGACTAGTAGTGGCACACTCTTGCCTGTTCCTGCACGTCCAGACCTTCCTCTATAAGTCATTTCTGCACAACAAGACGTTCCTCTCTTAATCCTTCCTGCGAATCCTGGCGTTCATCCCTGTGGGTTTTTTTTTTTTCTTTCAGTGGTGTAAACCCACATTTTCCCTACCATGTTTATTCTGATGGTCTCCGGTTGGAACACTCTCATTCGAACAGAAATTGGGAGACATTCTTGAGAAAACAAGAGTCCATTTTCCTCCTCCTCCTGTACCCCTCCCCCTCGGTTACCTCTCTATTTGAGTTATTGTGAGTCTATTTTAGGGATGGATTTTAGGAAC
Organism: Neostethus bicornis; assembly: GCA_902685375.1. Taxonomy (NCBI): domain Eukaryota; kingdom Metazoa; phylum Chordata; class Actinopteri; order Atheriniformes; family Phallostethidae; genus Neostethus; species Neostethus bicornis. The sequence continues at coordinate 489,856 of CACRXE010000058.1, read as the reverse complement.
TAACTTAATCATTTTCCTTCTAATGACACACAATGCAACGGGGGTAGCAGATTGCGCAGTGGTCTCATAGCAAGAAGGTTGGGGTTTGAGACCCAGAGTGGAGGCGAAGCTAGAATTACTGGTCTCTCTGTGTGGAGTTTGCATGTTCTCCTTGTGTATGTATAGAATTTCTCTGGTTTCCTCCCACCATCCAAAAACATACATGCTGGGTTGATTGGCCGCTATGAAATTGGCCCAACAATGAGTGTGTGTGTGTGTGTGTGTGGATGGTTGTATGTGTGTGTGGCCTCGCAACAGACTGTCAACCTGTTCGGGGTGTACCCTGCCTTTTGCCTGAAACAAGTCTCGATAAGCGCGACCCCATCAGGAATAAACGGTTCAAAAGATGAAACAATAGAATGAATTGAAAAAAATCAAGCAATGTGAGAATTTTATAAAAGTGACTAAAAAATGTCTAAAAACGTGTAGAATTATATGAAATTTCTACAAACGTTTGCTTTGATGGACGTTAGGATTAAATGTTGAAGAGCTTAGACCCACTGTAAAATAAATTCTACTCATTTTTTCTAGTATTTTACACGTTGTTTTAAAACTCTTCGCCGTGTTTCTGCAGACGCTCGTTAGAAAGAAACGATGGAGTCAGCATGTGTCGGTCACACCGTCTGCAGGATCAGCAGGAAGACGTGACAGCTGGTCGAGAAACGTTCACTCCGTTAAACGACGACTCGTAGACGCTAAATGTTAGCTTTTCATTTTTAATCATCTGTCAGCTGATCGGAGAGCGGAGCAGGAGGGGCTCAAAAAAAAAAAAAAACGATGGAAGAAAGTATTTAGTGTTGCTTTTTTTCTTTTTGAATTTAAAAAAAATGCATTTTTTGAAGCAGAAAAGAGAAACTTTTCTAAAAATTTCATTCAGTTATCTTCCGCTCATCCAGGGCCGGGTCGTGGGGGCAACAGCCTCAGACAGGAAGCCTATGCTTCTCTCACCCCGGCTGCATCCTCCAGCTCACCCAGGAGGATCCTGAATTGTTCCCCGGCCAGCTGTAAGACACAGTCTCTCCAGCAGGTCCAGAGTCTGACTCTTGGTCTCCTCCTGGTGGGACGTGCCTGAAACACCTCACCGAGGTGCTCGGGGGCATCTTGACCTGATACCTTAACCACCCCATCTGGCTTCTCTCGACCCGCAGGAGGAGCGGCTCGACACCGAGCTCCTCCCGGATGGCAGAGTTTCTCACCAGATCTCTGGGTGAGAGCCCAGCCACCCTGAGGAGGAAGCTCATTTTGATCGCTTGTATCCACAATTTCATTCTTTTGGTCACCACCTACAGCTGGCTACCATGGTGAGGGTAGGAACGTAGATTCTGGTTACCATGGTGAGGGTAGCAACGTAGATCCTGGTTACCATGGTGAGGGTAGGAACGTAGATCCTGGTTACCATGGTGAGGGTAGGAATGTAGATCCTGGTTACCATGGTGAGGGTAGGAGCATAGATCCTGGTTACCATGGTGAGGGTAGGAACGTAGATCCTGGTTACCATGGTGAGGGTAGGAGCATAGATCCTGGTTACCATGGTGAGGGTAGGAGCATAGATCCTGGTTACCATGGTGAGGGTAGGAACGTAGATCCTGGTTACCATGGTGAGGGTAGGAGCATAGATCCTGGTTACCATGGTGAGGGTAGGAGCATAGATCCTGGTTACCATGGTGAGGGTAGGAACGTAGATCCTGGTTACCATGGTGAGGGTAGGAGCATAGATCCTGGTTACCATGGTGAGGGTAGGAACGTAGATCCTTGTTACCATGGTGAGGGTAGGAACGTAGATCCTGGTTACCATGGTGAGGGTAGGAGCATAGATCCTGGTTACCATGGTGAGGGTAGGAACATAGATCCTGGTTACTATGGTGATGGTAATAATATAGATCTACTTGTACGAGAACAAGATAAAACGTAGCGGAAGAAAAGATGGAAACTCATTGAAAGTTGGACTAAACGTTAAAGTAACAGGGAGCACTGCAGCAGGAAGCCGCCCAGGGCAGCCCCTCAACCGTTAGGAACCAGAACGTGTTCGACTTTTTCTTCAGTTTCTTTCAACACGTCATGTCTACAGAACTAGATGATGGGGTTTTTTTCTGTAAAACTGAAACAGTGATCCTGCCAGATTCGGCTCTTGGCCTAAATCTATGTTTCTGTGAGACTTCAGGACGCTACAGTGAGTCGGACGAGGATGAGAAATGAGAAAAACAGCCAGTTGGAAACATGAAAGAAAAGGTTTCATCCTTCTTAGAGCCGTAAGTCACAGATGAGTGCTCCAGAAAAACATCCCAGGCTGTGTCATGTTGGAGGGGGATGGACGAGGTCACATGCGGTGGTCCTGCAGGGTCTACACGCTCCACGCGTCTTTTTCAGAACACAATCTCTGGATTGCAACCAAACAAGATGGTGCATCATAAACATTAAGATTTTAGGGTTGTTTTTTTTAAAACATTGGTCTTTTTTATTCTGTTCAAACCCACCGGTCACTGGTTGATACGGATGAAGCTCCACATGAGAGACTCAAACACTGATGACACGGTTACATAAGAACAACGATCCGCCCAGAGTGATGGAAAAATATCCTTTACTCTGGAACGACTGAGAGGTTATAATTAAACTGCTCATTGTTTACATTAAGGACGTTTCACAGATTCGTTTTCGTGATTTTAATCAGAATCAGAAATGATTTTATTTCCATGGTGAACGAAGAGAATAAGAGACCAGGAACTAGCTGTAGAACAGGTTTTATAAAATCTTCATAAAACCAACGGTAGACGAGAAGAAGCCGGTTTTGTGGCGGGACGTTCTGGTCCGAATGGACCGGAGCCTCCTGCCCGAGGGGAATCGCTCAAAAAAATCCATGTCCAGGGTGGGAAGGGTCAGCTGCTATCCGACCTGCACGCCCCTGAGTCCTGGAGACGTTCGCCCGCGGATCGGAAGTTCGTGGGTTTGCATCCCACTGGCTGCACTTCTAGGGTCCTTGGAGAAGACACCTAACCCCCGTTTCTCACGCCATTGTGGGCAGCCTCCTGCGGTGTAAGAGTGCAGCACCCAAATTTCCCCGGTGAGGGATCAATAGAGTAAATTGTTTATTTAGAGAGATGGAAGGCTGCAGCCAATCACCTTCTCCGCGGAGCGCACAATGCGCTGCAGTCTATGTTTGTCCCTGGCTGTGGCTCCAGCGTTCCACACAGTGATGGAGGAGGTGAGGATGGAGGAGGTGATGGCGGTGTAAAAGCTGTTCTTGTGACTTTAATACGGAGTTTTAAGAAGACTGTCTTCTTCTGCTTCATCACCAGCAAAGCCTCGTCATGAGGGGTCTCATTTACGAACCTGCTTACACCCGAATCTGGCCGTACGCCGACTTCTACGTAGATTAAGCCAGCTGTAAACGTGGAGGAGGGCATGAACTCTGTTACTAAGCAGGGGCGGATCCAGAAATTTTCTATCAGGGGGGGAGGTCATTAACAAAGCCAGTATTTCCAGGGCTGGGGGCTCTCTTCCAGCTTGTGCTCCACATTGTTCTGCTGAGCTTTGTCCAGGTGGACCTAGACGAGCCGGCTGCTGTCATGTTTTACTCTGATCCTCCAAGATGGCGTCATGAACCGCGGTCAGAGTTCGGCTTCTCGGACGCTTCTACTTGTTCTTTGTTTGACTTTTCCTGGTGGGTTTGGGCAGAATTCTCCTCTGTTTGATGAAGACGACGTGCTTCCCATGGAACCTTTTCTCCAGCTCCCTCACCAGTCGCACCTGGATCTTCCAGAAGGGCCCTCTATCCTGGTGTCTTGCACCCCCCCTTTAGAAAATCCTGTATCCGCCCCAGGGAAGAGGATCAGATGGATGGCATGCTTTGGTAACCTCTAGATTAGACGATAGAATGATGCTACATTTTAAACAAGAGCTAAATGTTACATCAAGAGCGTTAAATTTAAATTGTAGCGGCGCTAGGTTTGAAATGTAAACGTTTGATGTAACATTTTGGTTTTTTTAACATCTAACACACTTGTTTACGTGTGTGTATTGGCCCTAATGGCTTTCCATACTACACAGCGCCCCATATTGTGACGAAACATCAGAACTGCAGGAAATAAGACATCAACAAGGTTTATTTATTATAAATTTTCAAGTTTAGTGGGCCGGATTAAAACTTTTAATGGGCCGCATGTGGCCCGCGGGCTGTAGATTGCCCATGCCCGGTAGATCATAGTTTCTCACTCTACCATCTAAAGAATAACATAGTGACCCCAGAAGGGATGGACAAGTTTCGTAAAAGGAAAGACCTGACTGAGAACCAGCGTCGTTTGCTTTCTTGGTTCCATTTTAAAGAAACCATTTATTCAAATTGATAAAATCCAGAGTCTCTGACAGATTAACAGATTAAAGGCTTGGTAGCCGAACGTCGCTGGGAGGATCTTATTGTCAGCTAATTTTAACCGTCTGCCTGGAGGAGCTGCTGAGATGTTTGTCAGCTGTGTCATTACACAATGACACGGCGCACATCATCACACGTCTGGACTGTCAGCAGAGATCAGGCAAATGCTCCAATAATTGAAACGTTAGTTCCTGTTGGCAGGTCGGTATTTGGTGGGTAAATGAAAGCTTGGTATTCAGACGTACCGGGCTGGTGCCGCCACGACTTGGCCCTGGATAAGAGCAAGATGGCGTTAAGACTGTGTACGGAATGCCAGAGTAAAACTGTGACAGGATCAACCACACCACCACGTCGTCGCCCGGCGGGTCAGAGGTACAAAGTAAGGTCAAAAACTTTCTGCCGAATCACTACGAGCCTTCAAAACTTCATCTGAGGTCTCAATTACGACAACTCTGTAAATCTTTGGCTGAGCAGCAGTTTTCCTTCTAGCTCTACGGCAGTTTTTGGGCCACTAAACCACTAAAAATCTCCTTTCGTAATCACATCTGTTGAAATTCTCGAGCGTAATCCAACTCAAATTCCATCCCACCCCAAACACGACTCTAGAACTCCATGAATGGATCGTTTAAAGAATGTTAATCATGTGAAATTGGCCTCAAATCAACGTGTGGCGCCTGAAAATATGCAAAAATAATTTTGTTATCACGTAGTCCTGGTGACATCTCCCAGACCCAGATAAGGAGGGGAGAACCGTCCTGACCCCAAGTGGAGGAGTTTAAGTATCTCGGGGTCTTGTTCACGAGTGGGGGAAGGATGGAGCGGGAGATCGACAGGCGGATCGGTGCGGCATCAGCAATAACTAGGACGCTGCATCGGTCCATCGTGGTAAAGAGAGAGCTGAGCCGAAAAGCAAAGCTCTCAATTTACAAGTCAATCTATGTTCCTACCCTCACCATGGTAACCAGGATCTATGTTCCTACCCTCACTGTGGTAACCAGGATCTATGTTCCTACCCTCACCATGGTAACCAGGATCTACGTTTCTACCCTCACCGTGGTAACCAGGATCTACGTTTCTACCCTCACCGTGGTAACCAGGATCTACGTTTCTACCCTCACCGTGGTAACCAGGATCTACGTTCCTACCCTCACCATGGTAACCAGGATCTATGTTCATACCCTCACCATGGTAACCAGGATCAGTCTGCCACTGCTCCCCCCATGACTCATGCTGCCGATCACATTTACAGCAGGCATAGTGAAAGCTGCAGCTCTCGCATCGGCTTATTCAGCCACAGCCGACACTGCACCAACAGATAAATATCATCAATTAAAGCACATGTTTTCTCCACCAATGAGGTGAGGTTACCAAAGCATACCATCCGTCTGATCCTGGTCCGGCTCCTGGTCCGGCTCCTGGTCCGGCACCTGGTCCGGCTCCTGGTCCGGCACCTGGTCCGGCCCCTTTGTCAAACGTTCGTACTCCATGTGGCCCGCAAAACTTAAAGTTTGCCCACCCCTGGTCTAGGTTATGATTAGGGTTTAAAAAGACCTGGAAGACAGAGTCCTCCTTCCTCCATCAACTTTCTTCCGTACAGCAGACATAATTTTTTTTTTCATTTCCTCTTTGTTTGAATTCTTTATAGTAAAACATACGAGCTCATTAAAATAAACCCAAAGGATCAGGATTACGTTGAAGACCAGACGAGTTCACCCCCACATGTGAAGCGGGGGGTTAATAGTTAATCAGAAAAGCAGCGGCTCAGAGAATCAAACACATCAGAATGGTTTTAAATCACACACCAAAGAAAATTCAGAAGCAGTTTGTTTTGGTTTTAAACCATGTGGGTTGTTACACGATCAGCTACCAGCTTGTGAACAAAGTCTTCTTCTCTCCACGAAACAAACAAACCTCTGGAGTGTTTCAGAGACAGAATGAGGAAAGAGAGGGACCAGAATTTCTGACACACTTTTTAGGAAGTGCTAATCTCCCGTTCTGCTGTGAGACCCAGTTTTCAAGACGAGTTCTGGACGTTTAAACCGGTAACGAAACATCCAGACGGAAAAATAAAGGCATGGAATGAGTTAAAGACGGTCAAGAAATGACCAGACCGGTTCAATGGGACTGTACACACACACACACACACACACACACACACACACTCTCTCTCACACACACACACACACACACACACACACACACTCTCTCTCACACACACACACACACATCATCAAACATTGGGGCTCCGTTCCGTCCGTTCCTCACCAGAGTGACCAGGATCTACATTCCTATCCTCACCATGGTAACCAGGATCTACGTTCCTACCCTCACCATGGTAACCAGGATCTACGTTCCTACCCTCATCATGGTAACCAGGATCTACATTCCTATCCTCACCATGGTAACCAGGATCTACGTTCCTACCCTCGCCATGGTAACCAGGATCTACGTTCCTACCCTCATCATCTTAACCAGGATCTACGTTGCTACCCTCACCATGGTAACCAGGATCTACGGTCCTACCCTCACCATGGTAACCAGGATCTACATTCCTACCCTCACCATGGTAACCAGGATCTACATTCCTACCCTCACCATGGTAACCAGGATCTACGGTCCTACCCTCACCGTGGTAACCAGGATCTACATTCCTACCCTCACCATCTTAACCAGGATCTACGTTGCTACCCTCACCATGGTAACCAGGATCTACGGTCCTACCCTCACCATGGTAACCAGGATCTAGTTCCTACCCTCACCATGGTAACCAGGATCTAGTTCCTACCCTCACCATGGTAACCAGGATCTACTTCCTACCCTCACCATGGTAACCAGGATCTACGTTCCCGCCCTCACCATGGTAACTAGGATCTTCATTCCCGCCCTCACCATGGTAACCAGGATCTACGATACTGCCCTCGCCGTGGTAACCAGGATCTACGTTCCTACCCTCACCGTGGTAACCAGGATCTGCATTCCTACCCTCACCATGGTAACCAGGATCTACGTTCCTACCCTCACCATGGTAACCAGGATCTACGTTCCTACCCTCACCATGGTAACCAGGATCTACTTCCTACCCTCACCATGGCAACTACGATCTTCATTCCTACCCTCACCATGGTAACCAGGATCAACGTTCGTACCCTCACCATGGTAACCAGGATCAACGTTCGTACCCTCACCATGGTAACCAGGATCTACGTTCCTACCCTCACCATGGTAACCAGGATCTACGTTCGTACCCTCACCATGGTAACCAGGATCTACGTTCTTACCCTCACCATGGTAACCAGGATATACATTCCTATCTTCACCATGGTAACCAGGATCTACGTTCCTACCCTCACCATGGTAACCAGGATCTACGTTCGTACCCTCACCATGGTAACCAGGATCTACGTTCCTACCCTCACCATGATAACCAGGATCTACGTTCCTACCCTCACCATGGTAACCAGGATCTACGTTCGTACCCTCACCATGGTAACCAGGATCTACGTTCTTACCCTCACCATGGTAACCAGGATATACATTCCTATCCTCACCATGGTAACCAGGATCTACGTTCCTACCCTTACCATAGTAACCAGGATCTACGTTCCTCCCCTCACCATGGTAACCAGGATCTACGTTCCTACCCTCACCATGGTAACCAGGATCTACGTTCCTACCATCACCATGGTAACCAGGATCTACGTTCCTACCCTCACCATGGTAACCAGGATCTACGTTCCTACCCTCACCGTGGTAACCAGCTGTGGGTGGTGACTGAAAGAATGAGATTGCAGATACAAGCGGCTGAAATGAGCTTCCTCTGCAGGGTGGCTGGGCTCTCGCTCAGAGATGGGGTGAGGAGTTCTACCATCCGGGAGGAGCTCGGTGTCTAGCCGTTTCTCTTCCAGAGGAGCTAGATTGGGTGGTTCAGGCATCTGTTCAAGATTCCCCCTGAGCACCTCGCTGGTGAGGTGTTTCTGGCACGTCCCATCTGGAGGAGACCAAGAAGCAGACCCCAGACCTGCTGTAGAGACTATGTCTCACATCTGGCTGGGGAACGACTTGGGATCCTTCCAGGTGAGCTGGAGGATGGAGCCGGGGTGAGAGAGGCCTGGGCTTCCCGTCTGAGGCTGTTGCCCCTGTGACCCGGCCCCGGATGATCGGAAGACGACGGAACGAAACATGGACAGCCTCAGAGATTCTTACACATTACTGGAGGTAACCAAGTCAAGATGAACCAGTACAACTAGGCCTTTAAGCAGAAGTCTAGACATCTTTAAAAATCATAGAGTCATCAGAACATATTTGGTTTTATTTTGATCCAAACATCAGTTAAATCAGACGTTGTTTATTCGGCGGGTTGCCGTGGTGTTTCCTACCTGTGGCAGAGCGGAGCTGAGCTGCCTCTGCAGCGAGTCCCGGTCATAAATAACATCCTGTAGATGCTGCTGAGCGAGTCCGAGGCTTTCTTGGGTTTCCCTCAACGTGTCCAGAAGCCGGTCCCTCTCATCCAGCATGTTCACCATCAGCTGCTCAAAGTGAGAGTCGGGGTCCGAGGAGCTGCTCTGAGAGCCCCGTTGGCTCAGCGCCGTATCCTCGCTGATGGTGGGCATCACCTCGCACATCATCTTGGCTTTTCTGTGGGACAAGAAGCCCGGTCAGTGAAAGGAACTGGAAGGACTGGTTATGAAGACGGTGCATGGATTTTAAAAACTGTACTCGTGTGGAGGTGAATGGAGGGTAGATGGAGGTTACTGGGTTTCTAATGGTCCAGTTGGAGGTAGAGACTTTAACCAATAAGCTCCTGTTTATGGAATAAGATCCCAGCTCACACACACACACACACACACACACACACATACACACAATCAATCATCCCTGTTTAGAACAAACGTAGAATCAGACCAACGACAAAACAAAGACACCCATAGAGAGGGTATCGTGTTTTCAGACCGTAGGGAGTTTAAGCACATGTCGTGGAATACAAAACTTCGGGAGGAGCTCGGTCTTGAGCCGCTCCTTTTCCAGGTCGAGAGGAGCCAGATGGGGTGGTTCAGGCATCTGGTCAGGATGCCCCCCGAGGCAGACCCCCGGACCTAATGGAGAGACTATGTCTCACAGCTGGCCGGGGAGCGACTCAGGATCCTTCCAGGTGAGCTGGAGGATGCAGCCGGGGTGAGAGAGAGGCCTGGGCTACCTGTTTGAGGCTGTTGCCCCTGCGACCCGGCCCCGGATGAGCAGAGGTTTGTGGGTTCAAATCCCACTGACGTCTTGGAGAAGACACCTAACCCCTGCTTCTCCCACCATTGGCACCGTCGTGGCAGCCTGCTGCGGTGTAAGGAGTGCAGCACACAAATTTCTCCGGGGAGTGATCAATATCAGTCAGTCACACCTTCTTATCCGTCTATCCCTTTCTGGGTTGCAGGGGGTGCCAGACCCCATCCCGGCTGATTCAAGGCGAGGGGCATGGTACACCCCGAACAGGTCGCCAGTCTGTCGTAGGGCCACACACATACAACCATACACACACAGACACTCTTCCTAGGGGCAATTTGGCACTGGTCAATCAACCCAGCATGCATGTTTTTTGGAGGGTGGGAGGAAACCGGAGTACCTGGAGAAAACCCACACAAACACGGGGAGAACAGAAAGGACAGTGTTCCAAGGCTCATCCCCACCCGGGACTCGAACCCACAACCTTCTTGCTGTGAGGTCACTGTGCTACCCACTGTGCCACCGTGCTGTGATCAATATGGCATACAAAAAAAAAAAACACAGGGAGAACATGCAAACTCCACAAAGAAAGGCAAGTGTTTCAAACCTCACTCCGGGACTGGAAATCCCTGACCTTCTTGCTTTGAGGCCACCATGCAGCCAGCTCAGAAATGGGTTATTTGCAAAAAAAAATATTTTACTCAGGTTCACTTCTGTCTTTAACACGGTTGGCACGGGTACGACCCGGCCTAAGGACACGGGTACAGTGTGACAAACATCAGGTCAGCACAGCTGGCATGTGTTCCTTTATTTACTTATTTTGATGCATTTACATTAAACTGATGCGCCCTCTTCTGCATGCACTAAAATTTTCTGTTTACATTAGAATGTGAGTGAAGCAGAGAACAAAATCCATGGCCAAGAAAAACCTGTTATTTTACTTGTTTCCAAATAAACATAGTGCTTTTTATCAGCTCAGAAATGTGACACCAAAAAAAATACATTAAATTACATTTATAACAGTTTCACTTTAAACTGTGAATCCCCCTTCCTCTCGCTACCCTGCCGTGCCCTCCAGAGTAAATCTCTTAGGACTCGTTTGAGGAAAAAATACAAAATAAAACGTATTAAATTAATCTCACGTTTATTCTTTTATTTTCTATTTTGGTGACGAGAAAAAAAAAGAAAAAAAAAGTTATGCTGGGAAGAAAAGCGGTCTAGGTCGGCCCTCCGAGAAGGCGGAGCCCGTCGTCAACGACGACGAAGACGATGATGACTAAGCAGGAAGCCCCGCCCCTTCCCATCCAGTTCAGAGATTTAGTTTTGTTTAGAATTTTTTTTTCTTGCGACAGACTGGCAACCTGTTCGGGGTGTACCCTGCCCTTCTCCTTAAATTAGCCGGGATGGGCTCCGGCACTCCTTGAACCCCGGAAAGGGACTGACGGAGAAGAAGATGACTGACTGACTGTTTCAACGTTCTGCAGAAACTTTTATGGAAACATGTGGAATAAATAAAAAAAAAAAAAAGACGATCTCGTTGGGGAGAGGGACTGAGCGTGAGCAGAGGATGTGCACTAAAACAATCCTGGTTACGTAGTTTTGTTCAATCGTCTTCCGCTCATCCTGGGCCGGGTCGCGGGGGCGACACCCTCAGACAGTAAACCCAGGCTTCTCTCACCTCGGCTGCATCCTCCAGCTCACCCGGAAGGATCCCGAGTCATTCCCCGGCCAGCTGTGAGACATAGTCTCTCCAGCGGGTCCGGGGTCTGCTTCTTGGTCTCCTCCTGATTGGACGTGCCCGAAACACCTCACCCGCGAGGCGCTCGGGGGGCATCCTGACCAGATGCTCTGACCACTCCATCCCTTGACTTGGAGGAGGAGTGGCTCTACGACGAGCTCCTTCCGGATGGCAGAGCTCCTCACCCGATCTCTGCGTGAGAGCCCAGCCACCCTGCATGTGGGCGTGGTGAACAAAATCCATGGCTAAGACGAACCTGGGGTCCCATCTTTTTGGGACAGGAATCCACGTGCATGAATTAAATTAAAACTGCACTCATTTGTATTTTAATTTAAAAACTTGTCCAAATTTTGTCTTTTTTTTGTACCAATCGTAAAACAATGAGTCGTGGCGTTCGTCTCAAACACCTCCGTGTATTTATTTTTTTTGGTGACCGTCTTCCCTCTACTGTTTACTTTTCGTTCTCTAAGAACCTGGCACAGTTGGATTTGGGTTCAGCTTCATTTGGCCTTCCAAAGCCTGCGGAGACGTCTCAGGAAGCCGGCGTTTTGCCCCAGATTTCATGCTAGTGCTGTTTAATGGAGCGGCTCTGATCAGGTTGCGTAATGCATCATATCTAAGCTCTAGTGGCCATCTTCCTGCGGCCCCCTCGGGGCTTTCTAAAAGTGTAAGGAGTCATTCCTCCAATGGTCATGTGACGATTCAAAACAACCACTAATGTGTTGAAGTGAAAAGTTTTATGAATAAAAAAAAAAACATGAGAAAGAACTTCATTTATCAGATTTATTTAAATACGTCCATCCTATTGGTCGGATCTGGCTCCCTGTGGAAGGGGTTAGAATGCCAGCTCTGTGCCACAGCGTGTTCTGGCAGGAGGATGAGGTCGACCGTTTCTCCTCCAGGCACCTGGCCAGACTCCCACCAGTTCCCCATTCACTCACCATCCGTTACCATTTAAACCAGAGACCAGGCCTACGTGCTACTTGGCCGAACTCACCGAGCACGTCTGGCACGTTGGTGTAGAGATGCCAAGGCATCGCTGGTGAATTTTAAACTGAATTCAGGGATTCATTCATGAATATATCTCGTATGTCAGGACGGGCAGGTTCAGACTGGAATCGATGGGCGTCTTATAAAATGAACTTTTGAAGGTTTCCACCATCTTCTTTCCGTTTCGTCGTCTTCTGCTTATCCGGGGCCGGGTCGCGGTGGCAGCAGCCTCAGATGAGAAACCCAGGCTTCTCTCCCCCCGGCTGCATCCTCCAGCTCACCCGAAAAGATCCAGAGGTGCTCCCTGTCCAGCTGTGAGACAGTCTCTCCAGCAGGTGTAGGGTCTGCCTCTCGGGCTCCTCCTGATTGGACGTGCCCGAAACTCCTCACCAATGAGGCGTTCGGAAGGAACCCTGACCAGATGCCCGAACTACCCCATCTACCTTCTCCCGACCTGGAGGAGGAGCGGCTCTAATCCGAGCTCCTCCCAGATGGCAGAACTCCTCACCCAATCTCTGCGAGAGAGCCACCCTGCGGAAGAAGCTCATTTCGGCCGCTTGTATCTACTATTTTCTAGATTTTAAAATTCCTGAAGTATTTTTCTGTTTCATTCACACACGTTTGACTCATTTATGACTGAGTTCGGTCGCTGTGGGTTTCCTGGCGGCCAAAAGGTGAGGGAGAGAACCCAGGAAGTAGAATCATATAAAGGGTTACTATTGGTCAAAAGAGTTGGCTTCTGATAGGTGATTGGCTGCATCAGACAGACGAAAACCCGCCTTGGATTCAGCTGGTTTCAATCTGTTTGGTATGGTTTTAATGATTGATGCAGATGGAGCACGACTGAAGGTCAAAATAAAGCTGGTTTATAAAGAGTTTGTTCTTTTTTTTCAGCTTGGCTTCTTTAATAAACAAATTTCTCTTTATAATGAAGATTTAAATTCTACCTGTGAGTCTGATACCGACCGGATGGTCATAAAATACACAGAAAAAAATTAGACTAATCTAAATTAGAGTCGATTAAATCTAAAAATCTGGTAAATGTTACATAGAGATGGCAGCTCAGTGGGTAGAGCGTTCACCCGTGGACCAGAAGTTAACCGAAACTTGGCATCCTACTGAGTTCACATCTAGTGTTCTTGGAGAAGACACCTAACCACCTGTTTCTCCCACCATTGGTGCCCTCGTAGGTGGCAGCCTGCTGCGGTGTAATGCAACACAGAAATTTCCAGTCAGGGATTAATAAAGTATATTTAAAAAAAGCATGTTGACAAAAAGAAGCAAAAACTACAACTTAAAAATCAAACGATGAAAAAGGTCCACTAAGACTCCCACAAGGATTCATTGAGCTTCTCATTTGGTGCCAAAAGCTGATCCATGAATTATTAAAAAGAATCACTGCTACTGATCCTACTGCTAAAAGGACACTATTGAGACAACATGGATTCCTGAGCCTTCAGCACTTTGACCACGAGCTTCTGCTCGTCAACCAGGAGAGCACGCTTGATCCTGCCGGGCTTGAGCCCCGCTAACGTGCTCCTTGGTTTTGGAGAGTCTCATCAACACATGAGGTCTAATGGCGGGAATTCCTCTTCCAGGACAGATCCCACATGCTGATTTGGGGGCCTTGCCAACCTTCTTGGTGTACAGGTAAACGATACGTTACCAGGGGCCCGGGGTAGTCTGGTTGTTAGAGGCAGTGTTGTAGGACAACCTACGCCGGTGACCGGAAGGACATTACAAAGCAGCAAGCTGGAAGTTTGTCGGATCGTCAAGAAATAACAAAAAATATCATCTATTTGGAACTTTAAGTGGACATAAAGTTCCAAGTTCTTTTCCGGAGCACCTATACACTGATTCCCAAGTAACTAAAATCCTCCTCGACAACCCTGTGCACCTCAGGAAAGACTACAGGACTCCAAAACCCGCATCATCCATACCAGCCTGTCAATGCCTGATCCCGTCAGACCTCAGAAGCTAAGCATGCTGGGCCTGGGCTGTACTTGGATGGGAGACCACCAGAACCCCAGGTACCACAGTGGGACGGACGTTGAGATTAAATTGTCGCCACGTCCCTGGGTAAGACACTTTGCCCATGTTGCCTAGTCTGGATGATGTGTGTGTGATTGGTTGGTGATGGCCAGAGGGGCTGATGGCGCAAAAAGGGCAGCCTTGATTCTGTCAGTCTGCTCCAGGACAGCTGTGGCTACAACAGTAGCTTACCAGTACCTGGTATGGATGAATGAACGATGTACTGTACGTATATGCAAAGCATCTTTGAGAGGCCAAAAAAGCACTATACAAGCGTTGCAAATCTAGCATGCTGAATCCCTCCTGCTGCACTATGTCAAACCAAACAAGTCCAAATTGATCTTTCAAATGGACACTCAGTACCCTGTTCCATGACACTGTTTATTTCTCTCCATGGAAACAGTCTGACCTCACTGCATTGGGGTTCACTTGCCTGGACCCTATAGCATGGTTGATATAGAACTACAAACATGGAGGACAAATGCCTGCGTTTGTGTCACACCCTAGTCTCTGCTCTCTGATTGGATAGGTTGTTTTTCCATTGCTTCAATCGTTAGCTACTGTCTGTGATCCCTGACCTAGATTCCACAGTGAAATAAAATTGAGTGCCAGCCTGGTTACAAAATTTTTTCTCACTCTATTCATCCCTCAATGGGGAATTTGTGTGTTGCACTCTTACACCACAGCAGGCTGCCAACACTGGGTTGGGTGTCTTCTCCAAGGATCCTAGATGTGCTCTCTGTGGGAATCGAACCTGCTAACTTCCGGTTGACTTCCAGTCTGTGGGTGAACGCTCTACCCACTGAGCCAACGTCCCATTATTAAACTGTGCTTATTTTTTATACCATAATGTGTCTTTTGCTACTTTCATCCATTCATTTTTCTAAACCTGCCATCCCTGAATTGGGTTGCGAGGTTACTGGAGCCTATCTTGACTGATTCAAGACGAAAAGCAGGGTTTACCTTGAACGGGTTGCCAGTCTGTTGCCAGGGGCCACACACACTCATTCTTATGGGCAATTTCATTGAAGCCGTTCAGCCTAGAATGCATGTTTTAGGAGGGCGGGACGAAACCAGAAAAAAACCCACGTATACACAGGAAGAAGGTGGAAACTCCACACAGAAAGGCCAGTGTTTCAAGCCCTCACCCCTGACCTTCTTGCTGTGAGACCACTGTAGTAACCACTGTGCCGCCGTGTCGTAACTCTTTTGCAACTTTTATAGCAATAAATCGTCCGTATTTGTGTGTCCGTCAACAGTCTGAATATTATCACGTATCGTGACGTGGTAAGAGAACGTAAACACCCGAGATTCTGAGAAACATCGTAAGAAGGAAAGACGAAGGAACGTAGAATCCAACCTGGCTGTGCTCTCTGAGCTAAGCCACTTCCTGCTCGTTGAGCTAAAATAAATCATGTGTTTCTAGAGGCTCGTTATCATCCAGCGTGGCGTAAGTAACGCTCTTAGTGATTAAGCAGGAGGTCAGCTTGAACCCTTAAGGAACCAATCAGGATTCTTTATGATCATTTATTCATTAAGACTGTTTTTATGATAAAATTACCTACAACGTTTTCAGGTTGTGTCCACTTTAAATCTTGTCTGTGCTTTTTTTTTGTAGCCAAACAGGAAGTGGATGATTTTCCCAGAAGACAGGTTTTCTGAATGAAAACGACCAGATTGGCGTCTCATTCGGGCGACTTCTGGTTCCAAAGAGACAGATGGCTCAGAGGACTCCAGTCTGACTCTGTTTCATTTCATCGAAGCAACAGGAACAAACAGAATATTTAACCATTTTAACTCATCGAAGAAAATATATTTTAATTAGTGCTGAACGAGACGAAAAAAACACACATTATAATTAGTTTAATTTTTTTTACTCACTCTATTCATCCCTCATCGGGTAAATTTGTGTGCTGCACTCCTACACCGCAGCAGGCTGCTACGACGGCACCAATGGTGGGAGAAATGAGGGTTAGGTGTCTTCTCCAAAGACCCTAGAAGTGCACCTTGTGGTATGCGAACCGGCAAACTTCCGGTCCGCGGGCGAACGCTTTAACCACTGAGCTACCCCTCCCATATATTATCATATACAGTGGTGGATGAAGTACTCACTTTTTGTACTTAAGTAAAAGTAAAAGTACCAACAAAAAAAATCTACTTAAGTAAAAGTACCAAAGTATTTGGTGTAAATTTTACTTTTTAAGTAAAAAGTAAAAGTATTCGATCATAATTCAAATGTTATTTTTTGTGCTATAGGGTGTCACCATGGTAACCAGGATAAATACTCTGCAGGGGTGTGACCCCCCCTCTCCCGCTTCTTTTGGTCCACAAAATAAATAAATAAATAAAATAAAAGGAAAGGGGATAGCTTGGCCCTTCAAGCTATCCTCTTAAAGGGCCAGCAGCCGCCAAAATGGCGGAAAATGACACTTATTTTTTAAAATGTTTTTGGGGTGGAGGGGAGCCCCCCCCCAGTCACTTTATATTGGCTTTTCAAAGCCCCGCCCCCCTTTGGAAAATTCTAGATCCGCCCCTGCTCTGTGTAACGATGGCTCAACTTTTTATTTAGAAGTAAACACAACGAATAACGATCTTCTGATTCTTTTTAATTTGTACTAGATTTGATGTTTGGTTTTTGAATGAATGGAAAATGTTTCTCGATTCATGACTTCTTCTCTCGATCAACTGCTTCTTTTGATTTTTGCGATGTGGCTTCAAGATGCGCTAAAAAAAAAAAAAACCTGTGTATTTTACAAATTCCTGAACAAAAATGTAAACAAAAAATGTAAAACACACTTTTAAAAAGTAGCGAAGTAAAAGTACAGATATTTGCTCTAAAAATGTAGTGAAGTAAAAGTAAAAGTACCGGTCTTAAATTTTACTTAAGTAAAGTACAGATACACAATTTTTTTACTTAAGTACAGTAACGAAGTACATTTACTTCGTTACGTACCACCACTGGTTATATACAATACCGATAAATATTACAGTGAAGAAGAATGTTATAGATTCTGATTTACTGGTTTAGTCTCGTCTTCTTAGCCGCGCGTCCCTAACCGGGTCACGGGGGTACCGGAGTCTATGCTGGCTGATTTCAGGCAAGAGGCAGGATACACCCCGAACGGGTCGCTAGTTTGTTGTGGGGCCACACACAACCATCCACACTCATTCCTGGGGCAATTTCACGGCAGCCAATCATCATGAATTAATTCAAATCCAATCAAACATAATGTTTTTTTAAATGAAAAACTAGTTTTAAATTATTTTTTTTACATGCTTAGTGTCGTGATCCCCTCGCCCACCACCAGTGGGGGCCTGGGAACTTCCTTCATCTCCTTGATTTGGGACACCTGTTGGTGATTGACCAGCTGCCTATTTAAAGGCAGTCAGCTTTGCCTTCAGAGTCGGGTCATCACCCCCTCCAGCCAGGTCTTCCTGGCTGCCTGACCAAGAGATATTTTTTTGAACCATGACCACGAGACATCATTTGTTCTGTCATGTGCCCTGCTGGACCCCTTTGGTTAGTAAATTCTGTCCTGCATCTGGGTCCTCCTCCTCCTTCAGCACCCTCATCGTCACACCATCATGTAAAGCTGACTTCAGAAAAACTTACAAGCAAGTCAGATTGGAAGTTTTGTAAACAATAAGGCACCTTAAAGCAGCTTCACCAAATGGGTGTAACTCCCAAAGCTGCAAACTTGAACTCTGCCAAAGGTAAGCCGATCTAATTGCATGCGATACTGACTGCTACTCATGGCGGGCTGCGCTGTTGTGTGTTTTTGTTTTGACACTTTGTAGGATTGGTACATGAAGTCAACTATTGTGTGTAAAGTTCAACTTTTAGAGAGTTTTTTGCAAATAAAACAAGGTGAACGAACCGACCACCGCAAATTATTTCACCAGAAAATCACTTTTTTTTCTCAAGAAAATCTAAAATCTGCTTGTTTCATTTGGTGCTCGAATGCAAAACCAAGAAGTAAAGTGTAATTCTCCATATGTTTGAGACGATGAGATCGTCTGCATCGATCCGTCATGGTGAAGAAAGAGCTGAGCCAAAAAACAAAGGTCCCGTTCCAACGCTCACCATGGTAACCAGGATCTACGTTCCTACCCTCACCATGGTAACCAGGATCTATGTTCCTACCCTCACCATGGTAACCAGGATCTACATTCCTACCCTCACCATGGTAACCAGGATCTACATTCCTACCCTCACCATGGTAACCAGGATCTACGTTCCTACCCTCACCATGGTAACCAGGATTTACGTTCCTACCCTCACCATGGTAACCAGGATCTACGTTCCTACCCTCACCATGGTAACCAGGATCTACGGTATGTTTCTACCCTCACCATGGTAACCAGGATCTACGTTCCTACCCTCACCATGGTAACCAGGATCTATGTTCCTATCCTCACCATGGTAACCAGGATCTATGTTCCTACCCTCACCATGGTAACCAGGATCTACGTTCCTACCCTCAACATGGTAACCGGGATCTACGTTCCTCCCCTCACCATGGTAACCAGGATCTACGTTCCTACCCTCACCATGGTAACCAGGATCTACGTTCCTACCCTCACCATGGTAACCAGGATCTACGTTCCTACCCTCACCATGGTAACCAGGATCTACGTTCCTATCCTCACCATGGTAACCAGCTGTTGGTGGTGACCAAAAGAAGGAGATTGCGAATGCAAGCGACCAAAATGAGCTTCCTCCGCAGGGTGGCTGGGCTCTCACTCAGAAATCGGGTGAGGAGTTCTGCCATCCGGGAGGAACTCAGTGTAGAGCCACTCCTCCTTCAGGTCGAGAGAAGCCAGATGGGGTGGTTCGGACATTTGGTTAGGATGTCTCCCAAATGCCTTGCTCTTGAGGTGTTTCGGGCATTTCCAACCAGGAGGAGACCCAGAGGCAGACACAGGACCTACTGGAGAGACTATGTCTCACAGCTGGACAGGGGACAGCTTAGGATCCTCCTGAGTGAGAGAAGCCTGGGCTTCCGGTCTGAGGCTGATGCCCCTGTGAACCGGCCCTGGATAAGCGGAAGATGATGGATCGAACGGAACAGAAATCAAGGATCCGATATTTAAATCCATACGTGTGTAGTTTAGTAACATAAGTAACATTTCAGAAAACTGAAATGTCAGGTTTTTTTTCAGTAAAATCTGAGATTAAGTTATTCAAATTTTTAGGAGTAAAAAGTGCAAAACACTCTCGTTTTTATTTAAAAGTCTATTTGGACATTTTTGTATGTAAAATACTCACCTCAGTAACACGGATTACTACGTGTTTACATAAAAATGGACAAAACAAACGAACAAACAATGATTCATTCAATTAAATTAATAATCAGAATAAAAAAATCAATCGATTAACTGATCACTGAATTAATCGACATCTGGAGCTTTAGACTGGTTAACTATGATTTACTTATTTACTGGTTGATTGATACGGATGGAGCACTGCTGAAGATCTGATAAAAGAACCAGGTTACCAGGTTACCAAGTACCAGGTTAGAATTCCATCTGGTTGATTTTAAATCCAACGATTCGTACAAAATCCTGATTAAAACGTCTTTAACGAGCTTCTTCAAAAAAAGAATCCATGCTCCCGTTTATGAACCTGATGCTACAGGTACCCCACCATCCCCCCCTCCACCTCCAGCGCACCCCACACCCTCACACCTTCCTCTTGCATCATCTGCTCCATCATGTCCACTAATGCCCGCTTTGAAGGAGGGGCTTTAATTAAGATGTACCCAATTATTTCCACATGTGGACGTTCATTCATTTAGTAATAGAAACCACAGCCCCCCCCCCCCCACCCCTCCACACACACACACACACACACACACACATTCCTTCCCCCTGTCCCCCCCTTACAATCAGAGGTACAGGATGATATATAAAAGGGAGGGGGGGTAAAGCGACTCCTCTGATTGGATAATTGGGGAGAATCCTTGGCTATTGTCTCCGGTGCATTACATCATGGCAGCCTGTCTGCACCCCTCCACCCCCCCTCACACACACACACACACACACACTTACACATACACCCTCCTCACATTGGAACTGTCTCCCTGTTTTCTCCCTGCAGAGCATCCCAATGTCACACACACACACACACACACACACACACACACACACACACACACACACACACACACACACACACACACACACACACACACACACACACACACATGCGTGGACACACTGCTGATGCTTCTTGTGCAGTGTAGATGGATGAAAATGGGCATAATGGGGGTAGAGGGGTGAGGGTGGTGGGTGATCACCTTGAGGAAGGGGTGATGTAGGTCAGCAACAGTGTGGCATACTCACTGTGTGAGGGAGTGTGGGGGGCGGTGTGTCTCTCTGACAGCTTGCAGAGACCCTCACGCATCAGGCGGACAATCCAAGCAGGTCGATCCGGTCCTGGTGGAGGTGCGGCCGGCTGCAGACATGCTCCAATCCAAGGTGGAAAAGTGGTGCTGATGTGAGGGGGGGAGGGGGGGTAAGGGGGTCAGCCGTGCGCAACCTGCAGCCACGCGTGCGCACGCATTCTCACCGGTGGTAGGTGGTGGTGGGGGTTGTGTGTGCATGGAGGGGGGGGGAATTATGGTATGTTAGGAAGTGTGCTGTGATAAAGCAGAGCTGGAAAAAAGCATCATGGAGGAGAAGATAGGGAGTGGGGGGGCGGAGGAGGGGGGGGCGGAGGGACAGCCTTAAAGTTACAGCTGCTCTTTTTATTTTACTCAATATTATATTAATAATATATTATTATTATCAAGAAAATTACGATAAAAAGACTGTCTTTTTTTACACTTAAATAAATGAAAAAGAAGATTTTCAATATATAAAAAACTTGTATTCATAAACTGAAAATAAAAACGCTTTTTTCATATGTTTATGCAGCAAAAAATCTGAAAAGTCTAAAGTTTGTTAAAAAGCTTTTAAAAATTAAAATATTAAAATAATAAAGTCCAGCAAAAAAGCTAAAAGTTTGAATTTAGTTCCGTTCCGTCGTCATCCGCTTATCCCGCGTCGGGTCGCAGGGTCAACCGCCTCCTGGCTTCAAAGCCATCAGACACGTACGTCAAAAAGCGCGCTAGATCCAGCGCGTTAAATTTCTAATCTACTAGCGCGCTTGGTTAACTAACCAGGATCTGGTAACCAGGATCTATGTTCCTACCCTCACCATGGTAACCAGGATCTACGTTCCTACCCTCACCATGGTAACCAGGATCTACGTTCCTACCATCACCATGGTAACCAGGATCTACGTTCTTACCCTCACCATGGTAACCAGGATCTATGTTCCTACCCTCACCATGGTAACCAGGATCTACGTTCCTACCCTCACCATGGTAACCAGGATCTACGTTCCTACCCTCACCATGGTAACGAGGATCTATGTTCCTACCCTCACCGTGGTAACCAGCTGTGCATGGTGACTGAAAAACGAGATCAAAGATACTACCAGTAGAGATAGAGGGAGGTGCTCTGCCATCTGGGAAGAGCTTGAAGTAGAGTCGTTGTGCCACGGGGTTGAAAGAAGCTGATGGGGTGGTTTGGGCATCTGTTTAGGATCCATTTGGTGAGGTGGTCCCTCGCACCAGAAGTAGACCCAGAGGCTGACCCCAGATTAGCTGGAGAGACTGTCTCTCACAGCTGGACAGGCAACATCTCGAGATCCTCCCGGGTAAGATGGAGGATGCAGCAGGGGTGAGAGAAGCCTGGATTTCCTGTCTGAGGTTCTTGCCCCCGTGATCTGGTCCTGGATAAGCGGAAGACGCCGGAACGATGCAGAATAATAAAATTCCTAAATTCCTTAAAAACTTTAAATGAAACTGATATTTTTCTGTTTTCAGAGAGAAAACGAAGCAGCATGAAGACATCGCACATGTAAACGTGTAATCTAGCTTTCTGCTAGATTACAAAATATTTCAGGCTGTAAATCTGAAGCAATAAAAACATTAAAATTCAGTTTTATTTTGTCAGATTGTTGGAAAGTTTTTCTGTAAAACATCTGGAAGGAATTTAAAGCTGCTGATGATGCAAAACAAATCAGTTCAACCCTAAAGTAGAAAAAAAGCAGGAATATGATGGAGAGTCATTTGGATCTACATTCCTATCCTCACCATGGTAACCAGGATCTACGTTCCTACCCTCACCATGGTAACTAGGATCTACGTTCCTACCCTCACCATGGTAACCAGGATCTACGTTCCTACCCTCACCATGGTAACCAGGATCTACGTTCCTACCCTCACCATGGTAACTAGGATCTACGTTCCTACCCTCACCATGGTAACTAGGATCTACGTTCCTACCCTCACCATGGTAACCAGGATCTACGTTCCTACCCTCACCATGGTAACTAGGATCTACGTTCCTACCCTCACCATGGTAACCAGGATCTACGTTCCTACCCTCACCATGGTAACTAGGATCTACGTTCCTACCCTCACCATGGTAACCAGGATCTACGTTCCTACCCTCACCATGGTAACCAGGATCTACGTTCCTACCCTCACCATAGTAACTAGGATCTACGTTCCTACCCTCACCATGGTAACCAGGATCTACGTTCCTACCCTCACCATGGTAACCAGGATCTACGTTCCTACCCTCACCATGGTAACCAGGATCTACGTTCCTACCCTAACTGGATGGAAAGACAGGCTGGGTTCACTGTTTATTATTGGTTAAGTCGTGATCAACTTGCCTCCTCCTTGACCCTCCTCTTCACCCTGAATAGAGACACCTGAGGGTGGTTTGTCGGATAACACTCACCTATAGATCCCGGTGCTTATTTAAAGTGAATCTCCACCGACTTCCATGTCGGGTCGTTGTCATCCTTCCCAGCCAGGTCTTCCTGATTGCCTGACCATAAGTTTGATCTCTGTTATATCTTTTGAACATACGAGCCTTGATTTCAAACTCAATGCTATCACTCACAGAGTAGAACACGGGAACAGAATTCAACGTTAACGAAGCAATGGTACTGAAAAGGAGGAAGCAACACGATGACCAGCGCCAAGTAAAGAAGACTAAACAGATTTTATGAGGGAACAAAGCCAGATGAACACAGTTGGAGCACAAACTGGAACAGAGTCTCTAGAGCTGCTGTTCTAATGAAAGCAGCAGCGCTAGCACGAATCATGAACATCACTACACATAAAGGCAGAGCTTCTTGGTGCTTTCATTTTATAAACAGATTTTAATCTGGCTTTTCTGGATGTTTTGTTGACGTTCTATTTCACGCAGCTCCATCTGGTGGCTGCAGTTGTGTTCTGCAGCCACTTCAGTAGCTTCTACTTGATGCGCCTTATTGCGCGGAAGATGAGGTACTTAGTTACATCAGATTCACAGTAATCCTAAAGCTTTTAGACGTCATATGCAACGTAACACAAGTTTATAACCATCCAAACCGAGTCTCCAAAGACAGGAGTGTGCATCTGTGTACTTTCAAAAAGCCAGTTCCTGGGGGTTCCTCGGGGTGGTTGCCACGTGAACGCGGATAAACCATCAACTGCATGTTCCCCGGTGCCAAAGTTCAACATATTGCTGTTCCTATTGGCAGAAAATGATGACTGCTTTGATTTCATTTGGTTTTCATTTGTTTGGAGTTGAACACCATCACAATTAGACGCCACAAAACTTGATATTTTATTTGTATTTTATTGATCAAGTCAGCTTCATTTTTACATCTTCTTAGCCAACCACCAAAAATAAAAATGAGCAACAGTTTTAAATAAAAACAACCAAAAAAAACCACTAAACATAAAAATATACAGAATAAAATTTTCAGTCAAAAGTAGCTGGACTGAAAGGACCCAC
This sequence comes from Neostethus bicornis, assembly GCA_902685375.1. Lineage (NCBI taxonomy): Eukaryota > Metazoa > Chordata > Actinopteri > Atheriniformes > Phallostethidae > Neostethus > Neostethus bicornis. The sequence continues at coordinate 465,635 of CACRXE010000058.1, read as the reverse complement.
TCCTCCCGGCTGGATCCTCCAGCACACCCAGAAGGATCCCGAGTTGTTTACTGTCCAGCTGTGGGACAAAGCCTCGCCAGCTGGTCTGGGGACTTAGTTAGGCCATCCTAACCAGATACCTTAACCACCCCATCTGGCTTTTCTGGACCTAAAGGAGCAACATCTCCACTCTAAGTTACTCCAGGATGGCAGAGCTCCTCCCTCTATCTCTGAATGAGAAACCAGCTTCCCTGCAGAGATCATTTCATCTGCTTGTATCCATGTTCTTGCTCTTTTGGTCACCACCCACAGCTGGTCACCATGGAGAGGGTAGGAACGTAGATCCTTGTTACCATGGTGAGGGTAGGAACGTAGATCCTGGTTACCATGGTGAGGGTAGGAACATAGATCCTTGTTACCAGAATCAGAATCAGAATGCTTTTATTGCCATGTCAGTGAAAAACATCAGAGACTAGGAACTTGTTCTGGTACTGGTGTGCAAACATATAAAATAAAAATAATAAAAATAAAAAAAATAATAATAATTTTTACAAAACTAAGAGTGCTCAGAAGAAAAAGAAAAGTAGTGCAATGTCATAGAAAATAATAGAAAATAATAAAGATAGTGAAGTGACAAGAGGGAGGTGACTAAGAGATGTGGGGATCCAGGTTATAAAGAGTTCATAAGTCCAACGGCAGAAGGGAAGAAGCTGTTTTTGTGGCGGGACGTTCTGGTCCGAATGGACCGGAGCCTCCTGCCCGAGGGGAGTCGCTCAAAAAGTCCATGTCCAGGGTGGGAAGGGTCAGCTGCTATCCGACCTGCACGCCCCCGAGTCCTGGAGACGTACAGGTCTTCGAGAGATGGAAGGCTGCAGCCGATCACCTTCTCTGCAGAGCGCACAATGCGCTGCAGTCTGTGTTTGTCCCTGGCTGTGGCTCCAGCGTACCATACGGTGATGGAGGAGGTGAGGACAGACTCGATGATGGCTCTGTAAAACTGCACCAACATCTGGGCGGGCAGCTTGGCTTTCTTCAACTGCCGCAGAAAGTACATCCTCTGCTGGGCCTTTTTGATCAGGGAGCTGATGGACGGCTCCCACTTTAGGTCCTGTGTGATGGTAGTGCCGAGGAAGCAGAAAGAGTCTACAGTGGTGATGGAGAAGTCTGTCAGTGCAAGGGGGGTAATGGGAGCTGTGACTTTCCTAAAGTCCACGATCATCTCCACTGTCTTCTGAGCGTTGAGCTCCAGGCTGTTGTTGCTGCACCAGGACACCAGCCGGTCTACCTCCATCCTGTAGGCCGACTCATCGCCATCAGAGATGAGCCCAATGAGTGTGGTGTCATCTGCAAACTTGATCAGTTTGACAGAGTCATGGCTGGAAGTGCAGGAGTTGGTGTACAGGGAGAAGAGCAGGGGAGAGAGGACACAGCCCTGTGGAGATCCTGTGTTGATAGTCCGAGAGGTGGAGACATTCTTCCCCAGCCGCACGCACTGCCTCCGGTCTGTTAGGAAGTCAGTAATCCACCTGCAAGTGGAGTCAGGCACGTTGAGCTGGGAGAGCTTGTCCTGAAGCAGGGTAGGGAGGATGGTGTTGAATGCAGAGCTGAAGTCCACAAACAGGATCCTGGCATAGGTTCCCGGGGAGTCCAGGTGCTGTAGGGTGAAGTGGAGGGCCAGCTTGATAGCGTCGTCTACAGACCTGTTGGCTCTGTAGGCAAACTGCAGAGGGTCCAGAGAGGGAGAGGTGAAGTGCTTGAGATGAGGGAGGACCAGGCGTTCGAATGACTTCATGACTACAGACGTAAGCGCCACAGGCCTGTAGTCATTAAGTCCAGTGATACGGGGCTTCTTGGGAACAGGAACGATGGTGGACAGCTTGAAGCAGGCTGGAACGTGGCATGTCTTCAGTGAGGTGTTGAAAATGTCTGTGAAAACTGGAGACAGTTCCTCAGCACAGTGTTTCAGGGTGGCCGGGAGACACCATCTGGGCCCGAAGCTTTCCGAGGGTTTTGCTTGCGGAAGAGCTTGAGCACATCCTGTTTTGTCACCAAGAAAGCAGTGGAGGGGGAGGGCTGGTCAGCTGGAGTGACCTCTGTTGTTAATTGGGTGGGGGATGGGAGTGGCTTCAAAGTGTCTGAAGGTTGTTGATCAGTGAGGGGGGAGGAGAGTGAGACATCAAACCTGGCATAGAAGGTGTTGAGTTTCTCTGCCAGTTGTAAGTCATCAACAGCATGTGGGGCTTTCGGCTTATAATTGGTAATTTGCCGAAGTGATCTCCAGACAGAGGCGGTGTCATTGACAGAGAATTGCTCCTTCAGACGTTTATTGTACCTGGATCTCGCCTGCTGTACCTCTCTAGAGAACCGGTACTTAGCGCCTTTGTAGCTCTCTCTGTCATTGGCTCTGTGAGCTGCTTCCTTTTCCCTCCTGATCTGTCTTAGTCTGGGTGTGAACCAGGGTTTGTCGTTGTTAAATCTTACCCTGGTTTTTGATGGAATGATGCTGTCCTCACAGAAACGTATGTATGACGTCACTGTGTCTGTGTAGTCATCCAGACTATCTGTGGCAGCTCTAAACACACCCCAGTCTGTTGGGTCCAGACACATACGAAGCTCGTCCACAGCTTCACTGGTCCACTTCTTGGAAGTCCTCACTGCAGGTTTAGAAAGCTTCAACTTCTGTCTGTATGCCGGGATGAGGTGAACCATGTCGTGATCAGAGAAGTCCAGAGCAGCTCGAGAAACAGCCTTGTAGGCTTTACTGGCTGTAGTGTAGCAGTGATCCAATGTGTTCTTTTCCCTAGTTGGGCAGTTTACAAACTGTCTGTACTTTGGGAGTTCCTGGCTCAGATTTCCCTTGTTAAAATCCCCAAGGATAATAACTAGAGAGTCTGGGAAGTTTTGCTCCACACACAGAATTTGGTCCGCGAGCGCGCGTTGGGCCTCGTGCACGTTTGCGCATGGCGGAATGTAAACAGCAGCCAGAATGAATGAAGCAAACTCCCGTGGAGAATAAAATGGTCTACAGTTTATAAAGAAGTATTCCAGAACCATGGAACCCTTACCATGGTGAGGGTAGGAACGTAGATCCTGGTTACCATGGTGAGGGTGGGAATGTAGATCCTGGTTACCATGGTGAGGGTGAGAATGTAGATCCTGGTTACCATGGTGGGGGTAGGAACGTAGATCCTGGTTACCATGGTGAGGGTAGGAATGTAGATCCTGGTTACCATGGTGAGGGTGGGAATGTAGATCCTGGTTACCATGGTGAGGGTGAGAATGTAGATCCTGGTTACCATGGTGGGGGTAGGAACGTAGATCCTGGTTACCACGGTGAGGGTAGGAATGTAGATCCTGGTTACCACGGTGAGGGTAGGAACGTAGATCCTGGTTACCACGGTGAGGGTAGGAACGTAGATCCTGGTTACCATGGTGAGGGTAGGAATGTAGATCCTGGTTACCATGGTGAGGGTAGGAACGTAGATCCTGGTTACCACGGTGAGGGTAGGAACGTAGATCCTGGTTACCACGGTGAGGGTAGGAACGTAGATCCTGGTTACCATGGTGAGGGTAGGAATGTAGATCCTGGTTACCACGGTGAGGGTAGGAACGTAGATCCTGGTTACCACGGTGAGGGTAGGAACGTAGATCCTGGTTACCATGGTGAGGGTAGGAATGTAGATCCTGGTTACCACGGTGAGGGTAGGAACGTAGATCCTGGTTACCATGGTGAGGGTAGGAACGCAGATCGACGTGTAAATCAAGAGCTTTACCATGAAGGACCAATGTGGCGTTCTGATTATTGCGGTCGCCGCACCGATTCATCTGTCGATCTCCCACTACATCCTTCGCCCACTGTGAACAAGACACCGAGCTACTTAAACTCCTCCACTTTGGGTAGAATCCTGTCCCTCACCTGCAGGGGGTATTCCATCCTTTTCTGGGCGACGACCATGGTCTCTGACTTGGAGACGCTGCTTCCCATCCTGGCCGTTTCACACTCAGCAGCAATTTGGTTCAGCGAAAGCTGGAGATCACGGACCATGAAGCCAGCAGGACCGCATCATCCACAAAAGCAAAGACCTGATCCTGAGGTCCCCAAACCGGATCACTCCAACACATCGGCTCTGCCTAGAAACGAGCTGTTGTCTTCAATAAAAAATCCTCAATTTAAATATGCGTACAACTTGTCCCACTTAGATTGTAACAAGTAAAAATGGTCAGCGTTTATCTTTAAAATGTGTTAAATACTGACGAAAGGAACAAACATCACTCTTCGTTTATTCTGAATTTACAGTATAAATACATGTTTATTAGATTCAACTGTAAAAACAAGTGAGACACTTCAATAAATTGTGTTTTTTCAAAATATTTTTGCTAATAAAATTCTGACGTAAAGCAAAAGTTTATGTAGTTTCTTCACAAAATGTAAGAAAAGTGGATGTGTGGGAGAAGCAGAGACGAGGATGTGGGTGATCTCCATAAAAAACTAAACCCAGAAAGTAGATTTCACTCTTTAATCTGGACTGAAGGCTGTGGATGGTGTGATGTCAGCATCACCACACCATCCCAGGTCCTTCTCACAATGTTCATCACTACTGCCTGTGCAGACGAGGCTTGAAACACTGGTCTCTCTGTGTGGAGTTTGCATGTTCTCACTGTGTTTGTGTGAGCTTTGACCAGGTACTAAGAATCAGAATCAGAAAGACTTTTATTTTGATGGTCAGTAAACAAGACTCAGAGTTCTGGTCCAAATGGACCGGAGCCTCCTGCCCGAGGGAAGTGGCTCAAAAAGTCCACGTCCAGGGTGGGAAGGGTCAGCTGCTATCCGACCTGCACGCCCCCGAGTCCTGGAGACTTACTGGTCATGGAGAGATGGAAGGCTGCAGCCAATCACCTTCTCCGCAGAGCGCAGAATGCGCTGCAGTCTGTGGTTGTCCCTGGCTGTGGCTCCAGCGTACCACTTGGTGATGGAGGAGGCCGGCAGCTTGGCTTTCTTCATCCCCTGCTGGGTCTTTTTGATCAGGGAGCTGATGGACAGCCCCCACTTAAGGTCCTGATGGTAGTGCCAAGGAAGCGGAAAGAGTCTACAGTGGTGATGGGGGAGTCTGCCACCCTCAAAAAATATGCATGTAAGATTGATTTGCCACTGTATAAACATTGCTCCTAGGAATGACTGATTGTGGATGGTTGTGTGTGTGTGTGTGGCCCTGCGACGCACTGGCAACCTGTTGAATTGAATTGAAGATACTTTATTTTACCCCGAAGGTAAACTTGAGCGCTGCAGTGTGACATTCATATAATCTCAGACAACGCTGTGAATGGTTAGTAGTTACAGGTTTAATAGTTTGATGGAGGGTGGTAAAAAGGATTTTCTGTACCGTTCCTTTGAGCAGCGGGGTTGCAGGAGTCTGTTACTGAAGCTGCTCTTCAGATGGTCCACAGATTCATGGAGAGGGTGGGCGAGGTTTAGCATGATTGATGACAGTTTTGCTTTCATTCTGTCCTTCACCACCTCCTCCACGCAGGCGAGGGGTGAGCCAACCACACGTCCAGCTATTTTTACCAGCTTGTTCAGTCTGTTGGCATTCTTTGTTTTTATACCAGCTCCCCAGGCGGGCACAGCAAAGAACAGGACCCTCTCCATGATGGCATGGTAAAACATGGCGGGCATCTTGTTGCAGACGTTGAAGGACCTGAGTTTTCTGAGGTGGTACAGTCTACTCAGGCACTTTTTGGTGGACCAGGTGAACGCCCAAGAACCTGTCTGACGGGACCATCTTCACAAAAGATCCATCAATACAGACCAGTGATGGTTGGGATGCCCTCCTGCTGAAGTCCACCATCATCTCCTCTGTTTTGGTCACGTTCAGGTGCAGATGGTTCTCCCCACACCAATAGATGAAGTTCTTCACCAGGTTTCTGTACTCGTCCTCCCGTCCATTCTCCACAAACCCAACGATGGCTGAGTCATCTGGAGATGACAAGAACCAAAACAGTACGACAAATCAGCGGTGTAGGTGGTAAAAAAAGAATAGAATTCACTGGAATTCAGCCAGGTTAGGCTCCGGCACTCCCCACGACCCCGCTAAGGATGAACGCCTCAGAAGATAAACAAACCTCCTGTTCACCCGGTGTCTGTCACCAAACCCACTGGTACCAACCAGCCTTTTTGATCAAATCAGGCTCCTCTTTTATGAAACAGTCAAATCTATGCGTACACTAACTTGTTCACAAGTTCAGTAATCAATAAAGATGGAGGAGTGTGTTGTCAGAAGCTGCTAAATAGTAAGACGTGGGACAAAGAAGGTAATGCAAAATGAGGATGAGTCCATGTAATCCGTCGTTCAACCAAGAGGGATTCGTCGTAGAACACGCTTCAAAGTGTCCTCTGGACAGCGTGTTTGATGATCAAGACATTTTGACTCCATCCAGAAATAATTTTCATCTGTAGAGGGAACCTAAAACTTTGGAGATAAAGTCAGAGAGGTCAGACTGAGATGGTTCGGACATGTACAGAGGAGAGAGAGAGTACATCAGAAGAAGGATGCTGGGTTTGGAACCACCAGGAAAGAGGACTAGAGGAAGACCAAAGAGGAGGTTCATGGATACAGTGAAGGAAGACATGAAGATAGTTGGTGTGACTGAAGAAGATGCAGGAGATAGGGTTAGATGGAAGAAACTGACTTACTGTGGAGACCCCTGAAGGGAAATAATAGAAGAAGAAGAAGAACTTGACTAAAGTGTACACACGGCACCAGGACACTCTAAACCGCAGTTCCATGATCGACTTCCTTGTCGTTTAATTAAAGCTTGCAATCACACGTCTTGGACGAAGAGAGGGGTAGAGGTGTCAACTGATTACCACCTGGTTGTGGGTTGGCTTCGATGGTGAAGGAGGAAGCCAGTCAGACCTGGCAACCCCATGATACGTGAGGGTCTGCTGGGAACGTCTGGTAGATTCTTCCATCAGAGAGGGTGTCAACTTACACCTCTGGCAGAGCTTCTCACGGTATTGGAGGAGATGGGGGACATCGAGTCAGAGTGGACTCTGTTCCACATCACTATTGTCGAGGCGGCAACCTGGAGCTGTGGACGCAAGGTCATCATTGCCTGTCGTGGTAACAATCCTATAGCCCTCTGGTAAACACTGGCAGTGAGGGATGCCATCAAGCTGAAGATGGAGTCTTACCGGGCCTTCTTGGCCTGTGGGACTCCTGAGGCAGCTGACAGGTATCGATGGGCACAGCTTCGGTGGTCGCTGAGGCAAAGGCCCGGGCTTGGGAGGAGGTCAGTGATACCATGGGAACCCCTTTTAGACGGCTTTGAAGAAATTTTGGTCCATCATTCGGCAGCCAAGGGAAGGGAAACAGTGCACCATCAACTCCGTTAACGGTGGGGATGGGGAGCTGCTATCCTCAATTTGGGACGTTATGGATCGGTAGAAGGAAGACCGCCTCAAATCCATCAGCATGTCTTCTGATGAGAAAGCTGGGTCTTTATATATACGTATATGTTTACTATGAAGTTGGATGGGGTCTCATTCATCAGGTTAAACCCGCATCAGGGAAAAAGAAGACAGTAGCTGCTCCTCTGTGGATCCACTGCCATTGAGCAAGACTTTCCTTTTACCCGGAGCTTGTCTCACATTTACACACATTAATACACACACTAATACACACCAACGAAACACACACATATACAACACACACATGAAACACACACAAAGCCCCCCCTTGGGTTATTAATAATTAATAAACTAAACTATGAGCTTTCATGGTGCGTTGATGGCTTGGCAGAGCGTGGGAAAAAGCAGTTTCGTTATGTTACTGATCCTCCATGTTGTTTGAGATTTTCTGCTAACAGTTTTATTTTTCTTTGTTTAGATTCTCGCTGCCATCTCTGTTTGACAGTCCGTCAGCCTGCTTCTCCTCGGGGGTCTCCCTTCCCAGGAAACACTCCTGATAGTGTGTGCAGAGGAAGAAATGCCGCAGGGCAGGTGTCTCTCTGACGTTCTCCGACATCTGAGGCCTGTCTCACAACCACCAAAGAGGAGAGCCGGAACTCACATGGATTTGAAGCTGGCTGCTACTCAGCAAGTCTTTACATCCTCTGGAGACACAAGAAGCAGAATAACAAATATTCACTCAAATTTAAATCAAATTAAAGTGATGATGATTGGTAATCCCAAAATAAACACAGCATCAATTAATCCAGATTAAAGATGTAAATACAAATAAATCATGATAGTTATAGTAAACAATAAACAACCCTAATCCTGACCCTCGTAAGACACATAAGAAAAAAAATATCCAAACCTCTGGTTTATTAAATCCTGTGATTGCATCCTCCTTCTCCGGCACGACCTCACATCTCCTTCATCTTCTTTCGGCATTTCCCTTCGGGGGGCGCCACAGCAAGTCAGTTTCCTCCATCTAACCCTATCTGCTGCATCCTCTTTGGTCACACCAACTATCTTCATATCTTCCTTCACTGTATCCATGAACCTCCTCTTTGGTCTTCCTCTAGTCCTCTTTCCTGGTGGTTCCAAACCCAGCATCCTTCTTCTGATGTACTCTCTCTCTCTCCTCTACACATGTCCAAACCATCTCAGTCTGGCCTCTCTGACTTTAAAACCTCTAACATGTGCTGTTCCTCTGATCCTGTCCATCCTAGTCACTCCCAGAGAGATCCTCAGCATCTTCACCACCTCACCCTGCACCCACAAAAATATCTAATAATTCAGCCACCCTTCTAACCGTCTATCCCTTACAGCAGGGGTGCCCATTACGTCGATCACAATCACATTATGGGTAGAACGTATGGCATTGAAAAAAAAGTTGGCGCCAGCCCCACGATGACATCCGCCCTGACGTCAGCCGCTAGAGTTGCTAAAGTTTAGGGACTCTTTTCTTTTTTCCAAAAAAGTGTCAATCTAGTAGCTTTTCTTTTGTTACTGGAGATTTTTGGAGTCTGTGGTGTGAAAGCACGTTGTTAAGCTTGTAATCATTTAGCAGCCTGTGGTGCTGCTGTGGCCCTTCCCCCTCGCAAAGCGTGTAACAGATCGTGTTGTGGGGGTAGTTACAGCAGGCTGAAAACGATCTGTGGGGTTTGCGATGGTAACATGGGACTGGTAGATCTTGGGACAAAAAAGGTTGGGCACTCCTGCTTTACAGCATTTCGAAGGGTGCTGAAACCTATCCCGGCTAATTCGAGGTGAGGGGTAGGGTACACTCCAAACAGGTCGCCAATTTGATGCGGTGCCACACACACACTCATTCCTAGGGGCAATCATGTAATGACCATACAATCTAACATGCATGTTTTTGGAGGAAACCGGAGTATCTGGAGAAAACCCACGCATACGCAGGGAGAACATGCAAACTCCACAAAGAAAGGCCAGTGTTTCAAGACCCATCCCCACCCGGGACTTAAACCCACAACCTTCTAGCTGTGAGGTCACTGTGCTACCCACCGCGCCACCGTGCAGCCCTATCTAATAAGTTCCAAATTAAATACAGATTGTATTTTCTACACTTTTTACATTATAAACGTTTTTGTTAGGGTACCCATGCTGCCCTCAGCCCTAATTTGGCACACCCGGTCCCACTACCCAGATGTAACTTGTTTCCCTTTGGACTATTTGAATGAATCACTCTATTCATCCCTCACCGGGGAAATTTGTGTGCTGCACTCCTTACACCGCAGCAGGCTGCCCTTCAACGGCGCCAATGGTGGGAGAAGCGGGGGTTAGGTGTCTTCTCCAAGGACCCTAGACGTGCTCTCTGTGGAACGCGAACCCGCGAACTTCCGGGCCGTGTGCGAACGCTCTAACCACTGAGCTGCCGTCTCCACCTTTTAAGTCCTGGTGTCCCTCTCTTCCCTGCTGGATCACACCCCTGCGCCATTCCTCTGCTGCCTCCACTTCTTCACACTGCTCCCCTGGCCTGCAGTGCTGCCTTCATACCCCTGGATTCTGGTCTTCGTCCTGCTGACCTTGGTTCCTGGTGCACCCTGTCCTCCTGCTGAGCTCATACCCCTTGGCTCATGGTGCACCCTGCCCTCCTGCTGTGCTCATACCCCTTGGTTCATGGTGCACCCTGTCCTCCTGCTGTGCTCATACCCCTTGGCTCCTGGTGCACCCTGCCCGCCTGCTGAGGTCTCCCTCAAGTCACCCATCATGGATTGATCCTTCAATAAACTGTTTAAACTCTCAATGCATCTGGGTCCTACTTCATCACCCTCACCACCCCCAGGTGGCGTCGGAGCCTGTCCTTTCCGAAGCAGAGGGGCAGGGTATTCCCTAAACAGGTCGCCAATCTGTTGCAGGGCCACACACACTCATTCCTAGTGAGAATGTCTTTGGAGAGTCGGGGGAAACCAGATTACAAAAACGATCATCTACATAATCATTTAGATTTCTGTGACGACGTTCCTGGTTTATAAACGGATTTTCCGTTCTGAGCCAGCTTGGATCCTTCAATGGGTGAACGCGTGTGCCATCCGTGATGTGATTTATGAAGACTGTTTGGAGGTCTGTGGGTGGAACTGCTTCCATCAGCGATGTAGTGACCTGTATTATGTTATAGATCTGCTGCCCTCAGCGTGAATGCTTTTATCCAGGCGGAAGAACACGGCTGCAAGACACGTCTTCTAAGTGTGCTCGTTAAACAGAAAGCGGCTCACCGGGGCCGTAAACATTACCGTAACTTTACGACTGCTTGTTTAGAGTAACACTAGATGCTAATAAAGATCAGAAGCCAGCAGAGCGGGAGACGAGGTGGGATGAAAGATATGAAACCAGCTTTACTTAGAGTTCATAAAAAACAATCTGACGTGACTCATCAGAGTCTCTGAGGAGGAATCGTCCTCTTCATCTTCCTTCATTAGAAAAACAAAAAGATTTCGTCACCTTTCCTCTTCTCACGCCAATCCCACCTTCCCACCCCTCGTTCTACCATCCCTCCATCTCTTTACGTTGAGGAGGTGAAGGTGGGAGGAAGGAGAGAAAGCACCTCGTCTTCTGACTCACGGTCTGACTCACACACTCTGACGTTCATGTATGATATAAATGTCTCCACCAGAGGTGTCAAGTAACGAAGTAAGTCTACTTCGTTACCTTACTCAAGTAGAAAATCTCGTTATCTTTACTTTAACGAAGTAATTATTTTTTTGTCTACTTTTTACTTTTACTCACTACTTTTTTATGCAATTATCTATACTTTTACTTCGTTCATTTTATAAAAAGTAGTCACTACTTTCGCCATTTTGTCACCGTTAAAAAGCCGCGACTGTTTGTCGGAGTTTTTTTTTTTTTTTTTATGAACCCTGAATGCATCAAACAAAGGAACAGATGAATGATTGGCTGAAAGGTCCAGTCAATCATTACTTTGGGCGAGTAGCCCCGCCCACAAACTTTTAAAGCGCAGGGACGTCAATTTCCGTGTTTGAATTTTAGAAAAATTTTAGAAAAAGAATTCAAGGATTTTGCCTCCTGTGTGTTTCCTTCACTCCCACTGCCTCACGAGTGCATGTAAAGGGTGTTATTTTGTCAATGGGCGTGGTTTTACTGGGTGTACGATATTTTTTGTAAAATACGATAATTTTACGTCATTAGTACGATAATCCAGCACCTCCCACCTGGCAACGCTGGTTCCAGGTGTCACGCAGGCTGTATGTGGCACTCCCAACCTTATCAACTTGATAAAGACTATTCAGTATTGCCTCAAAGAACTTTGAAAACTAGCTGCCTTCAAGGCTTGAAAAAGCCTTTTGGTCATTTTTTTTTTATTTATTTATTTTTTTTTATGTTTGTGTCTGCTAAAGTTGGGTAAATTAGGTGATGCAGAGTGAAGCTTGGTAGCTGAAGGGATGTTACATAATGCCCTGCTTATGTTAGTACATTTAATTGTGTTCATTAATCGATTTCCAATAAAGATTATTAAGAAATAAATGTTTCTGATTCATAAAGTTTAACACCAAAACACTTTCATTTATTATCATATTTTCTGCTCCTTAAAGCATGTGATAATAGTTAAAAATATGTTCACACGCTTTTGTTAACAATATTCCTTTTTTTCTGAAAATTACTTTTACTTTTTTTACTTGAAGTAGTTTTAAAATAGGTTACTTTTTACTTTTACTTAAGTAGAAAACTTGAGTTGATACTTCTACTTTTACTAAAGTAGTTTTTTAACTCGGTATTTATACTTCTACTTGAGTAGGAAATGTTGGTACGTTTGACACCTCTGCTCCACACGTTCGTACATCTACACACACGTCTACGTATCTGTAACTTCACACACTTGACCATCCAGGTAACCAGGAACAGGTGGTCTATCAGTTCCACTGTGTACTTAATCATCGTCTAGATCCAGTGGTGGAACCTAACGAAGTAAATTTGAGACCTGTATTTTTTACTTTTACTCCACTACTTTTTAAAACTTCCGTTCCGTCATCTTCCGCTTGCTCCGGGGCCGGGTCGCAGGGGCAACAGCCTCAAATGGGAAGCCCCAGCCTCCCTCATCCCAGATGCATCCTACAGCTCACCTGGAAGGATCCCGAGTCGTTCCTCAGCCAGCTGTGAGACATAGTCTCTCCAGGGCGTCCGGGGTCTGCCTCTTAGTCTCCTCCCGGTGGGAAGAGCCCAAAACACCTCACCAGTGAGGTGCTCGGGGGGGACATCCTGACCAGGTGCCCGAACCACCCCATCTGGCTCCTCCCGACCTGGAGGAGGAGCAGCTCGACACCGAGCTCCTCCCGAATGGCAGAGATCCTCACCCGATCTGTGAGTGAGAGCCCAGCCACCCTGCGGAGGAAGCTCATTTTGGCAGCTTGTATCTGCGATCTCATTCTTGTTACCATGATCCTAATTACCATGGTGAGGGTAGGAACATAGATCCTGGTTACCATGGTGAGGGTAGGAACATAGATCCTGGTTACCATGGTGAGGGTAGGAACGTAGATCCTGGTTACCATGGTGAGGGTAGGAACGTAAATCCTGGTTACCATGGTGAGGGTAGGAACCTAGATCCTGGTTACCATGGTGAGGGTAGGAACTTAGATCCTGGTTACCATGGTGAGGGTAGGAACGTAGATCCTGGTTACCATGGTGAGGGTAGGAACGTAGATCCTGGTTACCATGGTGAGGGTAGGAACGTAGATCCTGGTTACCATGGTGAGGGTAGGAACGTAGATCCTGGTTACCATGGTGAGGGTAGGAACGTAAATCCTGGTTACCATGGTGAGGGTAGGAACTAGATCCTGGTTACCATGGTGAGGGTAGGAACGTAGATCCTGGTTACCATGGTGAGGGTAGGAACGTAGATCCTGGTTACCATGGTGAGGGTAGGAACGTAGATCGACTTGTAAATCGAGACCTTGGCTTTTCAGCTCAGCTCTTTTTTTACCACGACGGACAGATGCAGCGTCCTGGTTATTGCGGACGCCACACCGATCCGCCTGTCGATCTCCCGCTCCATCCTTCCCCCACTCTTGAAAACCCCGAGATACTTAAACTCCTCCACTGGGGTCAGGAACCTGACCCGTAGGGGGCATTCCACCACTTTTTAAAAGTGTGTTTTGTATTTTTTGTACATTTTCGGTTGGAAATTTGAAAAATATAGTTGTCGCATCTTGAAGCTGCATCGCCAAAATCAACCTTTTGTGGGAGCAGTTGATCACAAGCAGTATCCAAGAGGGAGAAGAAGTAATGAATCGAGGACCAATCATAATCGAGACTGAACATTTTTCGCAGTCATTCACCGCCAAAAAAACTAACATCAAATATTGAAAAAGAGTCAGACGATCATAGGTACAAGCAGCCGAAAAAATCCTCCGCAGGGGGGTTGGCTCTCATTCAAAGATTGGGTGAGGACTTCTGCCATCCGGGAGGAGCTCGGTGTTGAGCTGCTCCTCCTCCAGGTCGAGAGAAGCCAGATGGGGTGGTTCGGGCATCTGGTCAGGATGCCCCCTTAGCGCCTCGCTGGTGAGGTGTTTCGGGCACGTTCCTTCAGGAGGAGACCAAGAGGCAAACCCAAACCGCTGGAGAGACTATGTCTCACAGCTGGTTGGGAAACGACTTGGGATCCTTCCAGGTGAGATGGAGGATGCACCTGGAGTGAGAGAAGCCTGGGCTTCCCGTCTGAAGCTGTTGCCCCGGCGACCCGGCCCCGGATGAGCGGAAGACGACGAAACGGAACGCAGTCAGACGATCGTTGTTCGGTGTGTTTCCTTTTATATAAAAAGTTAAGCCATCAGTACAGAGTGTTTATCCTGGTTACCATGGTGACAACCTACAGCACAAAAAATAACATTGGAATTATGGTCGAATACTTTTACTTAAAAAGTCAAATTTACACCAATTATTTTTATACTTTTAATTAAGTTCAATAAGTGAGTACTTCATCCACCACCGTCTGGATCAGGGGTGTCAAACTCCGGTCCTCAAGGGCCGGCATCCTCAAGGTTTTCCATGTGTTCCTGGTTCAAAACAGCTGATGCCCATGAAGTGAAATAAACAGCCAATCAAATTTGGCACATTGACTCACTAACCTGGATCAGGTGTGTAGAATCAAGAACACATAGAAAAACTTCATGACACCGTGAGACCCTCCAGAACCTGAGTTTATGACACCAATCTAGATCTTCAGATTTACAAGTTCAGTCAAACCAAGCAGATTCTAAAAATGATATTTTTGACTCCGTCTTCTTGTAGATAGACGTACATGTGACTGAAGTATTGGAGGAATACCGGGGGTCTGCTCTGGTTTGTGCCGTGCACCACGTCCCTAACGGACCCTCTGTTTTTCTCACATCTGCCTGGTGACGGTAACGTCGTGGGATTTACAGCTTTCCTCTCACGCTGGTCTCTAAAGGTTTACTTCTGAAGGTTAAACGAGACACAGCTCCAAGTTTCAGTGGTGGGAAAACGAGGCTCGTCAGTATTCCAAATCACAACCTGGCCTTCAGTATCACTCCATCTATTATGGGATGTACTTTTTAAACCATGTAGAAAAAGGTCAGGCATCATAAAAAAAAAAAAAAATCCACACAAAACAAAAACCATCCAATTCGACCTACAAAATACAAAAAATTAAATAAATAAACTCCATCTTTCTCTTTATTCAGTGATGCTAAAATTACAACTGGTCTTTCATATTTCTGATTAGGTTTTCCACACACGTGGACGCCTGTCCTGTCTCATACTGCTCACGCTTCTTTACTTTGTTCAACACATTTTCAAAAGTCAATCACAAAAAAGACCTTCAAACAAAATCTGTTGCCAATTCAATTTGTTTGTCATGAGGAGGTGAGGGTGTGGATGTAGGTCTCGGATTGGGTAGCCATTTTTCAAACATGATGAGGGTAGCAACATAGATCCTGGTTACCATGGTAAGGGTAGGAACGTAGATCCTGGTTACCATGGTGAGGGTAGGAACGTAGATCCTGGTTACCATGGTGAGGGTAGGAACGTAGATCCTGGTTACCATGGTAAGGGTAGGAACGTAGATCCTGGTAACCATGGTAAGGGTAGGAACGTAGATCCTGGTTACCATGGTGAGGGTAGGAACGTAGATCCTGGTTACCATGGTGAGGGTAGGAATGTACATCCTGGTTACCATGGTGAGGGTAGGAACGTAGATCCTGGTTACCATGGTGAGGGTAGGAACGTAGATCCTGGTAACCATGGTAAGGGTAGGAACGTAGATCCTGGTAACCATGGTAAGGGTAGGAACGTAGATCCTGGTTACCATGGTGAGGGTAGGAACGTAGATCCTGGTTACCATGGTGAGGGTAGGAACGTACATCAACTTGTAAATCAAGAGCTTTGCTCTTCGGCTCAGCTCTTTCTTTACCACGACAGATCAATTTTGAAAACTGTGCTGACACCGGCCCTTGAGGCCGGAATTTCTTCTTTATGGAAACTTGTTGTGTTTTAGTCAACCAGGCAACAAATTCTGGGAGAAATGTGATTGGTCAAAGGCTTTAATCTTCAAACACATATTTAGAAACAGCGGAGCTATCAGAAAAGTCATGAAGGAAAGAAGAAGAACTTATAATTTACAGATAATAATGGCCTAATTATAATTAAGATTAAGACATCTTTAAGTCATGAGAGGATCTTTGCAGGTGTTGCCGTTCCACCACATCGGAGCTTCTTGCTTCTCCTTTCTCTCCTTCAAACCAGTGACACTAAAATGAAATCAATTGAATTGGAGGACGACTCTCTTTCTCTTTATGTGTCAAGGAGAAGGACTCCTGTTGCATCCGGCCCTGATTGCAAATACATCCCAGTTGCTAGGCAACCACCTGACATACGGGGCCGTGCTGACAGACAGCTGCTAATGAAGCCAGCAGCAAAAAAAAAAAAAAGGCCAATTCCACCTTTTTTCCCTTCTTCCTTCCTCCAGCTCCCTGGGACTTGCCCGCATGCACACGCGCATGTGCACGGACTGTAATTGACTTCTTCTCACAGCAGCAACAGCCTGCATGCAGTCAGGCCTCACCCCTCCCTCTGCACTGCCTTCTAAAGACGCATCCATGTAAGGTGTTAGGTGAAGAGCATGAGTCACACGCACGCCTTGCCCGTACGTCTCCACACTTCCCACTGGATGGGATGCGTGTTCGTTCCTGGATGTTTGGAGGACGCAATGTATCAAGTGTTACTGTGGAACGTGTTTTCTGTTGTGACCGTACCACAATGTATCCCTACAGCAGGGGTGTCAAGCTCAAACAGTGAGAGGGAGGTAAAAGGACAGGACAAAGTCTAGGCGTCTGGGTGGCATCCTGACCATATGCCCACACCACCCCGTCTGGATTTTTACTACTAGAAGAGTAACAACTCTGCTCTGAGCTGCTTCCAGTGTCGAGGAAATTTGAACTGACGAACTCCAGAAAATTTTTCTTTTTGTACGTATGATGTGTATTGAGAGCCTCCACTCAATTTATTTTCCTCCAGCAACTAGGTCAGGGATTGCAGGGCATTATCTTACGATCACAGCAATGGGAAAACTTCCCACCCAATCAGAGAACAGAGAGATGATGACATGAACACAAGCGTCCGTCCTCCATGTTTGTAGTTCTGTAGATCCATCATGCTATACGATCCGTCCTCCATGTTTGTAGTTCTGTAGATCTACCATGCTATACGATCCGTCCTCCATGTTTGTAGTTCTGTAGATCCTTCATGCTATACGATCCGTCCTCCATGTTTGTAGTTCTGTAGATCCTTCATGCTATACGATCCGTCCTCCATGTTTGTAGTTCTGTAGATCCTTCATGCTATACGATCCGTCCTCCATGTTTGTAGTTCTGTAGATCCATCATGCTATACGATCCGTCCTCCATGTTTGTAGTTCTGTAGATCCTTCATGCTATACGATCCGTCCTCCATGTTTGTAGTTCTGTAGATTCACCATGCTATGCAGTTCGTGTTGGAAATGATTCCCCAGATTGAGAATGCAGGATGCCCCCTGAGCGCCTCCCTGGTGAGGTGTTTCGGGCACGTCCCACCAGGAGGAGACCAACAGGCAGACCTCGAACCCGCTGGAGAGACTATGTCTCACAGCTGGCTGGGGAACCACTCGGGATCCTTCCAGGTGAGCTGGAGGATGCAGCGGAGGTGAGAGAAGCCTGGGCTTCCCGTCTGAGGCTGTTGCCCCCGCAACCCGGCCCCGGATAAACGGAAGACAACCGAAGGGGAAAAAATATAAATATTGATCCCTGAATGGGAAAACTACTTTGCTGCATTGCACCTCAGCAGGCAGCCACAATGGCGCCAATGGTGGGAGGGGCTAAAAGATTAGGTGTCTGCTCCAGGGACACCTAGAGGGATCAGTGGTAATCAAACCAGCTTCGCCTGGTCCAAGGACAGAGACTCTTATCACTGAGACAATGCCTCACCTCAAGAATGTGTCATGTATACGTCCGGTTCCCACCAAAAAGGAGCATTTGGTTTAATGATAAAGTACCCGGCCGTGGAGCGAACCTCAATACTGCAAGGTTATACTGTTTCCATGGAGACCAGAGAATCAGTCTGAGGGATCAGGTTAAGTGTGTTGTATAATAATCCAGTGCTTGTTTATATTATATATTTTTAAAAAGCCTTAAATTGTTGTTTTCTTTATTAGTTTTTTTACTGTTTCATTCAAACCAATTAAAACACTGTGACTCATGAAAGTCACAAAATACAGGAATCTCAGTGGTTCATAGGATTTTTTAAGGTCCAGTTGGAGGTAGAGCCCCTGCTATATCAGCAACCAAATACTTGAGTTGCCACGACGACCAGTCCAGCTATTTCCCGATTGTCCTGAATTTGTTGTTATTTGTTGTTTGCAAAAATGTATCACGTTATTAACTGGCAAATTATTATTCATACTTATTGCTAATTATTGTGGCGTCTGTAATAATTAGGACACTGCATCGATGTGTCGATGCAGTGAAAAGTTGAGCCAAAAAGAAGCTCTCAATTTACCAGTCGATGAACGTCCCTACCCTCGCCATGGTAACCAGGATCTAGGTTTCTACCATCACCATGGTAACCAGGATCTAGGTTTCTACCATCACCATGGTAACCAGGATCTACGTTCCTACCCTCACCATGGTAACCAGGATCTACGTTCCTACCCTCACCATGGTAACCAGGATCTATGTTCGTACCCTCACCATGGTAACCAGGATCTACGTTCCTACCCTCACCATGGTAACCAGGATCTATGTTCGTACCCTCACCATGGTAACCAGGATCTACGTTCCTACCCTCACTATGGTAACCAGGATCTACGTTCCTACCCTCACCATGGTAACCAGGATCTACGTTCCTACCCTCACCATGGTAACCAGGATCTACGTTCCTACCCTCACCATGGTAACCAGGATCTACGTTCCTACCCTCACTATGGTAACCAGGATCTACGTTCCTACCCTCACCATGGTAACCAGGATCTACGTTCCTACCCTCACCATGATAACCAGGTGTGGGTGGTTACCGAAAGAACGAGATCACGGATACAAGCAGCTGAAATGAGTTTTCTCCGCAGGGCGACTGGGCTCTCACTTAGAGATCGAGTGAGGAGCTCCACTATCTGAGAGGAGCACGTTGTCAAGCTGCTCCTCCTCCAGGTCAAGAGGAACCAGATGGGGTGGTTTGGGCATCTGGCCAGGATGCCACCCGAGCGCTTCGCTGGTGAGGTGTTTTGGTCACGTCCCACCAGGAGGAGACCAAGAGGCAGACCCCGGACCTGCTGGAGAGACTATGTCTCACAGCCGGCTGGGGAACGACTCAGAATCCTCCAGGTGAGCTGGAGGATGCAGCCGGGGTGAGAGAAGCCTGGGCTTCCCGTTTGAGGCCGTTGCTCCCGCTACCCGGCCCTGGATAAGCGGAAGACGACAGAACTTGTATCCATAAAGAAGCAAAAATAAAAACTGTAACTTATTTTCTGAAACATTTCTCAGAGTGAGGTTCTATTTAAATTAAGGTAGAGTTTCTCACTGAAATGAAATGGCTTTAAAGTCATTTTCGTCTGACGTCGTTGGGCGGTTTGTTCCTGTCGTATTCCTCAGAGCTCCCTGAGGATATTTTAAAGAGGTGAACCCTTCCAATCATCCATTTTCTGATGCACTTCATGACACCCCAGTCTTTACTTGTCAGGAAAATAAATTTTATGATCATAGATTGAAGTAAAATATCGACTGAGCGGCACGGTTCTGTTTCTAAGTTACAAATGTAATTAGTAACTTCTATCAAAAATCAATCAGTTAGTTACTCAGTTACAAACTAAAGGAACAATATTTGACTCTAAAATTTACACATAAGATATTTTAGATTGTTTCAATTTTTTTAAATCAAAATTTTATATTTTCCGTATAAGCGTAAAAAAATAGAATTAAATTGATTAATTGATTGAGAAAATTTTATTAGGAGAGAGAGTGGCTTAGTGGAAGAGCGTTCCCCTTCAGATCGGAGGTTAACCAGATGTTCGTTGGATCGAATCCCTCTAAGCTCATGTCTTGGTGTCCTTGGAGAAGACACCTAACCCCCGTTTCTCCCACCATTTAGTGGCAGCCTGCTGAGGTGGAATGTAGCACACAAACTTTCCCGTTGAGGGATTAAAAAAAGAAAACATTTTTATTATTATACGTAATCACCTGCTCGGTAAATTTATGTGTCCAGTCGCTCCACGCAGTCTGAGAGAGAGCTGGTAAACTGCATCTAGCTGGTGTCGAGTTGGGTAGGGTGGAGCTGGAGCAGCCACTTGGTGGAACACATGACAGTTGGCTCTACACTAGGTGGATCAAGGGTTACCGTGTCAACGATGTTTGAAGCTCCAGTGAATCCTAATAAAATCTTAAGCTGTCATTAAAGTTAAAGCTTCCACTCTGCAGGGGGCTGGGCTCTCACTCAGAGATAGAGTGAACAGCTCTGCCATCCGTGAGGAGCTTGGAGTGGAGCCGCTGCTCCTCTGGATCAAGAGAAACCAGATAGGGGGGTTCGGGCATCTAGTTAGGATGCCTTCTGAACACCTCCCTGGGCGCATCGGGACAAGACCCAGATGCAGATACTGGACTCGCTGGAGAGACTGTGTCTCATAGCTGGATAGGGAACACCTCAGGATCCTTCTGGGTGAGCTGGAGGATGCAGCTGGGATGAGAGAAGCCTGGGTTTCCATCTGAGGCTGTTGTTCCCACGACCCGGCCCCAGATAAGCAGAAGACAACGGAATGGAACGAAAGACGAGCGCATTGTGTTGATTATACACTGCCTTTCTGGGTGAACCCTGCCTCTTGCCTTAAATCAGCCAGGATAGGCTCAAACACCCCCCGCAACCCTGGACAGGATGAGCAGTTCAGAGGGTGTAAACAAAACCTCCTTTACACCTGAACGCAACTTTGATAAAAGAGGCCAATCAACCAAACATTGATGTTTTTGGAGGGTGGCACAAAGCCAGAGTATCCACATGTACACAACCTACCAGGGCTATAACATCTGACCCCCTCCTTTTGAGTCCGCTGTGCCAACCAACCCTCCCACCATGTTCCACAAACTGGATACCATTTAAAATAACTCACATCATCTGATCATATTTACACGTCTCCATCGGATGCTCATCATTCATGCTTTTACACCAGTGGCGGCTGGTGACGTGTGGCGCAGGGGCGCCGCCCCCCCGACCTGATCACCAAAAAATATGTATGCATATATATCTATATATACATATATAAACATGTATGTGTTTATAAGTATGCAAAACTGTCGAGTGTGAAGATTACATGCATTTTAATAATGTTTTACACCGTTTTATTTTATTTTCTTACTTCCTGTGAAAACCGGAACGAGGGCGAAGACTATGTACACCCTACCAGGAAAACGTATTAGTGTGTATGTGGCTTCCGGTTTTTATGGAAAAAATGTGAAGTCAGCTCTAAAATTTTTTTCATTCATGTGTATTGCAAACCATAACCACGCCCGTGGGGCGCAAATATTTCCGCCCATAGGGCGTGTGATAGGTTATCCTCTCTGTCAGTCTGTTACATTAACCAATCAATTAACTACGAGCTGACCTATAAATCCCACCCACGCCACGCCCTTTGATTTCACTACGGAATTCTGGGAAATAGTCTTCATCATGGCGTCGGAAGCTCATTCAGTTGCTAACAACTCCAGATTTGACTGTGCAACAAAACTGTGGAGATCGCGGCCTTTTTTTATGTAAGAGGATTTTTTCCTGCTGTCTATGAAATGTAGCGGTGGCTAACTGGATACAACATGAGAAACACTTTGTATGTGGGACTTTAATCAGAAGGTGATTGAAAAATTTGCAGAGCAGAAAGAAAGAAGGGCCAAATTTCTGTTCAAGTAGGGTGGATCATATTCGTGTGAAAATAAAACTTTTAAATATTTATTTACTGGCATGAGATATATTTTATATAATAGCTCTAAAAAAAAAAAAAAAATTTGTGTGTGTTTGAAAAATGTGCGCCCCCCCCCAGTTTTTTTTACCACCAGCCGCCACTGTTTTAAACATGTTTTTCTGACCACAGCAAATCTCTTCATCAGGAAATAATTCTCAAAACGGACTTCACACCTTTTATTTATCTGTCCACAGAATGAGAATGAGGCATCTCCCAAATCACTGAAGGTATCCAATGAAACTGCCCACAGTTACTCAGAACCAGGCCATGAAAGCAACACGTCCTCTGCTGTATTTTTTCTGCACAACTAAAGTTTACATAATTTGAGTGTAATTTTAATAAATGAGGACTTTCAAAGGGTTAAATGGTGTTTTTTTTTTTTTTTTTTTATATCAGGACGTCTTTAGGGACGAACCTGAAGGAGAACCCAGTGCAGGAGAAGGCTGGGAAACCAGTTTCTAATCGCCTGAAATCAAAGTGAAAGAATTAAAGAGTCAAACTGCATTTAGAAAGAAAACACTGACTTCCTCGTGAATCCAGAGGATCGTTTTACTGATTTAACACTTTAATCAACTTTAAATTAAATAACTTAAATTAAATTAAATAAATTAAAGAAGACTTATTAAAACAGAAATGGGACGAGGTCTACAACCAAACTGACCCAAGTGAAGCGTATGAAATTTTTATATCCATGTTTTTAGAAATCTACAATAAAAACTGCCCATTAAAAAAGGTAAGACTTAAAGAAAATTCTAAAATAAAGCCATGGATAACAAGTGGATTACAAAATGCATGTAAGAAGAAAAATATGTTATATAAAAAGTTTATTCAACACAAAACCAAGGAATCTGAAATAAAATATAAAAATTATAAAAACAAATTGACTAGTATTTTGCGGAAAACCAAAAAAGAATACTTTCATAAATTATTTGAAGAACAAAAAGAAAATATTAAGGGAACATGGAATGTCATTAATAAAATAATTAAAATAAAAGATAAAAAATATAAAATACCAAAACAATTCATGAACAAAAGCTCAAAGCTGGAAAATATAAAAGAAATTATAGAAGAATTTAATCATTATTTTGTTAATGTAGGAAATACCTTGGCTGAAAGTATTGAGAAGCATAACATAAGTCCAAGTGATGCTGTAAACAGAAATCCTTTTACATTTTATTTAAACCCAACAAATGAAAATGAAATAATTAAAAATAGTAAAGCAATTTAAATCAAAAACATCTAAAGATACACTTAACATTGATATGAATTTAATAAAGAATACAATAGAACATATTGCACAGCCTCTAACATATATTTGCAATAAGTCTTTTCAAATCGGTAAATTTCCTGAAAAAATGAAAATAACTAGAGTTATTCCAGTCTATAAAAATGGCAATAAACAATTATTTTCAAATTATCGGCCTATATCCATACTTCCACAGTTTTCAAAAATAATAGAAAAAGTATTTGTAATAAGATTAGATAAATTTATAGAGAAACACCAGCTCCTTAGTGACAAACAATATGGGTTTAGACAAAACCGATCCACTAATATGGCTGTTACAGAACTAATAGAAAATATTACTACATCAATAGACTCAAATAATTATGGCATCGGTATTTTCATAGACCTTAAGAAAGCTTTCGACACCATAGATCATAATATATTACTGAGCAAACTAGACAGATTTGGTTTTCGAGGAGCTGCATATACATGGCTTCAGAGCTACTTAGAAAATAGATATCAATATGTACAAATAAAGGAGGAAAAATCTGATTTATTAAAAGTCATATGTGGAATTCCACAAGGCTCAACGCTGGGGCCTAAACTCTTTATCCTGTACATCAATGATTTGTGTTACACATCCAAACTAATAAATTATGTACTGTTTGCAGACGACACTACTCTTTACTTTTCAGGAAAAGACCTGAACCAAATGATACAATCAGTTGAAAGAGAATTGAGTAAAAT
This sequence comes from Neostethus bicornis, assembly GCA_902685375.1. Lineage (NCBI taxonomy): Eukaryota > Metazoa > Chordata > Actinopteri > Atheriniformes > Phallostethidae > Neostethus > Neostethus bicornis. The sequence continues at coordinate 441,773 of CACRXE010000058.1, read as the reverse complement.
AAAAATATGGTTTGACATAAATAAATTATCATTAAATATTGAAAAAACGAAATTTATAGTATTTACAAAATTAAAAGTACCTAAACAAATTCAAATTATGCTTAATAACACCCCATTGGAACGAGCTTACGACAGTAAGTTCCTTGGAATGATTATAGATCACAAATTAAGCTGGAAATCACACATAAATTATACAAAAAATAAACTGTCTAAAGTAATAGCAATCATTTATAAATTCAGATTTGTCCTAAATAAAAAAAGTTTGTTTATGTTATATAATACATTAGTACTTCCATATATAACTTATTGTATCGAGATTTGGGGAAATACGTACAAAACTAACACAAAACCAATTTATATTTTACAAAAAAAAAGCAATACGAGCAATAACATTCTCATCTTATAATCAACCTACCAATAATCTATTTATAAATTTAAAAACATTAAAGTTCTATGATTTAGTGGAATTACACACTTTAAAATTTATGTTTAAGATAAAAAAAAACATGATGTCAAACTCTCTACAAAATATGTTTATTATTAGGAAAAGTCCACACGAACTAAGAGGAAATGATGTGTTCATTAAAAATAAATTTAGAACAAATGTTAAAAAATTCTGTATTTCTATTAAAGGTGTGGATCTTTGGAATAATTGTAATGATGAACTTAAATTGTGTTTAAATCTTTTATGTTTAAAAAAGAAATTTAAGTTATTAATACTTAAAAAATATGCAAGTCTTGATGGTTAAATTCAAGCTTCTATAAAAAGTAAACAATTATGATGTGTTATGATTATGTTATGTGTTACGAATATGTGTTATGATTATGTTATATGTTATGATGTGTTATGATTATGTTATGATGTATTATGATATTACAAAGTATTATGTTATGCGTTATAACAATTATGATGGCTTAGTATTTAGTTATGTCTTTTTGCTTTTATTATGACATAAAAAAAAAAAAAAAAAGGGTCGGCGTAATAAGCGTTTGCTTCAGCCGTTACCTTTTCGGTCCTTTGCTGGAATATGGTTGTTTTCTTTATTTCATTGATATGAGGTTGCACTGTGACCGAAATAAATAAATAAATAATAAAATAAAAAAAAAAACACAAAACACAGGTAACTTTAAACATGTCGATTTTTTTTTTTTTTTTAATTAATTTATGTTTATTTTTTTCTTACTTGTAATCGGTTGGATTTATTTAGTTTAACAGCTGGTGCTACTTTTCATTGGTGGTTTGGGATCTGAAGTTTGGAGTCCATTCCTCGTGGTATTTATCATAAACAATGATCAGAATTATTTGTCAGACTTTTCTGTAAACATGCAAATAAAAAACTATGTATTTGTTTGTAAAAAGTGAAAAATTTACAACCTAAAAGGTTTCTAACAAAAATGTTTTGCAGTCAAATCAGTTTTATTAAATTTGGTTTTATGTTATTTTTCCAACCTGGTTTCTTCACTGTCATGACGAGGGGTGCAGGTGGAAGGAGGAGGAGCCAACTGTAGGACAAGAAACATGATTTATTGAATAAAAGGGTCCAGTTTTGCTGTAAAAAAAACACATGGATCAGTGGAATGTCATGAAGTTATTGTTCAGAATGTTTATCATGGTGAAGCACCCAGGAAGACCTGGCTGGAATGGAAGGTAACCCGACACCTGAAGGTAAGACAGGCTGCCTATGTAAACGCAGCTGCACAAAGATCTTCAGGTGTCTAAAATCAGGCAAATGAGGGAAGGCCTCGGGTTCCCTCTGGTGGTGGGCGAGGGAACAGTGACAATCACAATCACAAAGAGTCAGGGTTGGGTGTGCGGACACAAGCACTGGACTGCAGGTGTTTCCGAAAAGAGTTTTTTATCAAACAAAAAAATCATTCAGATAATTCAGGAAAAAAAAAACACCAGAAAAGGAAACACAACAAATGAGTACGACAGGAAGCAGAAGGTGGGCGGATAGAAAGTCTTAGGGAAACATGGTGCACCCACAGGGAAGGAAGTGAGAAGAAAGTAACCGATAAATACCACCAGGGGGAGACAGGACAACAGGAAAAGGTGAGATGGTGGAGGATGAGATGGTGAGATGGTGGTGGAGACGGTGGCCGCGTGGTTAGCGCGTTCGCCCGCGGACCGGAAGGTCGCGGGTTCGCGTCCCACGGAGAGCACGTCTAGGGTCCTTGGAGAAGACACCTAGCCCCCACTTCTCCCACCATTGGCGCCGTTGAAGGGCAGCCTGCTGCGGTGTAAGGAGTGCAGCAAACAAATTTCCCCGGTGAGGGATGAATAGAGTAATTCAAAATAAAAAATAAAAAAAAGAGATACCTCCGTGAAGCCCCGCCCCTCTTAAAAAATATATATAAACAAAAATAAACAAAACATATGTAAATCGTTTCTGCTGTTTCGTGTTGTAAAAATTTTGATTTGTGCTCTTTTAGTTTTTTTAATTTTAAGACATATGATTTGAGCGATGACGTCATCAAATATGGCGTCATCAAAGATGGCGTCATCAAAGATGGCGACCTCCGGAAATAAATGAAAGTCTGAATGACGTCATCGTCAAAATCATATTTCGTAAAATAAAAAAACTAAAACAATACAAACAAAAATTTTCACAGTACAAACGATTGACACCATCAGGTGAGGAGCTCTGCCATCCGGGAGGAGCTCAGTGTCGAGCCGCTCCTCCTCCAGGTCGAGAGGAGCCAGATGGGGTGGTTCCGGCATCTGGTCAGGATGCACCCAAGCGCCTCGCTGGTGAGGTGTTTCGGGCATGTCCCACCGGGAGGAGACCAAGAGGCAGACCCCGGACCTGCTGGAGAGAGTATGTCTCACAGCTGGCTGGGGAACGACTCAGGATCCTTCCGGGTGAGCTGGAGGATGCAGAACGGAACAGAACGGAAGGTTAAAGATCCGTACCTGTTCATTTATTGTTGTGGTTTCCTCACCCACCACCAGAGGGAACCCTACTCCACCTTTTCTTCACCAGACTCCAACCTGATTCTGAACATCTGTAACTCGTTTAACCTGCTGCCTATTCAAAGGCAGCCTCCCTGGTATTCTCCATCGGGTCTTCACTCCTTCCTGCCTCATCTGGCTCCCGATCGAGAGAAGATCCTTTGAAACCTTAAGAAATACTTTGAAAGAATTTTGATCATTTTTAGACTCTTGCTCCTTTTTTACAGCCTCGCTGGACGTCCTTTTAAAAGTTGTTTCTTCTAACTCCTCCCAGGTCGAACATGTCTGCAGGAACCCACCAGAGATGTGAGGATCAGTTCCTGTGCTCCATCTGTCTGGTGATGTTTACCGAGCCGGTCACGACGCCGTGTGGACACAACTTCTGTAAAACCTGCATCAATCAGCACTGGAAGCAAACGCTTCGGTATGACTGTCCTTCGTGTGATCAGAGTTTTCCCATCAGACCTCAGCTGAAGGTCAACGCTTTACTCTCTGAAATGGTTTCTAAGTTCAGAGAAGTCCATCAGGCGGAGCAACAAGCTGCCAGACCAGACGTTCCCTGTGACGTCTGCACAGGAACCAAACTGAAGGCCCTGAAGTCCTGCCTGGTGTGTCTGACCTCCTACTGTCACGGAGCCTGTGGAGAACATGGAGGACAGGATGTGTAGGAAGCACGATAAACCTCTGGAGCTGTTCTGTAAGACCGACCAGACCTGCGTCTGCTCGCTCTGTCCCGTTTTAGACCACAAGAGTCATGAGTTTGTTCCTCTGAGAGAAGAATGTGAAGGAAAGAAGGCAGAGCTGGGGAAGACCGAGGCTGACATTCAGCAGATGATCCAGAAGAGACGACTGAAGATTCAGGAGCTCAAAGAGTCGCTGAAGATCAGTAAAGATGCTGCAGACAGAGAGACAGCAGAAGGTGTTCAGGTCTTCACCGCTCTGATGGAGGCTGCTCAGAGAGACCTGGACCAGCTCATCAAGGAGATCCAAGACAAACAGAAAGCTACAGAGAAACAAGCTGAAGACCTCATCAAAGATCTGGAACAGGAGATCTCTGAGCTGATGAAGAGGAGCTCTGAGGTGGAGCTGCTCTCACGCTCTGAAGACCACCTGCACCTCCTCCAAAGATTCTCCTCCCTGAAAGCTGCTCCACCCATCAAGGACTGGACAGAGGTCAGCGTTCATCCACCATCGTATGAGGGGACGGTGGTGAGAGCTGTGTGTCGACTGGAGAAAATACTCAGACAGAAAAAATAGAAGACCGGGGCGGAGCTGAACAGGGTCCATCGGTACGCGGTGGACGTGACTCTGGATGCGGAGAAGGCCAATCCATGGCTCGTTCTGTCTGAGGATGAAAAACAAGTTCACCACGGAGACGAGTGGAAGAACCTTCCAGAGAAATCAAAACGATTATCATATCTTATTTCTGTTTTAGGAAGTCGTGGTTTCTCCTCGGGTAGATTCTACTTTCAGGTTCAGGTTGAAGGAAAGACGGAGTGGGATTTGGGGGTGGTCCGAAGGTCCATCAACAGGAAGGGGATCGTCTCAGTGAGTTCTAACAATGGTTTCTGGACTGTTTACCTGAGAAATGGAAACGAATACAAAGCTTCTACTAATCCTCCGATTCATCTCAACCCACAGTCTGCACCTCAGAAGGTGGGGGTGTTTGTGGATTACCAGGAGGGTCTGGTCTCTTTTTACGATGCAGATTCTGCAGCTTTGATTTTTTCCTTCACTGGCTGTCGTTTCAACAAAGAAATCTACCCGTACCTCAGTCCCGGTCTGAACCACGGAAGTACAAACTCAGCTTCTCTGGTCATTTGTCCTGTCAGGAAAACGGTCTAAAAGCTTCTACTGAACAGGTTTAATCTGATATTTTAACGGCATGCAGAGCCTCTGGTGTGTGCCGCCTCACAGGGGAAAACTAGATAATCAACACAGTAAAGGACGGTAGCCAATCAGAGGGGTGGGGCAGTTAGAGGCTAAATAAATGACTGATGATTTTTTTCTTTTAATTCAATGTAAAAATAACTTTTGACCCTCTATTCTTGTTTCTTTTTTTTTCAAAGTTATGATTCTGAGTCTATTTTGTTTGACTGAGCTCATCTTTCCCGTTTTTTTAAGGTGGTGTCATATTTACAATAATTATAACAGACAAGTTGGGTTGTGATGTGGGAATGTGGAAGAAGGAGGAGGACCCAAATATAGGACAACAAAACAGTATTTATGTACCAAAAGTCCAGTAAATCTGTGGCAAAGGACACAGATTAACTTAGGATCAAATAGTTCAAATAATATTTAAAGAAAAGCTACAAAGATAGTTGGAAGAAGAAACATGTATAAAAATTATTGACTTGAACAAACAAGAATAAAACGAGGCAGAGGTTTGAAAGAAATGGTTTCTTTCAGTCGGTAGCAACAGTCTGACCTCGCAGGAATTACCTTTACATACAGTAAAAGACAATTGCATGGACATAAGGATCTATGTTCCTACCCTCACCATGGTAACCAGGATCTACGTTCCTACCCTCACCATGGTAACCAGGATCTACGTTCCTACCCTCACCATGGTAACCAGGATCTACGTTCCTACCCTCACCATGGTAACCAGGATCTTTGTTACTACCCTCACCATGGTAACCAGGATCTACGTTCTTATCCTCACCATGGTAACCAGGATCTACGTTACTACCCTCACCATGGTAACCAGGATCTACGTTACTACCCTCACCATGGTAACCAGGATCTACGTTACTACCCTCACCATGGTAACCAGGATCTTTGTTACTACCCTCACCATGGTAACCAGGATCTACGTTCTTATCCTCACCATGGTAACCAGGATCTACGTTACTACCCTCACCATGGTAACCAGGATCTACGTTCCTACCCTCACCATGGTAACCAGGATCTACGTTCCTACCCTCTCCATAGTAACCAGGATCTATGTTCCTTCCCTCACCATGGTAACCAGGATCTACGTTCCAACCTTCACCATGGTAACCAGGATCTACGTTCCAACCCTCACCATGGTAACCAGGATCTACGTTCCAACCCTCACCATGGTAACCAGGATCCATGTTCCGATCCTCATCATGGTAACCAGGATCTACGTTCCAACCTTCACCATGGTAACCAGGATCTATGTTCCTACCCTCACCATGGTAACCAGGATCTATGTTCCGATCCTCACCATGGTAACCAGGATCTACATTCTTACCCTACCCATGTAACCAGCTGTGACCGAAAGAACAGGATTGTGGATACAACCGGCCAAAATGAGAATCCTCCACAGGGTGGCTAAGCTCCTAAGGAGCCATCCTCAGCCAGCTTGCTGTCACATCCCACCTTGAGAGACCCAGAGGCAGACCCAGAGGCACTATATTTTGGCCGGAGGGACTATATTTTGGGGGAACACCTCGGGATCGGTACTTGATTTGCCTGAGTAAACAGTGAATGTGACTAATGGACTTTTTTTTCATAAACAATGAACTAACAGATGGAAAAGCCAAAGGTCAGCTGCTCCGGTAAATCTGATTATCAATAATCCACCAGAGACCACCTCTAACGTCCCTACAGGTCAACATTATTCAGCACTCTGCTGGTGAAACGGCCTGAGACGGTCCAACAATCCGACCAGGACTCATCAAATCTCACACAAATAAACGGGAGAAGAGGATCATGTCGGATCAATGCTTTTATTTTTTTATAGGCTTTAAAAAAGAGGAAAAAATCTATCGGCATTTGCTCACTTGATGACATTTGAGTCTCATTTACATTTATCTCCTCGCCTTGTTGCCCCGTGATTTATTCATGACAGACTGGTTGGACCTTCGTCAGAGGACTGCCCGCAAGAAAATCGATCGTCTGGAGAAAAAGGGAACCTCTTTATTTTCCCTTCAAGTGAACGTGTTTTTTCTTTAGATTCTTTTTTCTTAGTCATCAAAATACACAATTTATACAGAAAATAGTCCTCGTTTTACGTGATCCTGGTTTTGGTGACGCTGGAGCCCGTTTGGTGGGAAACATGAAGAATTAAAATGAGTCTTGAATTGTTGAATTGCTCGTAGATCCATTTCAGAGGTTTAGTTTCATCCCCTAACGCCAGGGCCGCTGGACCCATCCCGGCTGATTTTAGGGTACATCCTGAATAGGTTGCCAGTCTACTGCAGGGCCACACAGTCATACCCAGGGGCAGATTTGAACCAGCCAATCAGTCTAATATGAATTTTTGAGGAGACGGGGTAAACATACACAGGGAGAACATACAAACTCTACACAGAAAGACCAATGTTTCAAGCCCTGCCCCCACTCCAGGGCTCAAACCCCCGGCCTTCTTGCTGTGAGGTCACCGTCCTCCCCCCTGCACCTCCATGCAGACCGCTCTAAACGTCATGTCGTGGTGGAGGGGATTCTAAATCCCAGTAAAACGAGTTTTACGGTTAACGCTTCTTGAAAACTGTTGTGGATCCCTCAATCACCACCAGAGGGAGGCAGGGACCCTCTCACCTTTCCCCCAATTCTACCTGATTGGACCATCTGCACCTAATCTCTCTGCTGCCTATTTAAAGGCAGCCTCACCAGCATTCCTCGTCGGGTCTTCATGCCTTCCAGCCCTGGCTGACTCCCGACCCAACGGATATCCTTTCAGACTGAGATTGACTCTTTGAAAACCATTTTGATCCCTTTTGACGTTTGTTTCTTTGCTTACAGCCTTGTTGATCCTTGGTTAAATAAATCTTGTTTGATGTCCTGCATTTGGGTCGTCCTCCTCCTTCCACATCACAAGACACGCCGCTCGCAGCCTTACTTTGAACGGCCGATTCACGCCGACGTCCAGCGGTTGGAGTTCCTTTGTCAGACCTCCCGTAATCCCAGCAAGCGTAGCGTTCATCTGCTTCACTTGTTTTTTTCATAACACACATAGAGCGCGCTGCCCGTTAAGGCGCGGCGCTCATTTTGAAGAAAATCTCAGACTTTTATTTGCGCCTTATGGCCGTAAAAACACGGTGTGTGAAACATTGCGTTCTTGATGAAGATAGAACCGGAACTGGAAGTGGAGCACTTGAAAGATTTTCTACTTGGATTGATGCAAACATAGAGTTTGGAATCTAAAACCGGTCTCTTCGTCCTAGGTGAAGGGTGTTGAAGGGACGTTGCCCCATCTGGTTTGTCGCCTAATGTCAGGATTCCCTCGCCTGCTGCAGAGGGAGCCCTGAATGTTCCTCATCACCCTGATTAGGGACACCTGAGCTTGAGTCCTGATGCAACACATCTGTGGACCCTGCCATCTATTTAAGGACAATCAACCCGCAGCAAACAGCTTCAACAGCCCCCTCAGTGGGTAAACATACGTCTCGACAAAAGACACTTCGGCATAAACTCGAGCTGGTCATCAAACCATGGACTATCTGATCCCAAGACAGCAGCTTCACCACCACCAAAAAAATGAGGGTTTTCCCGGAATCTCTTAATGTTTGGAGGATGAAAGAGCGAAGTGCACGTGCGAAAATAACGCAGTTTATTTTGAGGGAATCGAGAAAGAGTCAAGAAATCACACCCTGTGAGTCTGACTGGACTGGGAAGTCAGTGTGGCGACCAAGAAGACTGGCAAGGAGACCAGGGAGGGTTACTGATAGACCGATACTGACACCCCTACTGATCTAAAACTGGATGATCCATCCTTCATCTTATGTATGGATGAATATTACGATGGTTAACGGCTCGGTTTGAATCTGACCAAGTAGTAGAGACAGGTTTCACAGCGTAGTGATGGAACTGGTGACAGTAAGGCTGACCTGTGTGTGTGCGTCCGTGCTCGTGCGTGTGTGTGTGAATGGGAATCCAGGGGAACATTATTACAACCAAAATGGCCGCTGTGTGTCTGAGCTGAATCTGATGTGTGATTAAAATTAAATTCCACATCAATCATTGTCTTGTTAATATGTCTGAGTTTGTAAAGAAATTTTATCGGAAATTCTTATAGATGTTTTATTTTTTCAGCTCTTTAAGAAGCAAACGGTTCATTTCTGAGTCGCCTTGAGAGTGTAAGGATGTGGAGGTGTGGAAGGAAGAGGAGGGTCCAACTACAGGACCTGGCTTAATTCTAGGGGATTGCTCTTAAATAGGCAGCAGAATCCACAGGTGTGTATTATCAGACAAATCATCTTCAGTTGTCCCTAATCAGAGTGATGAGGGAAGGTTCAGGGCTCCCTCTGGTGGCAGTTAGGGATCATGACAGAGTTTCCCAAAGAGAGAGAGATGAAAAAAAAAAATTAAAATAAAAGCAGCAAATCTGGTGAATGAACAAAAGAAACTATCGGAGAGTCAGAGTCACACCCGAAAGTGTGCGTCAAGAACTTTTAAAGTGTTGAGAAAAAAGTTCTGCCGTCTGAATCGGAATCTTTTCATTCAACACAAACTTATTTTAGTTCACTCACATCCAGTACAGATGTTCCTACCCTCACCATGGTAACCAGGATCTACATTCCTACCCTCACCGTGGTAACCAAGATCTACTTTCCTACCCTCACCATGGTAACCAGGATCTACGTTCCTACCCTCACCATGGTAACCAGGATCTACGTTCCTACCCTCACCATGGTAACCAGGATCTATGTTCCTACTCTCACCATGGTAACCAGGTTCTATGTTCCTACCCTCACCATGGTAACCAGGATCTACATTCCTACCCTCACCATGGTAACCAGGATCTACGTTCCTACCCTCACCATGGTAACCAAGATCTACGTTCCTACCCTCACCATGGTAACCAGGATCTACGTTCCTACCCTCACCATGGTAACCAGGATCTATGTTCCTACCCTCACCGTGGTAACCAGGATCTATGTTCCTACCCTCACCGTGGTAACCAGGATCTACATTCCTACCCTCACCATGGTAACCAGGATCTACGTTCCTACCCTCACCATGGTAACCAGGATCTATGTTCCTACCCTCACCGTGGTAACCAGGAGCTACGTTCCTACCCTCACCATGGTAACCAAGATCTACGTTCCTACCCTCACCATGGTAACCAGGATCTACGTTCCTACCCTCACCATGGTAACCAGGATCTATGTTCCTACCCTCACCATGGTAACCAGGATCTACGTTCCTACCCTCACCATGGTAACAAGGATCTACGTTCCTACCCTCACCATGGTAACCAGGATCTACGTTCCTACCCTCACCATGGTAACCAGGATCTACGTTCCTACCCTCACCATGGTAACCAGGATCTACCTTCCTACCCTCACCATGGTAACCAGGATCTACGTTCCTACCCTCACCATGGTAACCAGCATCTACCTTCCTACCCTCACCATGGTAACGTTGTGTAACATGGTAATGTTGTGGGTGTGACTGGTATCCGTATGTTGTGGGTACGAAATTTCCCCTAGAAATGAGTGTGTGTAGATGGTTGTGTATCTTTGTGGCCTGCGACAGACTGGCGACCTGTTCAGGGTGTACCCTGCTTCTCTTCTTGAATCAGCCAGGGTAATCTTCGACACCTTCTGCGACCCAATTAAAAAATAAGCGGTTCAGAAAATGAAATGAAACAAATTAAAACCTCCTTTTAATGAAAATTAAATTTTTCTACGACATTTCAATAAATTATTCGGTATTTTTTAATATTTGAACCAGAATTAAACGTGTTTCTATGTGTGTGCTGGATATGTTCTGCTCTGGCTAATCTGGACCCCTCCTGGGCGGGGAGAGTCCGTCTCCTAGCAACTGCATCTCTTACCGTAGCCTTTGGTCAGCCGGGCTGTGCTGAGCAGAGGACACAGAGAAACTGGGATTAACTCCACCAGTTGGGTTTGTGGGGAATAAATAATCGAAGCAGAGAGAGAGACGGATGTTCAGAGTGACTAACACCCCACTTATTATTCCACATGATGCTGGAAGCGCTGCCAATGACAGAGAAATGAATGCAGCTCAGCTTTTCATCATGTGGGGCATAAATCCCTGTTCGGACAGATTTAAATCGATAGATTAGGAGAACACGCCTCCCAGGTAATAAAGGAGCTCAGTAAATTACCCATCAGACCCTTATCACTGCCACACCCCATCATCTAATTCCGTTATGATAGAGTTCTACGGCCCAACACGGGCTCCTGATGTGGTCACTTGTTACACCCTCTCTTTTTTAGAGTGAAGCAGTATCTTTATTTTTTACAGTGAAGCGTTTACTGCGTGCTGATTGCAGCAGAGGGGCTGCACGGCGGCTTTAAACACTGTCCTGTTGTGGGTGGGTCATATGCAGTGGTGGTACGTAACGAAGTAAATGTACTTCGTTACTGTACTTAAGTAAAAAAATTGTGTATCTGTACTTTACTTAAGTAAAATTTAAGACCAGTACTTTTACTTTTACTTCGCTACATTTTTAGAGTAAATATCTGTACTTTTACTTCACTACCTTTTAAAAGTGTGTTTTACATTTTTGTTACATTTTTGTTCAGGATCTTAAAAAATATAAAGTTTTTTTGCGCATCTTGAAGCCGCATCGCCAAAATCAAAAGGAGCAGTTGATCGGGAGAAGAAGTCATGAATCGAGGACCAATCAGAATCGAGAGTAAACATTTTCCGCATTCATTCAGCGCCAAGAGCAGGGGCGGTTCTAGGATTTTCTGAAGATGGGGTGGGGGGCGGGGACGTGAGGTCATTGACAAAGCCAATATAGGATGACTGGGGGGCCTCCCCTCTGCCCCAGAACATTTTAAAAAATAAGTGTAATTTTCCTGCATTTTGGTGACCATTTGCTGGCCCTGCTCGGGGATAGCTTGACTTGTCCCCTCTCCTTTCTTCTTTTTTTTGCGGACCAAAAGAGGCGGGAGAGGGGGGTGAGGGGGTCCTGCAGAGTATTTATTTGTGACCCCACAGCACAAAAATAACATTTGAATTATGATCGAATACTTTTACTTTTTACTTAAAAAGTAAAATTTACACCAATTACTTTTGTACTTTTACTTAAGTAGATTTTTTTTGTAGGTACTTTTACTTTTACTTAAGTACAAAAAGTGAGTACTTCATCCATCACTGGTCATATGTTTATTTCTGCCCAGGTGATTCTTTCACATTGGTTTCCGTCTTGACAGTCGGTATCCAGAACTTTTACCAACTCCAACTTGGGGTCCAAATATTTTTTCATATTTTTACTCACTCTACTCATCCCTCATTTTTTGTGTGCTGCATTACACCACCGCCGCCAATGGTGGGAGAAACGAGGGGTTAGGTGTCTTCTTGTCAGGAAAGTAGTCTGTTTCCCCTCTGTGTCCTGTTTCCCCCCTCCCTCTTGTCTGTGTGTGTGCAACAAGTCACACCTGAAACTCATCTACTCATCTGCTGGAGCAGAAATGGATCAATTTTTGACACACTCTTCACCAGATCGTTGTTCATCATGCTTGTCTTGTTATCCAGTTTTTTGGCTGCAGCTCCTACATCAGAACCTTCCTAGTTTATCTGTTTTTGTCTTATTTATTTGGAATTTTTATCAATCTAATAAATCTGCTTGTAATTTTTTCATCTGAGCCTGTCTGTTGTGTCAAGGGTATATTTTTGGCCTTAGCTCCACATCATGACACTTGTCCAAGGACACCTATACAACAGCTCAGTGGGTTTCGAATCAGCTTCTCCCGGTCCAAGGGTGAACGTTCTACCACTGAGCGGTTGCCTACCTTAAGAGGCAAAAAAACACCTTTCAAGACACCCTTCAAAAGTTGGGTGAAAAAAGCAGCGTTCTTCTAAAAACAAGTTCTGTAAAATTAGGAATGGACGCTCTGAGATTCCTTTTTGCTCAGATGGTTGGGGGTTGGCTAAATGTTTGATGGGACCATCTCACACGTTTATTTCTGTCCCGTTGATCCGTTCACATCGATTTCAGACTTGAGAGTTGGTATCTGGAAATTTTACCAACTCCAACTTGGGGACCAACTACTTTCCCAATCTGGGTTAAAATTAGAGTTACCGTGGTAACGTTGAACCCTGTGGTTTATAAGAATGAACTGTCCCTAAAACAACAAACAATGTCCACACATTCAGGTTTATTTAGTCCATTTTAAAATCTTCATAATGTCATAAAGCTGTGTGCAGGTGGAAGGAGGACCAGAAAACATGGACAGAAAACATGGTTTATTTGAATTTGGCAGTCAAAATTTGGCAAATGGTTATGGTCAGACTGTGTTCTTGGTCAGGCAACCAGGGTGACCTGGCTGGAAGGGATGGTAAGACCCAACAGGGAAGTTCGGGGTGATTGCCCTTAAATAGATGGCAGGATCCACAGATGTGTGGCATCAGGAATCAATCTCAGTGTCATGATCCCCTCTTCTGCAGCCAGAGGGAGCCATGGACATCTCTCATTGATCCGATCAGGATCAGCCGGGGATGAGTCCAGATTCCAAACGGCTGTGCACCCTGCCATCTACTTAAGGGGAATCACCCCAGACTTTCCTGTCAGGTCTTACATTCCCTTCCAGCCAGGTCTCCCTGGTTGCCTGACCAAGAACACATTCCTGCATTAACCATTTACCATGCCACTGACACTTTGTCTTTCGTTCCACAGTAATTATGGACTGCCAACTTCCAAATAAACCATGTTTTCTGTCTGCAAGGGTCCTCCTCTTTCCACCTGCACTCTGCATCATGACACTCAGGTGTCCCTAATCAGGGTGATGAGGAACATCGAGGGCTCCCTCTGGCGGCAGGAGAGGGGATCATAACGATAACGAGAAGTAGAGGAGTAGAAATGCGTTCATGATGAACCCTGTCCTCTTTAACCTCACATTCTGAACCTCACATTCTGAACCTCACATTCTGAACCTCACATTCTGAACCTCTCAGTCAGTATTTACGAACATAAATCCACCTGTTTCCTTGCGGTGGGACGTTTGTGCACATCTGTGTGCGAAGGTTAATTAATTCCCAGGATGCACGGCCGCACACAAACAGCATGATGGCGGGGGTTTGTAATTGGAGGATTCAAGCAGACACAACTTGTATCCTGAATGCAAAGACCTCAGCTGGTTGCTAGGGGCGATGTTTCCATGACGGCATGATGGACGATGACTTTTATTTCTGAGTTTTGCTTCAGGGTTCTGATCCGAAAAGAAAAACGTGTTTATTTTTGATGCCACTGAATGTGGAGGAAGGCTGCACGGTGGGGCAGTGGTTGGCACGGTAAGAAGTAAGAAGGTCGGGGATGTCGGAGTCCTGGAGGGGCGTTGGCGTTTGAAACACTGGCCTTTCAGTGTGGAGTTTGTATGTTCTCCCCTTTTATGTGTGGCCATGTTGTTGCATTCTGCAATTTTCCCATTGTGGGACAAATAAGGGTTTTCTTTATTCCCTTTAGGGGGCGCCACATCAAGTCAGTTTCTTCCATCTAACCCTATCTGCTGCATCCTCTTCGGTCACACCAACTATCTTCATATCTTCCTTCACTGTATCCATGAACCTCCTCTTTGGTCTTCCTCTAGTCCTCTTTCCTGGTGGTTCCAAACCCAGCATCCTTCTTCTGATGTACTCTCTCTCTCTCCTCTGCACATGTCCAAACCATCTCAGTCTGGCCTCTCTGACTTTAAAACCTCTAACATGTGCTGTTCCTCTGATCCTGTCCATCCTGGTCACTCCCAGAGAGATCCTCAGCATCTTCATCTCTGATTTAATTGGTCGGACATGAAAACATCATCTCATATCTTATCATAAACAGTCTCAGACACATTGCCTCTTTGATCTCATGAGGGTTCTTCTCTTTTTGTCCATTGTGGTCTCTCAGTTTTGCTCCATGTTGTCTTAAACTGTGGCTGGTCTAAGCCTCCATCGGAGCGGCCATGATGCTCGGCTGTTCGGTTGAAATCAGGAGGGAAGTGAGCTTTTGTCTCCTGAGGTGGGTTCTTAGAGAGAGAGAGGGGTGTTAAATTGAGAGCTGCTGGTAGTGAGAGGAAGCCTGCAGCAGCTGCGAGGATTGATGTGATGGGGGTTAGGGTTAATAATACACTTATTATGAGCAGCTAAATGGGATTCTGCATCTGAGAGGCGGCTATGAATCTCTGCCACAGGAATAGGAAAGCGACATCTTGTGGGAAAAAGAAAAAGGAGTAAATCAAACATGAGAGTCTGGGGTTCCATCTGGTGGGAAGAAGCAGACATCACAACAGGAAATCTTACTTTTAGAAGCAGTAACACTGTAGCTCATGGATGTCCAAAGTCGGTCCTCGAGGGCCGGTATTTTGAAGATTTTCATTATGTTCCTGGTTCAATCCAGCTGATGCACAGACAGTGAAATCAACAGCCCAAAAAAATTGGCACAATGACTCAATTGACTGGATCAGGTGTGACGAAGCAAAAACATATGGAAAACGGTCAGGACACCGGCCATCGAGGACCGGAATTGGACACGCCTGCGTAGCTGAATAAATCCCATTCATAGTCAAACGTGTTTGATGAGTTTAGGAGTCAGAATGGTTCGTGCTTCTGTTTTAGGGACATTTGGGCCTCAAAGAGGGCGTTTTGTGCGTTTTTTGGGGCTAAAAATGATCATCTAAAATATACAGCATGTTCCAAATTATCATACAAATGGAATTTAAGCATCAAGATTAATTGTTTGTTAATCTATGACAGGGGTGGGCGAACTTTTTGTACTCTCGGGCCACATTGAGTTCTAACATTTGACCAGGGGGAACAGGATCAGATGGATGGCATGCTTTGGTAACCTCTAGATTAGACCAATAGAATGATGCTAGATTTTAAACAAGCGCTAAATGTTACATCAAGAGAGTTAAATTTTAAATCTAGCGGCGCTAGGTCTCAGTCACTTACAGAACTCTGTGACTGAGATAAAACAACAACTCTTAGACCACCAGCAAAGGATTGAAGAGTTGGAGGTTCAAGTAAATAAGGTTTAATTGAGTGTTTAATTGAGTTTGGTTCCTAATTATACAATAATTACACAACCTTTTGACCTTGGCAGAGTGATTGTAGTGCATCGTAAACTCATTTTGATAAATCCAGGGGAGTACATTGTTTTATCCGCATCTAGGACATCTCAACCACGGACGTTTGGGCCAAAAAACTACAACCTAGGATATTTGGACGATGTGGGCCACTTGGGATGGACTTTTGGGCCACGAACCAATTTTTCCTCTTTTTGTTCTCTTTAAATATTTCAATAAATATTTAACAAAAATGTGTTATTTTTGTGTTTTATCTTTATATTTATATCTGAGCCGGTCTATCTGGAGGCAGATCCAGGGCCAAGGGCTGAAGAACCTGTATGAGTCAGATTATGAGTTCCACTTGTTCTGCGGGCAGCTGGATGCCCTCGCCTTCGCTCCCGCCCCCGTTGGCTCACCTGATTTGGTGGGCAACCAAATCGAGAGCTGCTGGTAGTGCTCTCGATTACTACCAATTATCCAGGTCTTGGATAATTGTTTTAGGCATGGCACCAAATCAGATGTGCCATGCCTGATTTGGTGGGCAACCAAATCGGGTATGGCACATCTACGCTCCACCATGCCTGATGATGCAGCAGCACTCGTTGAGTACTTTGACTCAACCTACGTTTCAGGCCAGCTCCGCCACAGTCACGACATATCTCCAACACCAGACCTGGAGTCATCAGACCAGTCCGCTTACGACCATCCCTGCCTTCCTTTGTGGCATCAGTCACAACCATCGTAGAGGACATCCCAACTTGTAAATAATTGTGATATTTTCACTGGATTTCTGTGATATTTCTGTGATAATGTATCCTGTGAAATTGAATAAAACAGTTGCGTTACACAAAATAATTGCTTTTAGTCAGTCCATGTAGTCCCTCATTCATCCAGGAGTGATCCATAGTAGAAAAAGTTTTTAAAAAGTCTTCTGGACAGTTTAATATTCGATCCGGTGCAGTGAAGGTAGCTGCAAAGAACACTACATTGGGGAAACGAAGCAGCCACTCCACAAAAGACTTTACCAACACAGAAGAGAAGCCTCTAGTGGTCCACAGTCTGCTTTACATCTGCATCTTAAATCCACCAAACACACTTTTGAGGACAGTGAGGTGAAGATTCTAAGTAGAGAGAAAGGATGGTTTGAAAGAGGGGTGAAGGAAGCCATCTTTGTGATGAAAGAGAGTCCCTCTCTGAATCGGAGTGGAGGCGTTAGATACATTCTGCCCGGGATTTACAGCAGCATTTTGAAGCCATGGACTAAAGATGACACCTCGTGACCCAGTTTCACGCCTCTCGTTAGCAGGTACTTTGTATTTCT
Source organism: Neostethus bicornis (assembly GCA_902685375.1). Classification (NCBI taxonomy): domain Eukaryota; kingdom Metazoa; phylum Chordata; class Actinopteri; order Atheriniformes; family Phallostethidae; genus Neostethus; species Neostethus bicornis. The sequence goes on along the minus strand of CACRXE010000058.1, from coordinate 424,567 downwards.
ATTCACTAGGCTTTTAGCATTTCTATAATAGGGTCGTTTACTGGTCTGTGGTTACATTAGGAGCCATTCACGGCCATCATAGGTAACACAGGCTCATTGGTCGAGCCCTTCTTACTATTTTTTATCTTTTACTCAGGTTAGTATAAATAGATCCAGTTTTCAGTCCATTTCATTCAGATTGAAAATGATTTCCGGATGGAAGTCGAAACGTCTCGATCAAGAATTAAACTGTCCAGAAGACTTTTTTGAAACTTTTTCTACTATGCTTTTAGTCAGTTTTATCCCGTGGCCCAAACAGCCTAGGTTGCAGTTTCTTGGCCCAAATGTCCGTGGCTGAAATGACTGTTCACCGTTTTATCCACACACGTCCCGGGACGTCTGAGGCTGTTACCTTTACGGCCCCAGACAAGCAGACGACGACGGAACGAACAGAACGTTTACACACAAAGTTTTCTGTATGAAATACTGACAATAATCTGACTGGAGGAGGAGTTTCTCCTCCATGTGAAGCAGTAAACATGAATGAATCTCTCAGCTGAACTCATCTGTTTGTTTTTTCTCCACCCCACTGACCCCAGCATGGACCCTAGCTCCACTTCACCACGTCTCCGCTTGTTAAAATTCCAGGACGTTTCTTTCCTTCACATTAATTTTCTGGAATAAAATAAATCCGGAAAAAAAGAGATGAGTCTAATGTCGTTATTTACTGGTTCGTTTTAACTTATGTATTTAAACTGAGTTTGACCTTTAAATTTGAACTATGTGAACTCTTGGAGACGCTGCAGCTGCTTCAACAACTCCTTCTTACCCCCCAGGCCTAAAAACCGGGGGATAAAAGAGTGAACTCAGAGAGGAGGACGTGTTTTAACAGATCGTACAACCGGGGGAACCGTGCGTGTGTTTGTGGCTGTGATTAACTTAGTGAAGGTTGAAAGAGTGTTAGCTTTGTTCCCTCAAATCCGGGCGGGTGAAGAAAAGAGCCAATGGGTGGAACGGGGAGGCCAACGGGGTGGGAGGGTTGGGTTGTTTACTTCTAGTTTCAGTGTGTTCTCACACAGGGATGGAGGCAGCGCCGGAGAACGAGAGGAGAAAGAATGGGGACGACGTGGTGCAGCTTCGAAGGGAAATCGGGCTGTTGTCAGCGGTGTCCTTCATCATCGGCACCGTGGTGGGCAGTGGGATCTTCATCGCACCCAAGGGGGTGCTGATGAACAGCGGCAGTGTGGGGCTCTCCCTGCTGGTCTGGGCTCTGTCTGGGGTCCTCTCTCTTTTTGGTAAAACCACCCTGATCCTGTATCCGTGGATTAACATATTTTCTGTAGGGTTTAGGTTCTTTTTAAAGGCCACGCCCCTTTTTGTGTTTACTTTTATGAATGAGGACCACTAACTCTTTCCCCCCTTCTCTCTCCGTCCCACTGCAGGAGCTCTGTGCTATGCTGAACTAGGAACCAGTTTCACCAAGTCTGGAGGTCACTACACGTACCTGCTGGAGACTCTGGGACCCCTCCCCGCCTTCCTCAGGCTCTGGGTGGAGTTTCTCTTCATCAGGTTAGACCAGGGGTGGGCAAACTTTTTTACGTGCGTGTATTGGCCCTGATGGCTTTCCATATCAGTGCACACTGTTTATTTTGACAGCGTGCGCATCACAGACACACACACAATTTAATAGGAGCAGTGTTGTTGTTTTCTCAACAAAGCCAATGTTATCTAGAGTGCGCCATCTAGTAACGTTCCGTTATCTTCCGCTTGTTCCGGGGTTGGGTCGCGGGGACAACATCCTCAAACGGGTAGCCCAGGCCTCTCTCTCCCCGGCTGCATCCTCCAGCTCACCTGGAAGGATCCCAAGTCGTTCCCCGGCCAGCTGTGAGACATAGTCTCTCCAGCGGGTCTGGGGTCTGCCCCTTGGTCTCCTCCCGGTGGGACGTGCCCAAAACACCTCACCCACGAGGCGCTCGGGGGGCATCCTGACCAGATGCCCGAACCACCTCATCTGGCTCCTCTCTACCTGGAGGAGGAGCGGCTCCACACCGAGCTCCTCCCGGATGGCAGAGCTCCTCACCCGATCTCTGAGTGAGAGCCCAGCCACCCTGCAGAGAAAGGTCATTTTGGCCGCTTGTACCTGCAATTTCATTCTTTCGGTCACCACCCACAGCTGGTTACCATAGGTGAGGGTAGGAACGTAGATCCTGGTTACCATGGTGAGGGTAGGGATGTAGATCCTGGTTACCATGGTGAGGGTAGGGACGTAGATCCTGGTTACCATGGTGAGGGTAGGGACGTAGATCCTGGTTACCATGGTGAGGGTAGGAACGTAGATCCTGGTTACCATGGTGAGGGTAGGAACGTAGATCCTGGTTACCATGGTGAGGGTAGGAGCGTAGATCCTGGTTACCACGGTGAGGGTAGGAATGTAGATTCTGGTTACCATGGTGAGGGTAGGAGCGTAGATCCTGGTTACCACGGTGAGGGTAGGAACGTAGATCCTGGTTACCATGGTGAGGGTTGGAAAGTAGATCGACTTGTAAATCGAGAGCTTTGCTTTTCTGCTCAGCTCTCTCTTTACCACGACGGACCGATGCGGCGTCCTAGTTATTGCTGATGCCGCACCAATCCGCCTGTCTAGTGAAGGAACATCAAAGCTGCAGAAAAAAATAAAACACTAACAAGGTTTATTTATTTAATTTTTTCAAGGTCGGCGGGCCGGATCAAAACGTTTAATAGGCCACATGTGGCCCGCGGGCCGTAGTTTGCCCATGCCTGCTCTATCACTTCCACAGTTGCTTTTAATCATCCTCTACATCAGGGGTGTCAAACTCCGGTCCAGGAGGGCCGGTGTCCTGCAGGTTTTCAACGTGTTCCTGGTTCCTGGTGACATGAAAGGCAAAATTCCGGTATGCGCTGCTGCTCACAGCTCCCAGAGTTTACCAAAAGTAAACATGCTTGCAGCTACTTAGCCATTCGCTGTCGCCTAGCGTCTTCCTGACATCCCATTGATCTGCATGTAGGACTGCCTTCCGTGTACTCTGTTATGGTGTCTACGTGTTGTTCCTCTGTGTGTCTAACAACTACGTGTTTGGAACAACACGTAATTTGTTCCAAAGAGGAACAACACGTAGACACCATAACAGAGTACCGTAATGTCACGTCTATAAGGCCATGTAAAAGTCTTAGATTTTCTTCAAAATGAGCGGTGCGCCTTTTCATGCAGTGCGCCTTGTGTTTGAAAAAAGGCGGACCTAAAAGAAAAAGCGGTGCCCGCGAGGCGGACCTGAAAGAAAACACATGAGAACGTTAAAGAGTGAAGTGTGAGCGGCGTGGGAGCGATGGATGACCGAAGGAGACCACAGTTTCACGAAGGGTGGAAGGCAGCGCCGGGCGAGTTACGCTACAGTTTGCCAATGGATTGTAGATGCTTGGACTAACGTGTCTGCTGGTACTGTTATCCGAGCTTTCTCAAAAGCTGGTATCCTTTCTGAGGAGCCGCACAGTACAGACAGTGACTTTGACAGCGAGGAGCGAAGTGGACCTGCTCTGAAACAGAGGATGAGGACTTTGATGGATTTGAATAAAGACTATTACCGGTAATGTGTTTGTTTAGTATCGTTACTACTTAAATAAAACACAACCAAACTCAGTTTTGCTCCCGATCTATTTTTTAATACGCACATTTGCATGCTTGCGTGTGTGTTATTGTAAGGCGGTGTGTGACTGAGACTGCGTCTTTTCGTACGGTGCGCCTAATGGCCGTGAAATTACGGTACATGGAAGAATCATAATCATTGTGTCTGCCTCTCTAACATGAGCTGGGAGATCATTTCATAATAAAGGAGCTACCTCCGACTGTCCATTTCTTTCTCCTTCAGGCCGGCCGTGTCTGCCTACGTGTCCCTGGCATTCGGTCGCTATGTGGTGGAGCCTTTCTTCACTCCGTGTGTTGCTCCTATGGTCCTCATCAAACTGGTCAGCATCCTCGGAGTGAGTGAGTGATCTTCTCCTCTTCTATATCGGTCATGAAGAACAACTATGACTTAATTTGTATAACCTTCAGCTTTTGTGGTGGCCGTGAACTCCTGGAGCGTCAACATGTCCTCGAGGACCCAGGTCACTCTAACGGTTATCAAGATGTTTGCTCTGGTTCTCATCATTATCCCTGGAACCGTCGCCATAGCAAAAGGTCAGTAAATTTATTCCTAAAAATAAGACAAAATGGAGAAGTTTCATGTAAAATCAATTTTTTTTTTAGTTTTTAACAATGTTTGTACGTCAAACGTTCTGTTCCGTTATCTTCCGCTTGTTCCGGGGTCGGGTCGCGGGGACAACATCCTCAAACGGGTAGCCCAGGCCTCTCTCTCCCCGGCTGCATCCTCCAGCTCACCTGGAAGGATCCCAAGTCGTTCCCCGGCCAGCTGTGAGACATAGTCTCTCCAGCGGGTCCGGGGTCTGCCCCTTGGTCTCCTCCCGGTGGGACGTGCCCAAAACACCTCGCCCGCAAGGCGCTCGGGGGTTATCCTGACCAGATGCCCGAACCACCCCATCTGGCTCCTCTCGACCTGGAGGAGGAGCGGCTCGACACCGAGCTCCTCCTGGATGGCAGAGCTCCTCACCCGGTCTCTGAGTGAGAGCCCGGCCACCCTGCGGAGGAAGCAAAATAAATAGCAAAAAAAAAATTGGTCGCATTAATTTTGCCACATTCACATGAACTGGTCGCATGTCATTGGAGACATGGCCTGGATGTATGGTTTACATGTGGATCCCAGACCCGGTGTGTATGTTCCTCAATCTTCTTCTTCTTCTTTCGGCATTACCTTTCAGGGGGCGCCACAGCAAGTCAGTTTCTTCCATCTAACCCTATCTGCTGCATCCTCCTCAGTCACACCAACTATCTTCATGTCTTCCTTCACTGTATCCATGAACCTCCTCTTTGGTCTTCCTCTTGGTGGTTCCAAAATCCACCAAACCCAAACCCAGCATCCTTCTTCTGATGTACTCTCTCTCTCCTCTGTACATGCCCAAACCATCACAGTCTTGCCTCTCGAACTATGTATGTTCCGCAAGGTTCCCCGCAATTTATATGTGGCAGGAGGACACCTCGTGACCCAGATTTACGCCTCTCGTTAGCAGGAATTTCTATTCACTGGGCTTTTAGCACTATTAAAATAGGGATCGTCTATTGGTCTGATGTTACAATAGGAGCCATTCACGGCCATCATAGGTAACACAGGCTCATTGGTCGAGCCCCTCCTTACTATTTTTTACCTTTTACTCAGGTTAGTATAAATAGATCCAGTTTTCAGTCCATTTCATTCAGATTGAAAATGATTTCCGGATGGAAGTCGAAACGTCTCGATCAAGAATTAAACTGTCCAGAAGACTTTTTTGAAACTTTTTCTACTGTGGCAGGATGATGATGGCCTCCTATTTTCCCATTTTCATAAATTTCCCCACCGGGATCAATATAATCTATTAGGTTAACCATGTTCCTCCATCCTATCCTGCTCTCAGCCCTAATTTAGCACACCTGATCCTAATCCCCAGGTGTGCCATTTTTCCCTTTGGACTATTTAAGCCCTGGTGTCCCTCACTTTCCATGCTGCAGACTGCTCCACTGTCCTGCAGTGCTGCCTTCATGGAGCCGTGATGGTCTTCCTCCATAGCTCTGGTCCTCATCCTGCTGAGCTCATATCTCTAGTCGTCGTCCTCCTGAGCTCATACCCCTTGGCTCCTGGTGCACCCTGTCAAGCTCTTAATTTTGTCCATTCATTGTCCTGCTGAGCTCCTACGTCTGGTCCCTATATTCATCCAGCTGAGCTCCATCTTTCTGGTCCCTCATCGTCCAGTCGAGCTACATCCCTCTGGTCCCCTTGACGTCCAGCCGAGGTTTCCCTTTGGTCTTCCTCTGGCAGTGCATCTGGGTCTTACTTCTCTACCACCATCTCCATTATGAAAACTTGCTGCACGTCAATAGTTGGCAAGCCAAGCCCCAAAATCTGTCAAACCTCCTTTTTTTTCAATCTGTAAATCTTTCTCTCGTTCTGTCTTCATCCCAAATCCAGCAGGTAAAACCAGGTCAGGTTAGTTTAATGTGTCCACCTTTAAAATCAGTTCAGGCAGGTGTGGAGACACAAAACAAATGTGAAGGAGAACAGAGACCTTACTGGGTTTTGACCTGCTACAGCTGCTGCTAGCTGGTGCTAACTGCTGCTAGGGGTGAACGGACATTTCAGCCACGGACATTTGAGCCAAAAAACTGCAAGCTAGGATATTTGAGCCACGGTGACTCGGACATTTCAGCCACGGACATTTGAAGAACTGCAACCTGGGCGCAACTGTTTATTTAAAAAAAGATAAAAAAAAATTTAAACGACTAAAAGCACGATAAAAATTTTTGCACGATAAAAATTTTTAAGACTAAAAGCAATTTTTCTGTAGTGCAACTGTTTATTTACGATAAAATTTTTACATAAAATATCAGAATTTTTACATAAAATATAAAAAAAAAATTTAAATATCAGATTTTTTTATATGAGCCATGGGATAAAAATGACTAAAACCAATTATTTTCTGTAGTGCAACTGTTTATTTACAACAAATTTTTTACATATTTTACATAATACACAATAACAATTTTACACAATTTTTTACAAGTTGGGTTGTCCTCCACGAAGGTTGTGACTGATGCCACGAAGGAAGGCAGGGATGGTCTTCTTGCCTGTGTTTAAGTCAAGCACCAGGTTGTGGAGACGAACCTGAAGCTCCTGGTAATGTCCGTGGCTGAAATGTCCTAAACTAGGGGGCGCACGTGGCTCAAATATCCTAGCTTGCAGTTTTTTGGCTCAAATGTCCGTGGCTGAAATGTCCTAGAACCGCTAGGTGCTAACTGCTGCTAGGTGATGCTAGGTGCTACTGCTGCTAGCTGCTAACTGCTACTAGGTGATGCTAGGTGCTGCTGCTGCTAGGTGCTAACTGCTGCTAGGTGATGCTAGGTGCTACTGCTGCTAGGTGCTAACTGCTGCTAGCTGCTGCTAGGTGCTAACTGCTGCTAGGTGTTACTGCTGCTAGCTGCTAACTGCTGCTAGGTGATGGTAGGTGCTGCTGCTGCTAAGTGCTACTGCTGCTAGGTGATACTGCTGCTAGGTGTTACTGCTGCTAGCTGCTGCTAGGTGTTACTGCTGCTAGGTGCTACTGCTGCTAGCTGCTAACTGCTGCTAGGTGCTGCTAGGTGCTACTGCTGCTAGGTGCTAACTGCTGCTAGGTGCTAACTGCTGCTAGGTGCTGCTAGGTGCTAACTGCTGCTAGCTGCTAACTGCTGCTAGGTGCTAACTGCTGCTAGCTGCTAACTGCTGCTAGGTGCTGCTAGCCGCTGCTAGCCGCTAACTGCTGCTAGCTGCTAACTGCTGCTAGCCGCTAACTGCTGCTAGCTGCTAACTGCTGCTAGCTGCTAACCACTGACGGCTAACCACAAACGGCTAACCGCTAACGGCTAACTGCTGCTGAAAGAAATTGAAATTAAAGCAATAAAAGAAGCTGAGATGAAACCTGTGTTTGTTTGTTCTCTGGATTTTTCAAAACAAACCAGCATTCATAAAAAGACTTGACAGTAGTATGAAGAGGTTTAACTTTCCTCAGAATCAGAATGTTACACATAACTTCACCACACCAAGACATAGATTTAGCCGATTTGACAGGGGTGTGGTGACAAAAAATAAAAAAATATATATATGAATTCCTCTTGAATTCCTGCCCTTCGACGGCGCCAATGGTGGGAGAAACAGGGGTTAGGTGTCTTCTCCAAGGACCCTAGACGTGCTCTCTGTGGGACGCAAACCCGCGCGAACGCTCTAACCACTGAGCTGCCGTCTCCTCTCAAGAGGAGACACAAGGCTCAAGACTTGCTTTCTCCACCTGATCCATTCATCTAAATTTAAAACCCCTGCAGAAGTTAAAAGAAACATGTCAGCTTAGTTTTAAATCCAAGTAGGATCCAGTGAAATGAAACATACGCTCTCTTTAGGAGAGAACTTTGTTTCAGATTCCTGATGGATCCTCTGCGTTCCTGTCTTGAGCATGGCCAGACTGAGGAGGTCTCCGTGCTTCATCCATCATCCCCACTCCATCAGGATTAGCCCATCTACTCATCCCCGTACTGGACATCTCCGGGCTGAGGAGTCCCTGTGTTTCCATCAGGATTAGCCCATCTACTCATCCCCGTACTGGACATCTCCGGGCTGAGGAGTCCCTGTGTTTCCATCAGGATTAGCCCATCTACTCATCCTCGTCCTGGACATCTCCGGGCTGAGGAGCCCCCGAGTTTCCATCAGGATGAAGAACATCTATTGACTTCTTTAGATATTTAGCTGTAAAATACAATAAGGTCAGTGGTTAGAGCGTTCGCGCGCGTACCGGAAGGTCGTGGGTTTGCGTCCCACGGAGAGCACGTCTAGGGTCCTTGGAGAAGACACCTAACCCCCCGCTTCTCCCACCATTGGCGCCGTCGAAGGGCAGCCTGCTGCGGTGTAAGGAGTGCAGCACAGAAATTTCCCCGGTGAGGAATGAATAGAGTAATTCATTTATATTTTATTTATTTTAAACAATAATCTTAGACACATTGGATGCTCTTCCCGGGGGAAGGATCTCTCTTTCATGTGGATACCCACGAGGTTTCTTATTTTTGCGAAAAATTGAATTGAATAGAAGTAACGTGTTCTTTTCTTGTTGACAATCTGTTTTAACAGGAAAGACAGAAAACTTTCAGAACGGATTCGAGGTGGACGCTCTGACTCTGGATAAGCTGCCGCTTGCTTTCTACAACGGGCTCTACGCATACGGTGGATGGTAATCGATGGAGCGTTAGATCTCTTGCCGAATTCGTTTGTTTCTCCATTTTTCATTCTTGTTTCCAGGTTTTATCTGAACTATGTCACAGAGGAGGTCATAAACCCAAACAGGTATCACAAACAAGTCCTTCAACCTTTGTTTCTGATGCCTGTCCTGCCCTCTGAGGGTCATTTCTCTGTTTGAACCAGGAACATCCCATTGGCCATCATCTTCTCCATGGTGACAGTGACCGTCTTGTATGTGCTGGTGAACATGGCATACTACACCATGATGACTCCCGCTGAGCTGCTCCAGTCTGATGCTGTCGCTGTGGTCAGTCATGAAGCTACAAACCAGAAACTCTTCAAACATCATTTTTCTAATCTAGTGTTTGTATTTGAAGACATTTGCCCATCGAGCTCTACCGGGTCTCTCCTCTGTGATCCCCATCCTCGTGGCCATGTCCTGCCTCGGAGCTCTGAACGGGGGCATCTTTGGTTCGCCACGGTAACGTGAGGCCTGCTTCCTGTTGGTTCTCAACAGTGAGAGCAGGTTAAAGGAAAGTTTTTTGTGACAGGATGCTGTTTGTAGGCGCCAGAGAGGGGCACTGGCCATTCATCTTCTCCATGATCCACATCCGCAGACACACACCTCTGCCTGCCGTTATCCTCCAGGTGCGGAATTTTGACCCCTTGTGTGATTTTTTTTTTTTTTCATTCCTGAGGCGCCTTGGCCGAAAGAATTTTAAAAGATAGTATGTTAAAAAGAGACAGAAGACGTTGTTGAAGAGGGAAAGTTTGTAAATGGAATCCAGTCTATTTGGGCCAAAGTGGTCTGAATCCTAAGTGTGAATCTTCAAGTAGATTTTTTGTCATGTTGATGTGTAATGTGGAGAAGCTCTTGGGATTTTATTGACACAGCCCAGTTACTCAGTACCGGCTAAAGATTAACTTCACAGATCACCTCCAAGTTGTTCATATATTTCTATCACTACTAAAAACTGAACTATGGTTCTTGGGAGACGGTGAACAGCGGTAGAGCGCTCGCCCGCGGACCGGAATGTTGTGGGTTTGATTCCCGCTGAGACCACCGTCTAAGGTCCTTGGAGAAGACACCTAACCCCCGCTTCTCCCACCATTGGCGCCGTCAAAGGGCAGCCTGCTGCAGTGTAAGGAGTGCAGCACACAAATTTCCCCGGTGAGGGAGGACTAGAGTAATTTATTTATTTTGAACTCTACATCAACTCCACTTAGGGATATTTTGTTCCATTGTCTTCCGTTTTATCTTGGACTGGGTCACAAGGACTACAGCCTCAGTCGGGAAGCACAGACTTCCCTCGCCCCAGCTACATGCTTCTGCTCACCTGGGAGATATAGTCTCTCCAGTGGGTCCAGGTCTCCTCCCAGTGGGATGAGACCAGAACACTTCACCAGTGAGGCGTCCGGGTGGTCTCTACACTGAGCTCTTAATAAATGCCAAAGCTTCTCACTGACCCCACCCACCCTGCAGAGGAAGCTCATTTCAGCCAATTGTATCTGTGATCTCGTTCTTTCGGTCACCACTAAAGGTGGGTTATCATGGTGAGGACAGGAACGTAGATCCTGGTTACCATGGTGAGGGTAGGAACGTAGATCCTAGTTACCATGGTGAGGGTAGGAACGTAGATCCTGGCTACCATGGTGAGGGTAGGAACGTAGATCCTGGTTACCATGGTGAGGGTAGGAACCGTGGTTGGGGTCGATGCCAGAATGTAGCCGGTGCTTTCTCAGAAGAGGTTTGATGCCTGTGACTGGGTTTACTTCCCGGAAGTTTTACTGGGAGCTGCCACTTCTGCCCACAGTACCCGCTCATCGTTGTGATGCTGATCAGTGGAGACATCTACGAGCTTATCAGCTTCGCCTCCTTTTCTCGCTGGTTCTTCATCGCCTTGGCAACCATGGGGATGCTAATCCACCGCTACCGGTTCCCCCTCCACCCACGGCCCTTCAAGGTGATTGCCCGCTCTCCGCCTCTCCCCCCCCACCACCTCCACACTGACCAGTCCACCACCCACAGGTTCCCGCTATAATCGCAGTGGTCTTCACCGTGGTTTGCTTCTTCATCGTGGGGCTCTCACTCTACTCAGATCCCTGGAACACCGGCCAGAGTTGTGTCTTGACTCTCACTGGGGTCCCAGTTTACTACCTGACCGTGCAGCGGTACCGCCTTCCTGCCACATGGAGGCGTGTTTTCAGTAAGTGAATTCTTTCAATGAATCGTGTGAGATCCTGTGATTCTGATTCCTACATGTCTTCAGACTCCGTCAGCAGGCAGCTGCAGATCCTGATGGAGGTGGCTCAACAAGAGGTCCAGACCTACTGAAGACCACCATGTTAGGGGTCCAAACACCACTAAATCCAACAGATATTTGACGAGGCAAGTTTATTTTGTGAAGAACAGAAACCAGTAGAAATAAAGTAGCAATAAAAAATGACAGTAAAATCAAATAAAACGTTAGGTGCAGATAATTTTTTTTTTATTTTATAAGCTTGACTTTTGTTGTGAGTCTGAACTTCATCAGAAGGATCGTGTGAGATCTTTCCGTTCTGTTCCGTCATCTTCTGCTTATCCGGGGCTGGGTTTGCGGGGGCAACAGCCTCAGACGGGCAGCCCAGGCTTCTCTCACCCCGGCTGCATCCTCCAGCTCACCTGCAAGGATCCACAGTCATTCTCCGGCCAGCTGTGAGACATAGTTTCTCCAGCAGGTCCAGGGTCTGCCTCTTGGTCTCCTCCCGGCGGGACGTGCCTGAAACACCTCACCAGTGAGGCGCTCGGGCGGCATCCTGACCAGATGCCCGAACCATCCCATCTGGCTCCTCTCGACTTGGAGGAGGAGCGGCTCAACCCTGTGGAGGATGTGAGATCTTATGTGTAATAAGCTGGAACTCCTTACTGTAACTCGGGGTACCAATGAACAACCTGTGGCCTCATTTATTTAGAGTAGCGTGGGTCTTTGGCTGAGCAGGTGTTTTTAATGACCAATCCTTGCCGTTGGTAAACGTAATCTCCATCCCGCTCCAACCTCGTATCTGGAACTTCAATTATGGATCATGCAAATGACTGGTGAGGTGTCGCTGATGCGTAACCATGGTGATCTTACCAACAAGCAAAAGAGCGAGGAAGACGGTCACCATAGAAACTCTGTGATTGATACATTGATTTGAATCAATAAAGAAACATTCAAATCTTTTGTGATGATAAAAACAGAAAGCAGTCACGCAGCAGTACTCCTGTCTGGAGGAGATCTAAGAAAATTCTCATTTTGATTTTCAGGTTTTATCCACAGGTTTGGTCTTTTTTTCATCATGTCCTGGGATTCGCTTACAGTGGCTCCTGAGTTACCTTAAAGTAAAGCATCAGTCCAGACACTCCATCACTGTCAGAAATCAAATTTGGGTGTATGCATGGTTGATAAATGAGGCCCCATATGAGCCTGTGCTGCCTGTCATTACTCATGCACAATCCGCATTGGGAAAATCACACTTTGAAATGAAATACTTTGTAAAAACAGGACTTTTTAAAGAATGTTCCAACATCTGTTTGGTTTTTTGTTTAAACAGATCTGTCCTTTTGGGGGATTAATAAAGCTATTTGATGAATTTACACATTTTTATTAACTTTTTTGTAGTTCGTCTAGTTCTCCTTTCAGCTTTTCCCTCCAGGGGGCGCCACAGCATCTCAGTTCCCTCCATTAATCTCCTGCATCAGTAACTACCATCATGTCCTCCTCCACTACATCCATAAAGCTACTCTTAGGCTTTCTTCTTGACCCCCTACCTGGCAGTTCCAAACTCAGCATCCTTCCTTTCCTCTCTCTCATCGGTCTAAACCAGGCATGAGCAAACTACGGCCCGTTAAAGGTTTTAATCCAGTCCGCCAAAATTGAAAAAATAATAATAGAAAATCATATTGATGTTTTATTTTCCTGTAATTCTGATGTTTCCTCACTAGATGGCACACTCTAGATTTATTGGCTTTGTTGAGAAAACAACAACAAGTCAATGTCAAAAAAGTTTGCCCACCCCTGGCCTAAACCATCTCAGTCTGGCCTCCTAAACCTGTAACTTACTGTTCTCTGTTATTCTCACTCCTGATCCTGTCCATCCTGGTCACTCCCAGGGAACCCCGGCATCTTCATCTCTGCTTCTTCCAGATCTGCCTCCATTCTTTTCATCACACACAGCTGCTCTGTGTTAAGGTGTTAATTTTATACACCTTTCATTTCTTCACCTGTGATCCACACTCTTCATTGGCCTCTTCTGTCTCTAACTGTTGCATTTTGTCATTCTGTTACCTCACATGTTTTCAGAGGAAATCACCATATAAGAAGAAACAATGTCTGACTTGGGTGTGGCACACATAGACATGAAGAGTAGACCCCACATTGGCTGCTGCAGTCAATGTAGGGTCAAGCATCTTGAATCGGTGGTCCTACCTGTAGACAAACTAAAACTGTGGTGGTAGATACAATGACAAAGTAACAAGAGAAATTAGGACCATAAGACATGATGTCACAATGATCACATTCAAACAATTTTATAAAATCATAAAACTTCCCCTTCAGCGGGGTCAGAGTAAAAAGTTGTATTCCGATGGCGTCGGGCGAACGTTCATCTGCCATAATGGAGACTTAGAAGGCTGTGACAACTCATCAGAAGATCAAAACACTTTAATTATTAAAAAGTGAGGGCTCAAACTTAAATTAAACATCTCAAACAGTATGGTTTTCTCATTTTCTTTAATACCATGATTTTTAGTTGCATATATGCAGTAAAATGATAAATTAGATTTTTTGCTCACCTGCTATGCCTGTAGTAGAAGCAACATTTCCCTGGTCACAGTACAGTCATTCCCTCACCCTGACCACATACCCCAGCTCACTCAGAAAGATCCTCCATCTATCTCTGAGTGAAAGACCAGCCACCCTACAGAGGAAGCTCATTTCACCAGTCACCACCCCAAGTTTCTAACCATGGTGTGGGTAAGAACATTGATCAAGGTTACCATGTTGAGGGTTGGAACGTAGATCCTGGTTACCATGGTGAGGGTAGGAACGTAGATCCTGGTTACCATGGTGAGGGTAGGATCTACGCATGTTGATGTGGTCTGAATCCTAAGTGTGAATTCAGACCACACTTGGTTACCATGGTGAGAGTAGGAACGTAGATCCTGGTTACCACGGTGAGGGTAGGAACGTAGATCCTGGTTACCACAGTGAGGGTAGGAACGTAGATCCTGGTTACCATGGTGAGGGTAGGATCTACGCATGTTGATGTGGTCTGAATCCTAAGTGTGAATTCAGACCACACTTGGTTACCATGGTGAGAGTAGGAACGTAGATCCTGGTTACCACGGTGAGGGTAGGAACGTAGATCCTGGTTACCACAGTGAGGGTAGGAACGTAGATCCTGGTTACCATGGTGAGGGTAGGAACGTAGATCCTGGCTACCATGGTGAGGGTAGGAACGTAGATCCTGGTTACCATGGTGAGGGTAGGAACGTAGATCCTGGTTACCACGGTGAGGGTAGGAACGTAGATCCTGGTTACCATGGTGAAGGTAGATACGTAGATCCTGGTTACCATGGTGAGGGTAGGAACGTAGATTCTTGTTACCATGGTGAGGGTAGGAACGTAGATCCTGGTTACCATGGTGAGGGTAGGAACGTAGATCCTGGTTACCATGGTGAGGGTAGGAACGTAGATTCTTGTAACCATGGTGAGGGTAGGAACGTAGATCCTGGTTACCATGGTGAGGGTAGGAACGTAGATCCTGGTTACCATGGTGAGGGTAGGAACGTAGATCCTGGTTACAGTGTTCAGGGTTGCCTTGTAGATCGACTTGTAAATCGAGAGCTTTGCTTTCCGGCTCAGCTCTTACTTCATCACGACCTGTCCTGATGAATGGAAAGAGCATCGAGGTTGGTAACACCTACAAATATCTAGGTGTGCATCTTGACTGCAAACTGGACTGGCCAGAAAGGCTAGGTCCCTGTACAGGAATGGACAGAGCAGGTTGTTTTTCATGAGAAGGCAGAAGTTTTTTAACGTATGTGAAAGAAAAAAATAAGAATACTTTATTCATCATCATGATTACCAGTCAGTCTTGGCAAGCGCAGTTTTCTTTGCGGCCGTCTGTTGGGGAGGCAGCTTGAGCACAAGGGACAACAATCATCTGGCCAGACCGATTAACAAACCTGGAATCTGTGGGAGCTGTTCCAGAGAGGCGGATGAGGGCTCTAGTGCAGGGCATCCTGAAAAATCCCCATCACCGTCTGCATGATGTGGTCACAACCCAGAAAACTACCAGAAGTAACAGGTTCCTCCTCTCACTGCACTGCTGGATGAGCGCTTTAAGACGTCCAACAGATGGGCCTGGAAGGAGCTGAGTCATACTGAGTATCTTATTACCAGTCCACCTTCCACTCTGACCTCCTCTCACACCGTCTTACAGTCCTCCTTCATGCCCTGCAGCGCCCTGACATACTTCTATCACACTACACTTCCTCTCTGGTCACCCTGTCAGAAACTTTCTCCCTCTGACCTTCCCTTGTACGTCTCTACAGCTCCATCTGACCTTCTTGTACTTCTCTACAGCTCCCTCTGACCTTCTTGTACTTCTCTACAGCTCCCTCTGACCTTCTTGTACTTCTCTACAGCTCCCTCTGACCTTCTTGTACTTCTCTACAGCTCCCTCTGACCTTCCCTGTACTTCTCTACAGCTCCCTCTGAGCTTCCCTGTACTTCTCTGCAGCTCCCTCTGAACTTCCCTGTACTTCTCTGCAGCTCCCTCTGACCTTCCCTGTACTTCTCTACAGCTCCCTCTGACCTTCCCTGTACTTCTCTGCAGCTCCCTCTGAACTTCCCTGTACTTCTCTACAGCTCCCTCTGAACTTCCCTGTACTTCTCTGCAGCTCCCTCTGAACTTCCCTGTACTTCTCTCCAGCTCCCTCTGAGCTTCCCTGTACTTCTCTACAGCTCCCTCTGACCTTCTTGTACTTCTCTACAGCTCCCTCGACCTTCCCTGTACTTCTCTACAGCTCCCTCTGACCTTCCCTGTACTTCTCTACAGCTCCCTCTGACCTTCCCTGTACTTCTCTGCAGCTCCCTCTGAACTTCCCTGTACTTCTCTACAGCTCCCTCTGAACTTCCCTGTACTTCTCTACAGCTCCCTCTGAACTTCCCTGTACTTCTCTACAGCTCCCTCTGAGCTTCCCTGTACTTCTCTCCAGCTCCCTCTGACCTTCCCTGTACGTCTCTGCTCCTCCTTCAGACCCTTCTCTATCAAACCACCTTCATAGCCAATCCTGCATCACTAGAAGTTCGTTTTTTTGGTACCATCACGTTTCACTAACCTTATTCTTTCCTCCTGACTTCCCTTACGGCTCCCAGGCCGCCGTTACCGCAGCAACACTCGAACCAGCTCACCGGGTTTTCTTTACAAACTGATTCAACAAAACGAATCATTATAAAATCCAAACATAACATCATTTATTGCTTAAAATAAATGTTTCCAAACATAAATATGAAACAAAAAGTGCTGGGGTTTCTTTTCCAGACAGTAGAGAGTTAATTAATCAGGATTGCTGGTAAAAAGTTTGGTGCTTCATTAGACATTATTAATCGTTAACCATTCAGCCTCAAGAGGGCTCTCACATTACGATGGATCGTGATTGGTCGCAGTGTCTGTTCTTGTTCATCTTGATCAAAAGTTGGTAAAAAGTTCTCTCTTACTGTTTGTTTGCCATTATTCGCCGGCTGGTTATTAGTTTACAAAAAAATCTACATATATTAAAACATAAATGTGCAAATCAACAAATATACTTTGTCCCGCATTCGACTACAAACCCCACCACAACTAAAACGCAGAGCAGGCGTAGAAAACAAAGAGGAGGAGCTGGTGTCGCGCGCTCCTTCGTCTCTTTAATAAACCTTTAACAAGTGATGAACGAAATAAAAAAAAATGTCCGACTGCAAACAAAAAACGGTAATTCTGTCGGGGCTCCGCTGACGCAAACGTTTTGCTTCAGGATTAAATCAGATAAAGCTGGTATCAGTTTGTCGATTGACCGAGAGATGAAGCTTATCGCTCTCCAGATTTACTTTCTTATCTCTAGTGTTAACGATACCGCCCCGTCCTTAGGTTCTATTCCTCCGACCGCACAATTCGGACGGCTACTTTAATTGAACCAAAAAGTCAGACCAGCTGATGTTTGCTGCATCCAGGTCCTCGTCGTCTAGTCCGGTGAAGCTGACGTCCACCAGAATCTTGGTCAGGCTTTCGTTTAGTGTATCCAGCACCAGACCCTCGGTGATGGAGCGGTTGTTCTCCCCCTGCCCGAGCGGAGACTCTGAGGGGCCGGGGTACAAAGCGGGGGACGTCGGGAGCCTTTCTCCGGGTGAGCTTAATAACTGTTTGAAGGGGGTGTTGCTGAAACGAAAGCAGTCTTGTGTGGCCGGGAACTCACCGGAGGTACGTATTGGGCTCACCTCCAAAACAGCCCGGCCCTCTTTGCCCCCTGAGGTCATCTTCCAGGGCTCAGCACAGAGAGAAGGCTTGCTGGGCGTGGAACAGGATAGGTAACTTTTTATGGGGGTCTTAAAGGAGAACTCTCTGTCGGGGCTGTCCTGCTGGTGCGCATCCATCCCCGAATCCCGCAGCTCCTGGAAGACGGGGGAGTCCGACATCATGCCAGAGTCATAGAAAGTGTTGTTGGGGCAGACCAGGACGGGCTCCTCGAGTCTGGAGTGAACCAGGCGCTGCTTACGCCGCGAGCTGCCGGAATGTGTCTTTGGCGGAGCTTTGGGCGTCTCGCAATAAGCGTGACTAAATGACGGTTCTTGTTTCACCTCCACCTTCACTTCTTTGTTATTGTGAGGCGATCCGATTCGGAGCACACTGCTCTGGGACACCTGTCACACACAAACACACACTTTGGTTAATACACACTCCAGGAATGACACGAACATTCACATACAGTTATTTCTGGTGTAAAAGCTGCAACTCTTTTCACGCGCTTTCAACCCTGCAGCCTATCCAATGATCGTCTTCATCCTTCATTTCCCTTCAGGGGGCGCCACATCAAGTCAGTTTCTTCCATCTAACCCTATCTGCTGCATCTTCTTCGGTCACACGAACTATCTTCATGTCTTCCTTCACTGTATCCATGAACCTCCTCTTTGGTCTTCCTCTAGTCCTCTTTCCTGGTGGTTCCAAACCCAGTATCTCTCTCTCTCTCCTCTGCACACGTAGATCGACTTGTAAATCGAGAGCTTTGCTTTTCGGCTCAGCTCTCTCTGTACCACGACGGACCGGTGCAGCGTCCTAGTTGGACTGTTGATCCTAGATACTTAAAATCTTCCACCTTCTTTCTCTCTTCTCCCTGTAACCTCACTTTTCCATTTGGATCCCTCTCATTCACACACATGTACTCTGTTTTACTCTGACTAATCTTCAAACCTCCACCTCTCCAGCTTTTCCTCCACCTCTTCCCTCCTCTCACTACAGATCACAATGTCATCTTCGCTCCTCCCCCATAAACTCAATTTCCCTCTTTGGCCACAACATTCCCCTCTCTCCCTCTGTTACCAACCTCGGGGTTAAGTTCGACCCCCACCTCACCTTTGACAATCATGTCACCCACATTTGCAAAACGTCCTTCTTTCACCTCTGTAACATCTCAAAACTTCGTCCATCTCTCTCCCTCTTGGCTGCTGAGAAGCTCGTCCATGCCTTTGTCTCCTCCAGGCTGGATTACTGTAATGCGCTTCTCATCGGGATCCCTGGCAGGAGCACTCAAAAGCTCCAGTATGTTCAGAACAGCGCTGCCAGGGTCCTGATGAGGGTAAGGAAATACGAGCACATCACCCCCATCCTTCACAGGCTTCCCGTTCACCTCCGTATTGAATATAAGGTCCTCCTTCACACCCATCACTGTCTGCACGGTGAGGCCCCCACTTACCTCTCAAAACTACTCACACTCAATACCTCAACCAGGACCCGGTCAGGCCAACAGCATCGTCTGAACCCACCCAGGACACGGCTAAAAACAATGGGTGACAGGGCCTTCAAGGCTGCTGCTCCCCGCCTGTGGAATGCTCTCCCAGACTACCTCAGGGCCCCACAGACGGAGGATGCCTTTAAAAAAGGACTAAAAACCCACCTTTTTAAAAAAGCTTATCATTTTAAATTTGTTTGCATTGTATGTTTGTTTTTATTGTGCTGTACTGTTTTAATTGTTTTAATGTTTTAACCTTGTAGCACTCTGAGGCTTGATTTCAGGTGTAGAGTGCATTAGAAATAAAATCTATTATTATTATTAATTTTTTCTAACGCAGGGGCACTCAAGCAGAATAGATAAGAGGAAGACGATAGGGTAGCCGGGTGTTTGTATTTACACCAATAGATGAAAGCAGGAAGAACAACAAGGAACAATCCACCAATTGCACACCACTACCAACCACCACTTCCTGTTCTAAACTTTCACAATAAAAAAACCGAAAGTACAACTCATCCTTTCCTCTTTTACACAAGTTTGAACTTTATTATAATTTTTTCCCTCGTGGATAAAAACGTAAACAAACTCATCATGTAAAATTCTAGAAGAAATGAAGCAGGTTTTATGTTAAAAGTAATGACGCTACTGATAAAGAAGGAAACAGAACCGCTGCACGTTAGCTTTAAGAACCAGACGTTTGGGACGTGAGACGTTGCCGTGGTGATGCAGAAAGTAAATCAGGATTACTTGTGAAAGTCTGGTGCGACTTTACAGAAAGAAAAGTCAAGGTATGTTAATAAAACTTTAAGAATTCTTTCTTTGAAAATATCTCATGTTACAATGTGGGTTTCTACGGCTTCGAAAGGGGCGTGGCTTATGTTTGTTATGTATGGATTGTAACAATATGTGACATGGATGAGATGACGTTTTCCTTTAAACCTATAAAGCCCACGTATCATATTTGATACGCATTTTTTTTATTATTAATAATAATTAATTTATTATTTAATTATTTTTTCCAAAATTTTAGAATTTTCTGACATTTATTTCTTTAAGTGGGCTTTATAGGGTTAAAAACGTCATGGACGCGACTTATACTCGGGTGTTTTTTTTTAAGATGAAAGTGAAAATGTGGTTCACTTCCGCCGCCTAAAAAGCCTTTTTTTAGGGTGGCAGAAATTTCTTTCTGCAGTAGTTTTATATTTTGTTGATGTTTTGTTTTTAATTATCTTAACGTTTTTCAGTGTCTTTAATTGCGCTATATAAATCAAATGTAATATTGTTTATTTATTCTGTCGCATAGCGGTGAATACGCAATATAAATAAGTATTTTCCGTTTCTATGGAAACGGGTTTCTTATGCCTAAGGCCAACAGTCAAAAAGTCAAGATTCTTTATTTTCAACACAGATGTATAAAAATGTTGCTACGGCTACTTAAATCCTCAGAACGGAATTTCTAACGTCTTAAAAGTAGAAAATATCTTATTCTAAGTTCAGTGAATTTCATACATATTCTCTAGAAAATCATAAAATAATCTATATGTTAAACCTTTATAAAGAATATTCTTTGTAAATAATAATGTTCTTTGTAAATAATAATAATAATAATATTCTTTGTAAATAATATTAACTAGAACGCTGCATCGGTCCGTCGTGGTAAAGAGAGAGCTGAGCTGAAAAGCAAAGCTCTCAATTTACAAGTCGATCTACGTTCCTACCGTCACCATGGTAACCATGATCTATGTTCCTACCCTCACCATGGTAACCAGGATCTATGTTCCTACCCTCACCATGGTAACCAGGATCTACGTTCCTACCCTCACCATGGTAACCAGGATCCATGTTCCTACCCTCACCATGGTAACCAGGATCTACGTTCCTACCCTCACCATGGTAGCCAGGATCTATGTTCCTACCCTCACCATGGTAACCGGGATCTATGTTCCTACCCTCACCATGGTAACCAGGATCTATGTTTACATTCCTACCCTCATCATGGTAACCAAGATCTACGTTCCTATCCTCACCATGGTAACCAGGATCTACGTTCCTACCCTCACCATGGTAACCAGGATCTACGTTCCTGCTCACCAGCTGTGGGTGGTGACCGAAAGAATGAGATCGCGGGTACAAGCGGCCGAGATGAGCTTCCTCCGCAGGGTGGCTGGGCTCTCACTCAGAGATCGGGTGAGGAGCTCTGCCATCTGGGAGGAGCTCGGTGTCGAGCCGCTCCTCCTCCAGGTCGAGAGGAGCCAGATGGGGTGGTTCGGGCATCTGGTCAGGATGCCCCCCGAGCGCCTTGCAGGCGAGGTGTTTTGGACACGTCCCACTGGGAGGAGACCAAGGGGCAGACCCTGGACCCGCTGGAGAGACTATGTCTCACAGCTGGCCGGGAAACGATTTGGGATCCTTCCAGGTGAGCTGAAGGATGCAGCCGGGGAGAGAGAGGCCTGGGCTGCCCGTTTGAGGCTGTTGCCCCCCGCGACCCGACCTCGGAACAAGCGGAAGATGACGGAACGGAAGAATATTCTGTTATTTTGTGACGTATGTCTTCTAAAGCCATTACGGTTGTAACAGCTCGATGTATTCCTTTGAGAATACCCCTTTCCCTCTCATCCGTGAGCACAGCAGGAGCTTCTCACCACCGGACGCACTTTTTTTTTTGTTTACGCTATGAATTGCACGTAGAAAGACGTGTTTTTGTATCAGTTTTTGTCATGATTCCCTCGCCAGTCACTGGAGGAAGCCCTGGATCTTTCTCCCTCATCCAGATTCCAGCCTGATACTAAACACCTGTGGATCATTGACTTCTTCTTCTTTCATCATTTCCCTCCAGGTGGCGCCACATCAAGTCAGTTTCTTCCATCTAACCCTACCTGCTGCATCTTCTTCGGTCACACCAACTATCTTCATGTATCCTTCACTGTATCCATGAACCTCCTCTTTGGTCTTCCTCTAGTCCTCTTTCCTGGTGGTTCCAAACCCAGCCGGCATGCTGCCTATTTAAAGGCAGTATGCCCTGAATTCCTGGTTGGTTCATCGTCCCTTCCAGCCAGGTCTTCTTGGCTGCCCAACGTAGGGATGGTTGAACATCTACCATGAGACATTCCTTTTTGAACCATCAGCTTTACTCGATACTTGGGTCCTCCTCCTTCTGCACCATCGTGACCCGTGCCCTGCTACCAGGTGTGTATCTGTGTGTTACTTACAGTAACGGCACACCTAACTGAGACTGAGCCTTTTGGTACGGTGCACTTTATGATCGTTAAAATAGGGTTTAATACATTTTGGTTTTAACCGTTAAAACGTTACTTTTTTTTGTTTACTTTTAGCTTCAAACTGATCAAATAGAAAATGAATCTGATCAAAATTTTTTATCTAAATTTTGTTTTTCTGAATAAAAAAGGAAACAGGAAGCGTTTTAATTTTCCGATTTTGGAATTCCAAAAAAATCGGAATCTAAATGACCTTCAGCCTCAGAGCGTTCAACCCGGTAGGGTATGCGGGGTGTGTAACTGGGGCGAAGCTATGAAGTCAAAGCGCGATCAGGAGAGACAGAGGGGGAGAGGAGGTCATCATCAAGTCGCTCTCGGAGACGGATACTGCGGAAACAGTGATAGAAAGGAGCAACGAACATACAGCTAGAACAGAACAGTAGCCCAGCAACGTCCGAGCTGACAGTTGGTGACTGCTGAAACGGTCATTTGCTTTCCTCCAAGGCAGAGGGGGCACTCAGTGGATTACCAGGAGTACTCAGTGACCTGGAAACTACCAGAGGGACAGATTTCTGAACGTGTGATCGGATCGGAACATCCTGATCGCTGTCGTACAGTCCTCATTCAGGTGTGACCAAAACTTATCACAAGATTTTTCAGAATTATAACAGTTCAACGCTATTTAACTTTTTTTTAACCCACATATAAAAATGTTTGATTGTTTTCTGACTTTTTTAAATTCAAAGTTCCTCCAAATGACAAATAGGCCTCCATTTTTTAGGCAAACGTTCTGCTTAATACTCCATTCTGATTGGCTGCAGGGGTAAAAGAGGCACCTCTAAAAAAATGTTTCAGTTAAATTAAATCAGGGTTCTAGCCTAACTGCCACAGGTTACCACGGCAACAGAAGCTCATGTTATTTCAGTTAATTTTTCCAAATTTTAAACAAAAACAACAGATTTTTTCTGTTTTGATAATTATTTTAAAAACCATCCAATCATAAAAATTTTAATACATAAATTTCAAACTCATTGGCTGTATTGTTAGCGCAGCAAGGAGGTCAGGGTAAGGCTTGAAATACTGCTTTGTCTGTGTGGAGTTAGCATGTTCTCCTCATGTCTGTATAGTATATTTCCTCCACTCCTAAAAAATATGAGTTAAGCTGATTGGCTGCTACAAAACTTCCCATAGGAATGTGTGTGTGTGGCCCCGCAACAGACTGGCGACCCGCTCGGGGTGTACCCTGCCTCTCTTCTGAAACCAGCTAGGATCCCCCGCGACCTTGTTAGAAGACAAGACAAAACTTTTTTTTTCTAATAACACTTTTTCTTCTTCTAAGAAATTCAGGCTTGCGTTTAGGACTTGGTCACACCGCCCGAACTTTTCTGGGGCGTTCCTTTTGCTGGCAGAGGATTGAAAACATGGGCGTTGAAGCCTGCGTTGTTTTGGCGTTGGTTTAGCGGTGATGTGAAGCCAGGTCTCTCCGTCCTTCTTCAGTTTTGGGCAAAACAAGAGTTGATCTTTGGACTCTTGAATGGTCGCATCTACCACCATATTGATGACGTAGTGGGGAACCATCCAATCAGAGGAGGTTCTGATTCTGCTACTGGACTAGTGAACCAATCATAGTAAGCCTCTCAGCATCCATTAAGTCTGAACTCAACGGCAGCTCGATTACTAATTTTTTTTTTTTTTTGATTATTTTGAATTACTCTATTCATCCCTCACCGGGGAAATTTGTTTGCTGCACTCCTTACACCGCACTCCTTACTTACTAATGAGTTCCTGGTCTATTTCTCTTTGTACAGCCAAATACCGATCCCGCTCCGACGCCTCAATAACAACGCCAAAGCAAAGTTCATCACCGACATGGATCGCTGCTTCAACACCTGACACCGTTCCAGCAACGTCATGTCTGCTCGTGAAACGCTTACAACCGCTCCACCGGCGTTTGTACAACGCTGGCAAAGCAGCGGTGGTCCAGTGGTCAAGACTTCAGCGTCTAGCTTTGACCGGGCGTTGATGGAGCAAGAGAAAGAGGGTGACACTCTGCTGGAGCGGACAGAGCCCGCTCCTCACCGCTCGCAAGATTTTGTGAAGCTCAAAACTTTGGGAGTGGTAGGAGGGCTCCTTGATAATCATCAGCAGTGGCTGATTACTGGCGGTGTTGCTTTAACGGGAGCCAACTTTTGTAAACAATGAAGAACAGTTACAAGCAGTGAGGAATTTATTTTCACAGCTACAGGAACGCTCCAGCAAGCTTTGGACGGTGTGACCGGTCTTCTATCGAGATCTGCAACTATTAAGATCTGCGAATTTGCACCTCTGCCCAGAACACGTCATCCCATTCCTCTTCCCTTCCGGATGATCTACGTAACAATCGAGATCTGCGACCTGGCTTGTGTACAAGTAAGTGTTTTCTTTTTTAATGTGTATTACTTTTAGGTTCTGCGAACGGTTGTTCACTTTCAGTTGTTCACTTCGGTTGGTAGCCCATACCAACCGATAGAACACCGGTTGCTATGGGCTACCGGTTTTCTATCGAGATCTGCGGCCCCCTCTAAACAACCAGAAGCGAACAACCGGTCCCAGAACCTAAAGTAAACACACATGATTTACAGGTGCGAAAAAAACGTTAATTCCAATAGAAGTTAGCGCCACGCCAGGTCGCACTGACTCCTCCTCCTATCCAGCTGGATAGGAGGAGGAGGATGACGCATTCTGGGCATGGTCACAGATCTCGATGGAACACCGACATCTAAATCATGGGAGAATTAAGAAAAATATTTGTCGTGGATACTTTAGTAAAATCTCAACTCCCGTTCCGTCATCTTACGCTTGTTCCAGGGTCTGGTCGCGGGGGCAACAGCCCCAAATGGGTAGCCCAGGCCTCTCTCACCCTGGCTACATCCTCCAGCTCACCTAGAAGGATCCCAAGTCGTTCCCTGGCCAGCTGTGAGACATAGTCTCTCCAGCAGGTCCGGGGTCTGCCTCTTGGTCTCCTCCTGATGAGACTTGCCCGAAACACCCCGCTCACAAGGCGCTCGTGGGGCATTCTGACCAGATGCCCGAACCACCCCATCTGGCTCCTCTCAACCTGGAGGAGGAGCGGCTCGACACTGAGCTACTCCCGGATGGCAGAGCTCCTCCCCTCATCTCTGAGTGAGAGACCAGCCACCCTGCGGAGGAAGCTCAGTTCTCAGAATCTCAACTCAGTTTTTTTTTTTTTTGGTTTGATAAATCTTTCTGATTTACACGTGCGTTTCGTCCGAGTTAAAAACATTTCTTTAACTCGTGTATTTCTGTTCAAAATGTTTTGGCACAAGGCAGCACGGTGGCACAGTGGGTAGAACAGTGGCCTCACAGCAAGAAGGTTGTGGGTTCGAATCCCGAGTGGGGACGAAGCTTGGAACACTGTCCTTTCTGTGTGGAGTTTGCATGTTCTCCCTGTGTCTGCCTGGGTTTCCTCCCACCCTCCAAAAACATGCATTCTAGGCTGATTGGCTGGTTGGAATTGCCCATAGGAATGAGTGTGTGTGTGTGGCCCCGCGACAGACTGGCGACCTGTTCAGAGTGTACCCTACCCCTCGTCTTGAATCAGCTGGGATGGGCTCCTGCAACCTCGTAAGGAATAGACGGATGAGAAGGTGTGACTGACTGACGGTTTTGGCACGTTGAGCTAAATGCCACACTCTGTGTCGCACCGCGTTAGTCGACTATTTTAATTTAAAATATTTCCGAACTTTAGACAAATT
Organism: Neostethus bicornis; assembly: GCA_902685375.1. Taxonomy (NCBI): domain Eukaryota; kingdom Metazoa; phylum Chordata; class Actinopteri; order Atheriniformes; family Phallostethidae; genus Neostethus; species Neostethus bicornis. Next base: position 398,748 of record CACRXE010000058.1, on the reverse strand, counting down.
CTCTCGTTCTGATTGGTCGACGATGTTTTAGGAAAGGTTAACATGTCTGATTCCTACAGGGGTTTGGGAACACGGCAGGCCACCGTCCTTAGCCTATAGACTGGGAAAACCTCGGCAGAAGCCGTTTCCTATCTCTGAGGCAAAGGCACAACCCGAAGGTGAAAGCCTACTTTGGGGAGACGGCAGCTCAGTGGTTAGAGCGTTCACCCGCGGACCGGCAGTTCGCGGGTTCGCATCCCACAGAGAGCACGTCTAGGGTCCTTGGAGAAGACACCTAACCCCCGTTTTTCCCACCATTGGTGCCGTCATGGCAGCCTGCTGTGGTGTAAGCACACAAATTTCCCCGGTGAGGGATGAATACAGTAATCCTTTATGTTTTGTTTCACGTTTAGTTTGTTTTCTTGTTGCTTCAACCAAAAAAAAGAAGACAAATAAACATAAAACAAAGTAGGGCTGCAACTAATGATTATTTTGATGATCGATTAATCTGATGATTATTGGCTCGATTAATCGATTAATCGGGTAAAATTGGCAACTTAATAAATAATAGTTTTTGGGCATTTTATTGAATGTAGTTATGCAAAAAACAACTCATAACCACTTAAACAACACGTTGGGCTCATTCTAATAACTAAAAATGTTAATCTTTCTGTGAAATGTAGTATATGTGTGTGTATATAATGGAGAATATTACCATTTCTACAGCAAATAAAGAATAATAAATCTACTTACTGTATACAGTAAAGGTAAATCACAAGCACCCATAAAATGTGTTTTATAGGACTGGCTAAAAAAACATAAAATGTAAACTGTTGACCATCCAGGATCACATTTAAAAACAAGAAATCATTAACAGTTTTAGATTTGCAAATTTAACCTTGTTCAGAGGTAGAGTACCAAACAAAAATGGCCGAGGTTAACATGAGTAAAAATACACAAAAAACAATCAAGTTGTGTAATATTAAGTGGAGTTGACAGCAAAAACTTTCTAAACGATTAATCGATGACTAAATTAGTCGACAACTATTTCAATAATCGATTATAATCGATTAATTCGATTAGTTGTTTCAGCCCTAAAACAAAGTTTTGAGGTTTAAAGAAAAGCGATTGAGAAATTTTTCTAAGTTACTCAGTAACTGTTTTTTCGTTCATTTTTGTTTAAAACAAGCTGCTTTTTGCCCGTTTACTGTTTTTTGTTTTACCTTCGGAGCGATTCGTACTCGTTTCGCTTCTTTGCACGTGCTCTGTTTCTGCTGGGAGCACGAGGCGGTGAAGGAGGTCGACGAGGTGGGCAGGTAGACAGAGGAGTTGACCGGGAGCTGGACGGGAACCAAGTACGAATCTGTTCGGGGCAGGAGAGGTTTCATCCTCCTTTCTGAGCGAATGAGACATCAGCGTGAGACCAAACAGCCGAAACAAGACCGTCAAAACGAACCAAACAAAAAAAGCTTACCAGAACTTGACGTTTTTCTGGCGTCCATCGTCATCCTCCTCTGCTGCTGAAAAAGAAACAAATGCAGTCAAAAGGAATCGGAATTTGGGGGGCGGGGTTTCAGTGATAAGACGTCAGCCAGCCAGTTCTGTCCTTACAAAGAAAAAATACGTAGCTTTATCAAAGTAAATAAACTCCAGCCTCTTCAGTGAGAATTAAACTGCACACCTACGTAAAAACACGAGTTATTTAAAAAGAAAATGTCTGACTCTTTTCTGATTCCTGCTGACCGACAGAGAAGACATTAGTCTGGAAAAGATGGGCGGGTCGGGGCTTACTTGGTGTGGAAATAAAAGCATTGGCCCAGAAGCAGCAGCTGCCATTGAGTCACAACCAGGCTACGAACAAAAGATTGTCAAGTGAGAGGTGGGAACGTAAAACAACAAAAAACAAAGACACATTCAAAGAGCCCGCCGTGCAGGCGGACTCCATCCTCACCTTATACACCTGGTCCAGCGTCAGGCATCGGTTGGCTTCGGGACGAATCGTCCAATAGAAAACTTTCCCATCCTGCGACGCCTCGCGAATGAACATGTCGTGTAAGGACAGGTTGTGCCGGATCGAGTTCTGTCGGCAAAATTTAGAAAGACATCAGCATAAAGAAACTTTGTATCCTGGTGCTGGGGGACGGCCGCCATCGGGGGACGCGGTTGGCACAACGACTAGTTAACGAGCTTCTGCCATGCTTTTTAAATGGGATTGCTAGAATTTATTGCGTTTTTTTAGAAGCTCTTTTACCACATTTTAAAATAACAATAAAAACTATTCAAAAAAACGTATCAAACATTTTAGTTTTAACTGTAAAAATAAACGTGTCGAACTAAACGACTTCTCGAGAAAATAATAAATAAATTCATTGTTTATTTTTAGCTTCGTTTTGTTTTCAATCATCGTTCTCTTCGCGATGCCGGGTGCTTAGATGATTAGTGTATCGCAGGTGGAGAATTTTATATGTTTTTATATGCTTTATTTTTATAAATCTGTATGTTTTAATTGTTAAATCCGTTCCAACAAGATTTAAACCTGCAATGCTCATGATCACAGGTGCTGTGGACTCCGGTATCGTTGGATATGGGACGTCCCCGGTGGTTTGAACGTTCGGACTTGCTTACATTGTGTGTGTTTCCCCAGGATATAATCTCCTCCCAGCAGTGTGAAACTAGTCCAGATGTTTATACAGTTATAGGATTATCGAGCGGTGAGTGTGTAAGCGCCACCAGAGCTTTCAAACGCGCCAAGCAAATCACCTTCCATCCAGGTTTGGCCACTTCTCTGTAGTAGGGAAAGTTTTCTTCGATCCACATGTAAATCTCTTTCAGCGTCATCTTTCTGTTCTTTCGGCTGTTTATTGCAAACTGGATCATCGCCATGTAGGAATAGGGCGGGCGCTCCAGCATCAGCTGCTGCATCATCTCTGGGTTGGGGTATTTAACCGGGGGCTAAAAAAAAAAAAAAAAAAAAAAAAAAAGACGTCTTAGAGTTTGAAAGAAGAAAAAAGGGGGAAAGGTACGTCCTAAATTTTTTACTTGATGTGGCGTCCGCAATAATCAGGACGCTGTATCAGTCCGTCATGGTGAAGAAAGAGCGGAGCCGAAAAGCAAAGCTCTCCGTTTACTATTCGACCGACGTTCCTACCCTCACCGTGGTAACCAGCTGTGGGTGGTGACCAAAAGAACGAGATTATGAATACAAACGGCCCAAATGATCTTCCTCTGCAGGGTGGCTGGGCTCTCACTCAGAGATTGATGGAGGAGCTGAGAGTAGAGCCGTTGCTCCTCCGGGTTGAGGGATGCCAGATGTGGTGGTTCGGGGATCTGGTTAGGATGCCTCCTGGACGCCTTGCTTGTGAAGTACTTTGGGCACGTCCCACCGGGAGGAGACACAGAGGTAGACCCCATACCTACTGGACCAGAATACCTGTGGATTACACATGTGCATAATCCACAGGTATTCTGGACGATGCAGACGGGGTTAGAGAAGCACGGGCTTCCTGTCTGAGGCTGTTGCCCCGCGACCCGGCAGTGGATGAGCGGAAGACAACAGAACGGACCTGGTAAAAATGTGTGTTCATGTCGGATAAACTTTCACATCTCAGTCAGTCTCCTTTGTAACCGTCTATCCCTTATGTCTGCATGGTGGTGCAGTGGTTAGTACGTTGGCCTCAGTGCAACAAGATCAGGGTTCGGGTCCCAGAGTGGGGGCGCGTCTTGACTTACTGCTCTGTCTGTGTGGAGTTTGCATGCGCCCACCCTGTCTATGGGTGGGTTTCCTCCAGTCTCCGCCCACTTTCTAAAGACATGCATGTTAGGTTAATTAGCTGCTGTGAAATTGTGTGTGTGAATGAGTGTGTGTGTGTGTGTGTGTTCGTACCTTGCTTTTCGCCTGAAATCAGTCCAGAAGACACAAACCAAATGTGATCTAAGTTTGACGGGCTCTCACGTCCGGTTTTAATACCATTTAAAAACAAAGCTGTTCTCGGCCAGATTTTGTTCGTCGGCACGACAACATTCTCACGGAAGCAGGGAGTGGATTTTTTGCACGTGCTTTAGATCGCTCCAGATTGGTGCTACCGAAATCAGACGAACGCGACTATCATTCACCACGGTACGATTTAGTCTTGCTTTCCTAGTCGTCCTAAACACCGAAACCAACCAGAAGTGACAGAAATTAATTGAAACCGACTAAAATAGACCTGTGAAGCTTAAAAATTCATCATGGAAATCCATTGTATTCAATGGAACAGGGTGCTAAAGCTCCGTAGACCAATCACGCTGCCAACGATGTACAGCCCTGTCTGCATCAGTGTGATCCCGGAATAAAAACAAAATCCTTTTTGGGTGAATTTCAGTTACAATCTGGAGCTTTTCGTGTCAGTTTAAGATCTTATTTCGATTCACTGGAGCTGAAAAACGTCGTCACCACGGTAACCCACCAGCCAACTGTCCTGTGTTCCACCAAACAGCTGTTCCAGCTTCAACCCCATCCAACTAGGCACTACCTAGCAGCTGCTTGGAGCTACCGGACACACAAATTTCCCCATGAAAGTATCTGTAATTGGGTCGCTTTCTGTCACTTCTGGTAGACTTCAGTGTTCGGGACGACCGACCGCCCGATTTAGGACAAGAAAAGCAGCTGACCTGTGAAACCTCGGGCGTCTGGATCTGGTTCTCTTTATTGCTTGGATTCGGTTTGCTGGTTTCTGGTTCAAGAGAACATGTGATCATCTTGCCCAGCCACTGGATGTTGGTGAGACTGTCGTCTAAACGGTTGCCGTTCGAATCTTTTGTCGCTATTGGAAAAAATAAGAATTAGAAAAACAAAAAGGCTCAAAAAGAAATCTGAAAGAAGGTGATAGAAGTTTGGAAGATTAGCCACTGGTTTCAGTAAGCAGCCTTACGTGGTTTAACAGCCGTCTGCGGTTTCGACTCAAACGAGTTTTGTGTAAATCCTCGTGTTAAATCAGCCTTCCTGAACCTGGAATCCTTTTCAGACGTCGCCGGGCAAAACGATCCATTATCTTCACTCAGAAGGATGAACTTATTGGGACCCTGCGGACCGGATTCCTTCCCTTTCACCGTCAGGGCACCGATGACGCTTTGCAAATTTGCAGTTTTGGGAATGATGACCACCTGCGTGTCGCAAGAGGAGGGGTGGTCCATGATCCGGATGCCATCTGGAAAGCACTGGCAGGACGTTGATGACGCTGGTTTTGAGACGGGATCCTGGGAATCGGACGGTTCATTTTGGCAGAATGGTAGTTTTCTTCTTCGGAGAATCAAAGGTCTCCTTGGACTCTGTCTCATTGTCAAACTACACCAAAAATCTCTTAAATCCACGTGTATTCTGGAAAAAAAAAAAAAAACACAAACATAAGAATCAAAAGCATTTTTTTTAACTGCTGAAATATTTGATTGTTTAAGACTTAAAAAGTTTTTGGTCGTAACTGTAAAATTAAACTGAATTTTTCAAACAAGCAGTTAAAAAAGTGCAGAACAGAAAAAATAAAACCGAATTAGAAACGTGCTGCTTGAAGTCCTGCTGAACATGGACTACAACTCCCATCATGCCTAGCAGTTACCGTGCATGTGCAGAGCTCTGCTTTGTAGATCTAACTAGTTCAAACACACCCAAACAAGCACAGCCCCTCTGTGGCATACGCATGCACTCTAAATAAATAAAACCACCATTTTTAAATAATCTCTGTAAAACAGGCCTTTTTTTTTGGTGTCCTGACGAGAGCTGCGACTTTGCGCCGCTGCACATGCCCAAAACGCTGCCCGTCCCTTACATATGAGATCTGCGACCTGCTGTACTCTTATTGGAAGTAGCGTTGGGGTTAGTTTTTGGAACGCTGATCTATCGAGATTTGCGAGCAGTCACAGATCTTGATAGAACATCGGTGTCCTGGCCTAAGCTATGGATCCTAATCTTGCGATTGGTCGCTGATCTCAAAGGAACACCGGCTCGCTCACACACACGGTTAGTCCTGAAAAAGTTCAGGGAAGCCTCTCGCTTTCTACACTTATCTAAATGTTGTTGGACCAGAACAGAGACTAAAGACTTGTGACCATTTTAAAGCTAAATTGGTGTTGAAAGACCAAACGAAGCCGGACGCTTTGAGACCAAAACCACTCAAATCGGTTAATCCTAACTGGGACATCTTTCGCTTTGAAAAAGGGTCTCTGTTCCGTTCTGTCATCTTCTGCTCATCTTCTGGGTCGCGGGGACAACAGCCTCAGACGGGAAGCCCAGGTTTCTCTCACCCCGGCTGCATCCTCCAGGTCACCTGGGAGGATCCTGAGTCGTTCCCTGGCCAGCTGTGAGAGTCTCTCCAGCGGGTCCGGGATCTGCTACTTGGTCTCCTCCTGGTGGGACGTGCCCAAAACATCTCACCAGCGAGGCGCTCGAACCACCAAATCTGGCTTCTCTTGACCAGGGGAGGAGCGGCTCAACACCGAGCTCCTCCCGGATGGCATAGCTTCTCACCCGATCTGTGAGTGAGAGCCCAGCCACCCTGCAGAGGAAGCTCATTTCCGCCGCTTGTATCCGCGATCTCATTCTTCAGGTCACCATCCACACTTGGTGACCATGGTGAGGGTAGGAACGTAGATCCTGGTTACCATGGTGAGGGTAGGAACGTAGATCCTGGTTACCATGGTGAGGTCAGGAACGTAGATCCTGGTTACCATGGTGAGGGTAGGATCATAAATCCTGGTTACCATGGTGAGAGTAGGAACGTAGATCCTGGTTACCATGGTGAGGGTAGGAACGTAGATCCTGGTTACCATGGTGAGGGTAGGATCATAAATCCTGGTTACCATGGTGAGAGTAGGAATATAGATCCTGGTTACCATGGTGAGGGTAGGAACGTAGATCCTGGTTACCATGGTGAGGGTAGGAACGTAGATCCTGGTTACCATGGTGAGGGTAGGAATGTAGATCCTGGTTATTATGGTGAAGGTAGGAATGTAGATCCTGGTTACCATGGTGAGGGTGGGAACTATTTAATAATAACAAATTAAAATCAAACATACCTCAGAAATCCCACACGTGCATCGACATTCACCCACCTGCCTCGCACTTACTTCTCCCAGTGCCCTCTCCTTCCAGCCCCAGCTCCCGAACCGCGGTTAACTGAGTTTAAAATAATGGCAAATAAAACAAACATGTGGTCTGATGCTGCTGTGAGGAAACAATAACTGGGGATCAATCCGCATTGAGAGTCTCAGAGCTGGTCTCTACATGTCAGGAGCCAGAGTTTGGTTCGTATTAACGGCAGGATGTCGCTTTCATTGCCAGTGAGAGTAGACTCTGCCACGGCTGCCCTTTGACTGTTAATTACCTTGATGGAAAGAACTCCTAGTTGTAGCCGATGTGGTGGGAGGATTCGGTTCGGTGACCTCAGGATTAGATCTCTGCTTTTTGAAACGATGTAGTTCTGTTTGCGTAGGTGATCTCCAACTCTTGCTGGACCGATTCGCCGCAGTCGGGATGAGAATCAGAGTCTCCAAATCAGAGGAATAGGGTGGAATGCCCCCTGCAGGTCAGGAACAGGGTTCTGCCCTGACTGGAGGAGTTTAAGTATTTAGAGGTGTTGTTGTTATTGGGGAAAGGATGGCTACAAATGGATCATCAGTGCAGCGTCTACAATAATCAGGACGCTGAATCAGTCTGTCGTGAAGAGCTGAGCCGTAACGAAAAGCTCTCGATTTACCAGTCGATCGACGTTTCCACTCTCACCTATGGTCGCCAGCTGAGGGTGGCGATCGAAAGAACGAGGTCGCAGATACAAGCAGCCCAAATACGCTCTGCAGGGTGGCTGGGCTCTCAGTCAGAGGTAGAATGAGGAGCTTTGCCATCCAGGAGGAGCTTGGGGTAGAGCCGATGCTCCTCCAGGTCGAGAGGATCCAGACGGGGTGGTTCAGGCATCTGGCTAGGATGCCTCCCTTGCTGGTGAGATGTTTTAGGCACGTTTAGCCGGGACGAGGCAGGCTCTCACCTTGCTGGGTGAGACTATGTCTCACAGCTGGACCAAGGAACAGCTAAGGACCCTCCCGGGTGAGCTGGAGGATGCAGATGGGGTGACAAAAGAAAAAAAAAGAAGAAGAAAAAACTCTCCTGTAAATGCAGTAAAAAAATAATAATAACTGCTGAAATATTTTACATTTTAAAGACTTTAAAACATTTTTTTTAATTAAACTAAAAAATATATTAATAGTTAGAATAAATAAAATAATTTAGAAAAAACTATATTTTTAGTCACAAGTGGAAACTTTTGGTTTTTTTCAAGAAGATAAAATAAAATAAATAAAAAACATCACGGATCAACAGTAAAATAAAAAAATAGAATAAAATACATTCAGTTTTTAAAAAAGAAAAATATTTCAGCAGTTCAACTGCTGAAGATTTACTGTTTGTCACTTTTAACCATAAAAAAAAAAAAAAAAATTTTAACTACTTAAAAAAAAATTAACATTGATTTAAAACAAAAACTTACCGTGAATTCAGTCAAAAATAAAAAACACCCCAAAAAATTCATCGAATAAAACATTTTGAAAAGAGATTTGAAAAAACCCCACAAAAACAAAAAATTTTCTTCAAGAATAAAAAAAGTATGATTTTTTTTTTTAATTGCAGAAAAATTGGATCCTTAAAAAAGGACTACAAAAATCATTTTTGAGATCATAAAAAAAGGACTGCAGAAATATTTTTATGAGCTCAGCAAAAAAGGACAGAAGTTTGACACAAGATGTCACAAGTTGAAATAAACCGCAAAAAAAATACAATTTGAATCCCTTTGTTTTCTGTTAAACGCTTTGTTTCTATGGTTACTACGAACTTTCCGGAAATATTTGCGTTGTAACGAAAAAAAAAAAATTTTTTTTGACTAATAAACTGATTATAGTTAATAAAAAAGCACAAAGTTTCTAATAAATAAAAATGCTATTCCCTCATTAAAAATGGCTGAAAAACAAGCAAACAAGCATTAAGAATGTTGAAAAAGAGCATAAAAATAAATCCAACCTTCATTTTCCAGGAATTTTCTGCTTCATAATCCAGCGATGAAACGTTCCAGTCATTTTCAATCCGAAAAGGTAAGATTTATCGCGTTTAAAAAGGCATTTATTTATTCTTTTTTTCATGTAAAATAAAAACGTCTTCAGCAGCAGTTTGAATTTTGGCGCAGTATACTGACGTCACTGATATTATCCAATTACAGCCCGAGTTCAGTATGCGGTTTATGAATCGTCCAATAGGATGAAAGCCCGGAAGCTAGTTTCCAAGTTGCTATGAAAGTAAAAGCATGTGATTTTTTCAAACAAGGTAAGTTTTCCTATTTTTCAAAATTTAATTTAGTGTATTTGTTATGAACAGTTAAAAAAAAAAACACTTCCTGTTTTCAATTGAAATTATTTATTTCAAACTGCAAAAAAAAAAAAAAGATCGTGTTTAGTTTAAAATAATAAAAGTTTTGTGAAATTTTGTGAAAGTATAACATTATCATTTTTTTATTTTTTATCCACAGGATGATTTATTTTTATTTTAATGCCTCGCAAAGCTTCAAAAACAGACAAGCCCGCCCTGCTGTTCCTTGAGCCGCCAGTTGTTGGCGCCAAAATCAAACACCTTCCTGAGGTTCGAGCTGCAAAAAACCCGAAAACGTTTTTCCACGAAACACAGAAAAGTTCATCTTTCAATTCATGGGTAAGAAAAAAAAAACCTCCACTACATTCCTCATTCTCCTCCACCAGAGTCTCAGAGGGTGTTAGCCTCCACTATGCTCCTCATTCTCCTCCACCAGAGTCTCAGAGGGTGTTAGCCTCCACTATGCTCCTCATTCTCCTCCATCAGAGTCTCAGAGGGTGTTAGCCTCCACTATGCTCCTCATTCTCCTCCATCAGAGTCTCAGAGGGTGTTAGCCTCCACTATGCTCCTCATTCTCCTCCACCAGAGTCTCAGAGGGTGTTAGCCTCCACTATGCTCCTCATTCTCCTCCATCAGTCTCAGAGGGTGTTAACCTCCACTATGCTCCTCATTCTCCTCCATCAGAGTCTCAGAGGGTGTTAGCCTCCACTATGCTCCTCATTCTCCTCCATCAGAGTCTCAGAGGGTGTTAGCCTCCACTATGCTCCTCATTCTCCTCCACCAGAGTCTCAGAGGGTGTTAGCCTCCACTATGCTCCTCATTCTCCTCCATCAGAGGGTGTTAGCCTCCAATATGCTCCTCATTCTCCTCCATCAGAGTCTCAGAGGGTGTTAGCCTCCACTATGCTCCTCATTCTCCTCCATCAGAGTCTCAGAGGGTGTTAGCCTCCACTATGCTCCTCATTCTCCTCCACCAGAGTCTCAGAGGGTGTTAGCCTCCACTATGCTCCTCATTCTCCTCCATCAGAGGGTGTTAGCCTCCACTATGCTCCTCATTCTCCTCCATCAGAGTCTCAGAGGGTGTTAGCCTCCACTATGCTCCTCATTCTCCTCCATCAGAGTCTCAGAGGGTGTTAGCCTCCACTATGCTCCTCATTCTCCTCCACCAGAGTCTCAGAGGGTGTTAGCCTCCACTATGCTCCTCATTCTCCTCCATCAGTCTCAGAGGGTGTTAACCTCCACTATGCTCCTCATTCTCCTCCATCAGAGTCTCAGAGGGTGTTAGCCTCCACTATGCTCCTCATTCTCCTCCATCAGAGTCTCAGAGGGTGTTAGCCTCCACTATGCTCCTCATTCTCCTCCACCAGAGTCTCAGAGGGTGTTAGCCTCCACTATGCTCCTCATTCTCCTCCATCAGAGGGTGTTAGCCTCCACTATGCTCCTCATTCTCCTCCATCAGAGTCTCAGAGGGTGTTAACCTCCACTATGCTCCTCATTCTCCTCCATCAGAGGGTGTTAGCCTCCACTATGCTCCTCATTCTCCTCCACCAGAGGGTGTTAGTCTCCACTATCCTCCTCATTCTCCTCCATCAGAGTCTCAGAGGGTGTTAGCCTCCACTATGCTCCTCATTCTCCTCCATCAGAGTCTCAGAGGATGTTAGCCTCCATCATATACATTTCCTCCTCAGTTTGCCAGCCCGTTCTTGTTTCCCACCATCATCCTGTTCCCCCTGTCATGCTCAAAAAAGACTACGTGCCCATGTACAACCACCCGAAAAACCTTGTAAAAATGTACAGATATTAAAACTGGGGGTTTCATCGCCTGAAATCAGACAGGATAAGTTCTGGCACCCCATGTAATGAAACAAAAAACAAGTAGTGGGTATCAGGCGGACAGCTTGGTGGATGAAGCTGTCTGATGATGAGGCTCCTCCGCCTCCTTCCTGATGGTAACAGACTGCGGAGCCTGTTGGATGGGTGGGTGGGAGCATGAGCATCGCAGATACAGATACTTTTATTAAACCCCTGCGCGGACGGACAATAGTGTGTCCGGTATGAACATCTTCTAGATGGTGCCAAGTTGCGTGGAGTGGATCTGGAACAGTCGTTTGGTGGAATAGAGCTGTAAAAGGTGTTGTTGGGACACTGGGTGGAATGTGGGTTACCGTGACAACGATGTTTGAAAGCTCCAGTGAATCATAATAGATCTTAAAGGGCCCATCTGATGCAAAAGTGACTTTCCAGAGTTTTCTAGCTTGTAAGAGTGATGACCGGGCCTTGTATATACAGTGGGGATCGAAAGTTTGGGCACCCTAGGTAAAAATTTCTATTAATGTGTATAAAGAAGCCAAGGAAAGATGGAAAAATCTCCAAAAGGCATCAAATTACAGATGAGACATTCTTATAATATGTCAAAAAAAGTTAGATTTTATTTCCATCATTTACACTTTCAAAATAACAGAAAACAAAAAAATGGCGTCTGCAAAAGTTTGGGCACCCTGCAGAGTTAATACCTTGTACTGCCCCCTTTAGCAAGTATCATAGCTTGTAAACGCTTTTTGTAGCCAGCCAAGAGTCCTTCAATTCTTGTTTGAGGTATCTTCGCCCATTCTTCCTTACAAAAGTCTTCCAGTTCTTTGAGATTTCTGGGCTGTCTGTGACGCACTGCTCTTTTAAGGTCCATCCATAGATTTTCAATTATGTTGAGGTCAGGAGATTGTGAAGGCTATGGCAAAACCTTCAGTTTACGCCTCTTGATGTAATCCATCGTGGATTTGGAGGTGTGTTTAGGATCATTATCCATTTGTAGAAGCCATCCTCTCTTTAACTTCAGCTTTTTCACAGATGGCATCAAGTTAGCATCCAAAATTTGCTGAAATCTTATTGAATCCATTTTTCCTTCTACTCGTGAAATGTTCCCTGTGCCACTGGCTGCAATACAACCCCAAAGCATGATTGATCCACCCCCATGCTTAACAGTTGGACAGAGGTTCTTTTCATTAAATTCCGTGCCCTTCTCCAAACGTACCTTTGCTCATTCCGGCCAAAAAGTTCTATTTTAACCTCATTGGTCCACAGGACTTGTTTCCAAAATGCATCAGGCTTGTCTATATGTTCATTTGCAAACTTCAAACACTGATTTTTGTGGTGAGGACGTAGAAGAGGTTTTCTTCTGATGACTCTTCCATGAAGACCATATTTGTACAAGTATCTCTTTATAGTGGAATAGTGTACCACAACTCCAGTGTCTGCCAGATCTTTCTGGAGGGATCGTGCAGTCAAACGTGGGTTTTGACTTGCTTTTCTCACAATCCTGCGAGCTGTTCTGTCTGATATTTTTCTTGGTCTTCCAGATCTTGCTTTAACTTCCACTGTTCCTGATGACTGCCATTTCTTAATTACATTCCGAACAGAGGATATTGGCATCTGAAAACGCTTTGCTATCTTCTTATAGCCTTCTCCTGCTTTGTGAGCATCAACTATTCTCAGTTTCAGTGTTCTAGAAGCCCCACGGTGCTGATTGTTGGGGCAAGGTCAGATGAGTCTGGGCATTTAAAACCTTTGAGATTGACATCACCTGGTCTTTCCAGACGATGATGGAGAACAATCCATGACACTGTCAGGTCTCAGCTTTCCAAAGGGGGCAGTACAGGGTATTAACTCTGCAGGGTGCCCAAACTTTTGCAGACGCCATTTTTTTGTTTTCTGTTATTTTGAAAGTGTAAATGATGGAAATAAAATCTAACTTTTTTTTGACATATAAGAATGTCTCATCTGTAATTTGATGCCTTTTGGAGATTTTTCCATCTTTCCTTGGCTTCTTTATGCACATTAATACAAATTTTTACCTGGGGTGCCCAAACTTTTGATCCCCACTGTGTGTGTGTGTGTGTGTGTGTCTTTCTAGATTGATTTAGCCCGTTTTTTTGTGGATTTCTGGAACGCTCAGACAAAACAACCAATGAGCAGATGTCTAAAGTATGACGCATTTGACGTAGCCAGGACGGACTTCACACACGCCCCTCTCCCTCCTCACCACCCGCCCTCCTCACCGTCCTCCGCTCCGGCCTTACGCCCTCACAAACTGGCTTTCAACGTTCGATATACAGGCTGGTTCAGAGATGGGCGGAGGAATAGCGGCTCAGTGAGAGCAGAGGGCGTAGCTTGTACTTTCTCAGAACGGGCGGGGGGATGAGCGATACCCGGCCTTTCATAGTTCCGGGTCTGTGACTGTGCTCCACCAAATCAATATATTTTCATAACTATGGTGTAATGCATGTTGTAAACCCCACATTTTGCGTGTGTATGTGCAGAGGATACAATGCACGAGATGGGCCCTTTAAACTGTCACTAAAAGCTCCACATTGATGAGGTACATGTTGATTATGTTTAACTACTCTTATTCTTGCAGGTGACCCCGCAGTTTAACGGCACGGCTTTACTTTCTGCTCCGCAAAGAAGAGGGAAGAGAAAAGCCCAGTTTGCAACAAGCATCGATGACTGCTCCAGTCAGGTATCCAGAAAGAACACTGCATGTAAATATCCCACCTTACTATTTGAGAATGGGTCAAAGGGCCAGCTTCAGAAACCAAGAAAGAGAAGAGCAGTGCACTCTGTGTCTGACGCCAGAGACCACCCGTGTGTGTCACCGCAAGATCCGAGCACACCTCCAAAACGGTGCGTGGATCGACCTGAGGGACAGTTTGATAAAAACAGGACACGAACTAATAAAAGTTTTTCTCCTACGTCTCAAAACTGTTTGGAAATCCCTGACAAGCCCTCTTTAGATGTGACGCAAAGATGCAGCACTCCAATAGGTGGCGCTCCAGTGTCTTTGCCCAATGAGCTTGAGGTCAGCTCCGTTGTCCCGGCACCTGATGTGGGAACGCCTAATCTGAGGAATGAAGGGAGCGGTTGTTCCTTCTCTCCTCCGGTTCATTTCCTCCTGGCCGAGCCGAGCACACCACCGTGTGATCAGAGACCAGATGTGCTTGTTGCTGACACACCGGAGCAGGATTACGGGTTGAAGGTCACGTGGAGGAGCAGAAGAGCTTTGATGTTGACGTTAAAACAAAAGGGATACCTCTCTGACTCAGATATATTCATTCATACCGACATGACGTCATAAACTACAGTACGCACGTCATCAGGAGTATTTTATTTACAACCAAAGCCAGAAGGATCATGTTTATTTTGGTGTTTTTATGGCAGGAAAGTCAGAAACATCTGGATCATAACAAACAGTAAAAAAATGAACTGAAGAAATTATCAAATGAATAAAAAGATATGAAATAAACACTAAAATAAAAACTTTATTGCACTTTTAATTCATTGACTTGAGAATTGTTTGTAAAGTCTAGTGTGTTTTTGTCTATGGTAGCTCAGGTTGGAAATACGAGAGTGGAGAAGGGGTGTGGTCTAGCTCATTTTTATTTAAAGGGGCAGCGCAAAGCGTGGTTTTTCATGTGCTAGTCTGAGTAGGGCCCAGTTGGAATTGAACCAGGTTATCCCGGTCGTAAGAGGGGATCTTTACCACTGAGCCAATGCCCTATGTGACCTTTTTTTTGTTTTGTCTCATTTTTTGGTTAAAGTTCCTACTGTGGTCTCAGGGACAGCTTGTGCCCGTGTGAATCAAACCCGGTTCTTCGGGTCAAAAGACTGTAAGTCTACCACTATGCCAACTCTCCCTGGGACCTTGATGTACAGAGTTACAGAGTCACTGGGGAAATTTGTGTGCTGCATTACACCGCAGCAGGCTGCCAGGACGACGCCAATGGTGGGAGAAACATGGGGTTAGGTGTCTTCCCCAAGGACACCTAGACATGCATTCTCTGGGATTTGAACCGGCTTCTTTTGGTCCAAGGGCAAACATTCGACCACTGAACTATTGCCTCCCCCATAATGAGTTAATGAGGGGCGGGGTGGCTTAGTGGTACATCGTTCGCCCGCAGACCAGAGGTTAACCAGAAGTTGCCTCTCGCCTTGAATCAGTTAGAGTTATATTTCTCTTTTTTTGCCTTTTTTATTAGCGTGAAATTGTTGATATTCCGAGTTTTAATAAATTTGACTTCACTAGTTTCCTGCAGGAAGTGAGTCCACTAGAAGGGCAGCCCATGTCCCCTGTTCCAGCTGAGCCCGGCTGCGAATATTTTTTTCCCAATCTGTTCGTCTATTGCACAATCTATTCTGTTCCTGATTGGCTGATCTATTCGGCTCCTGATTGGCTGATGACAATGGTGACTCCCATTCGGTTCCTGAAAGAACACGTCATCGAGCATCAGAATGACGACTCCCACTAATACCGCTTTGCTCGGTTGCAGCCCGGCCTGGCCCCAGGGGTAAAAGCCCAGGCACCAGGCGCTTGCTCTCGTGCCCTATCCTCAGCCTGGCTCCATGTGGGGGGATTCTGTCACCTGCGTCCGGGCAAAGTAAACTTTGCCATGATTGTTCTTTCCATTAGGGGTTTTGAGCCGCGCTTTGTTTGGCCCCTCACCCGTGACCTGTTTGCTGTGGTTGACCCTACCACAGGCATTAAGCCCGGACAACACACTTCGTGTGGGGCACACAAACCCCTCCACCACAATAAGGTGGCGGCTCAAGGAGGAGTTTGGGCTTGCCGTCAGAGGCTCTTGCCCCTGTGACCCGACCCCATTATAGC
This sequence comes from Neostethus bicornis, assembly GCA_902685375.1. Lineage (NCBI taxonomy): Eukaryota > Metazoa > Chordata > Actinopteri > Atheriniformes > Phallostethidae > Neostethus > Neostethus bicornis. The sequence goes on along the minus strand of CACRXE010000058.1, from coordinate 382,733 downwards.
ATAAGACAACAGAATGGAAATTTGTGACTTTTACTTTTGGTCGCATGACCTCGAAATCCTAAACCGTTTATCTGTAGTTGGTACTGAGTAAATCTGAGCTGTGACTTGAGTGATTTGATAGATAATTTTTTTTTGAATGATTAATAAACTCACTCCACACCAACTTTAATTTTTTCCGTTAAGTCTAGTTTTTAAGGGATATTTTTTAATGTTAATAAAATTAATAATAGATTTTTTTTATTAATTCTAGATTTTCTTATTTTTTTTGCAAAAAGGCTATTTTTTTTTCATCTGATCAAAATATACATTTAATAAATTTTAATAAATATGCACATTATTTTTATTATTTTTATGTAAATAAAATTTATAATAATTGATTTTTTAAATGATTTCTTATGTAATTAAAATTCATGAGGATTTATTTTATCTATTTGTAGAGTTTTTATTTAAGTCAATTTTTAAAAATAGAATTAAAAATAAATTCATTTTAATTTAATTTTAGATTCTTAATTTTTTATGAATATTTTTGTCAATTTAAAATTTATGACATATTTTCTTTATTAAATTAAAATTTAAGTTAAAAAAAAAACTTTTTTAGTAACCTTTTATTAACTTTTTTATTCATATTTTAAATAAATAATGGATTTTTTTTAGAAAAAAATGAATAATAAATTAATTATTCATTTTTTATAATATTTTTTTAAAAACATCAAATTTTATTTTAGAATTTAGATTTTTGAAGTTATTTTTAATGTAATTAATTTGCATATTATTTTAATTTTATGAAATTAACTTTTATTAAATTAATTTTTTTTAATGTTAAAAAAAAAAAAAAACATATTTTTTTATTTAATTCTCAATTCCAAAAAAATAATGGATTTTTTTTTAATCATCAACATTAACAATAATTTAATCCTAATTCTTTATAATATATTTTTAAAATCTTACTTCAAAATTTAATAAATAATTTTTTATTTAGGTTTAAAAATATAAATTAAACATTTAAATAGATTATTTTTATTTAAATACTAATTTAATTCTAATATTTTTGTTTGATTTTAAAGAAAAAAATGTATGTAATAAAAAGTAATAAAAATGAACCACCACATTAAACCCGCCTCTTTAAAATCCACCAATCACGTTCCACCTCCTTCCCTAGGCAGCCAATAGCGAGCCGTGTTGTTTCCACGCTGGTAACTAAGGACAAGGTAACAAAGTTCCTCACGACGGGCTTCACTGCAGGAGTTTTTCTCTTAGAAACGGACGAGAAACATGAGTTTTTACAGCATGAGGTGAGAAAAAAATAACATTATTTCTTTTTTTCCTGTCTTTTATTTACGTTCAAGCAGCTGTGGAGAAAAAAAAGAGAAAAAAAACTAATAGTCGCTCAAGTTTTTATATAAAAAACCCCAAAACAGTTAGCTTAGCTTCTAACGTTCCCGAAGTGTTCCCTGGCCAGCTGTCTCTCCAGCGGGTCGGGGGTCTGATTCTGGATCTACTCCTGGAACACCTCACCAGCGAGGCGTTCAGGAATCCTAGCCAGATGCCCGAACTATCCCTTCTGGCTTCACTCGACCAGGTGCAGTTACAGCTCTAAAACTAGTCTTTTTTCCCTGCGTTGTTTTTCACTTATCTGGGGTCGGGTCGCGGGGGCAACATCCTCCATCTCACCCAGGAGGATCCTGAGGTGTACCCTGTCCAGCTGTGTGACTGCTATCGGTCAAGAACACACTTTTAAACTGAACATAGTTCTTCAATATTGTAATTTAAAACATGGCACTGCCATGTCGCCATGTTTATTCAGGCTCTTCATCTCCTCTCTGAGCAGAACCTGAGTCATCATAACGTCATGACTTCTTTCTGCTTGAGATACTTTAGACTTTGTACTGGACTCTATGATCATCAGTACCGTTTATGTTTTTACTCCATTGTTTCTACATTATGTTTGTTTTGATTTGTAGACTTTTTCAGTTTAATTAAGTTGAAGAAAGTGGAAGATTTTAAATATCTAGGATCAACAGTCCAGAGCAATGGAGAGTGTGGAAAAGAGGTGAAGAAGCCTGTGCAGGCAGGCTGGAACGGGTGGAGAAAAGTTTCAAGTGTGATGTGTGATAGAAGAGTTTCAGATAAAATGAAAGGGAAAGTGTAGAAAACCGTGGTGAGAGCGGCCATGCTGATTGGTCTAGAGACAGTGTGGTGAGAGCGGCCATGCTGATTGGTCTAGAGACAGTGTGGTGAGAGCGGCCATGCTGATTGGACTAGAGACAGTGTGGTGAGAGCGGCCATGCTGATTGGTCTAGAGACAGTGTGGTGAGAGCGGCCATGCTGATTGGTCTAGAGACAGCAATGGTGAGAGCGGCCATGCTGATTGGTCTAGAGACAGTGTGGTGAGAGCGGCCATGCTGATTGGTCTAGAGACAGTGTGGTGAGAGCGGCCATGCTGATTGGTCTAGAGACAGCAATGGTGAGAGAGGCCATGCTGATTGGTCTAGAGACAGCGTGGTGAGAGCGGCCATGCTGATTGGTCTAGAGACAGTGTTATGAGAGCGGCCATGCTGATTGGTCTAGAGACAGTGTGGTGAGAGCGGCCATGCTGATTGGTCTAGAGACAGTGTGGTGAGAGCGGCCATGCTGATTGGTCTAGAGACAGTGTGGTGAGAGCGGCCATGCTGATTGGTCTAGAAACAGTGTGGTGAGAGCGGCCATGCTGATTGGTCTAGAAACAGTGTGGTGAGAGCGGCCATACTGATTGGTCTAGAAGAAGGATGCTGGGTTTGAAACCCCCAGGAAAGAGGCCTAGAGGAAGACCAAAGAGGAGGTTCATGGATACAGTGAAGGAAGACATGAAGATAGTTGGTGTGACCGAAGAAGATGCAGGAGATAGGGTTAGATGGAAGAAACCTCCTCCACGCAGGTGAGGGGTGAGCCAACCACACGTCCAGCTTTTTTTTTACCAGCTTGTTCAGTCTGTTGGCATTCTTTGTTTTTATACCAGCTCCCCAGGCTGGCACAGCAAAGAACAGGACCCTATCCATGATGGCATGGTAAAACATGGACAGCATCTCGTTACAGACGTTTAAGGACCTGAGCTTTCTGAGGTGGTACCGTCTACTCAGACCCTTTTACTGTTTATGTTCTCAGCTGCTGGACTTTGGTGGCTGCTGATTGGACGACTGGCTTGTTCTATTCCTACGAACTATTGTCTGTTATTTTCTGGAACCCTTCGCCCTCAGTGCTCCTGAGTTCGTGTAGTCCTCCCTGATTCATCTCCACTTCCATGTGGACACCTTTTGTTATTTAATGAACTGTATTTTTGTTATCATTGACCTGCGTCTGGATCTCTTTTCTCCCCTGATCTGTAACAGAAAGAACTGACCTCTGTGATGGATCAGCGGAGGAAAGAGGCCTACCGCCCTACCTACCCACCCATCCATCAGAATCAGAAATCCACACAGGGGAAATTTGTGTGTCACAGCAACAACTTCCTATCTGCTAAGTGAGTCGTTGTAGAGCCCGATCACCTACGGAAAGAAAGACCTCCGGTAACGAGATGTTCTCGAGTGGAGCTGTCTGAGCCTCTTGGAGAAGGAGCTCCGCTGTTCGTCCAGGAGTGGGTAGAGAGGATGGTCTCTCTACCCTCTCCAGCCTGAGGCTCAGGTTGAAGAGGTGCTGGAGAACCCCACACAGCTGGAGCGCACAGGTCCTCAAGGTACGGGGGCTGATGCCATCCGGGCCGACTGCTTTCCAGCTTTTTCTTCACCTGAAAGGTGGTCACAGTCAAACGGTTGGGTGGGGTGTGGGGGGTTCAGGAACTGGTCGACTGTATTTATTTATTTATTTTTTAAATGCTTCATTTTAACGTCTTCCGCTCACTTCTGGTTTCAGTATTTTCTTTTCCTCACATCTTGGCTTCTGCGACCGTCAACTCCTGAGTTACACAACACCTCACCACTGTTATAAATTGCTCGATTTACGTGGAACTTCGTATAAACACAAATCTGTCGCGCTGCACTCTTTCTAAATGAGGCCCCAGGTGATCGTTAAGTCCCTGAGGAGGTTCCGTTTTTTCCAGCGTGTGCTCAGTGAGAACGACAGCGTTCATAACGGTGTGTTCTGCTCGTCGTGACTCATCGTGTCTCCTGTCAGTACGAATCAGTTCCAGCTCATCGTTGTTTTTACAGACCTTCAGGTGCTGTTTGGACCAATCAGACGGAGCTCCTGTAAATCGTCTAACGTTACTTCAGTGTTGTCTAAACAAAGCAAAGCGACACGGAGCCGTAATGAGAGCGTGCTGCTCCACGTCTCCGTGGGAAGCGGGGTTATCATCATCATCTCTGACTGTTTATTTCCATCATTTGTTGTGAGCTGAGTAATTACTCCCACCGGTGAGCCATTCCCCTCGTGATCGTCCTTTGACTTGTGCGCATTTTGCTGCCATCTGCTCCAACAAACATCAACAACGTTGTTTTATTTAGGAGTTCTTGTCTTGTTTATTGCTGTGAATAAAAATAGTGGATAAAAAAAAAACGGTCCCGGTCTCTTAGCAACAAGAATAATGCACCCATACTTTAAAAATATTAAAGGTGTGAGTTGGCGTAAGCTCTTCACTCTATTCTGAGCCCGGGCACTGAGGCCCAGGGTGTAAGGATCCTACCCTCACCATGGTAACCAGGATCTACGTTTCTACCCTCACCATGGTAACCAGGATGTACATTCTAGGTTCCTACCCTCACCATGGTAACCAGGATGTATGTTCCTACCCTCATCATGGTAACCAGGATCTACGTTCCTACCCTCACCATGGTAACCAGGATCTACGGTCCTACCCTCACCATGATAACCAGGATCTACGTTCCTACCTTCACCATGGTAACCAGGATCTACGGTCCTACCCTCACCATGATAACCAGGATCTGCGTTTCTACCCTCACCATGGTAACCAGGATGTACATTCTAGGTTCCTACCCTCACCATGGTAACCAATTCAATTCAATTCAATTCAATTTTATTTGTATAGCCCAAAATCACAGAATGTCCGTCTCAATGGGCTTCACAAGAAAAAGAGGAATGTATTAACACAAATACACAACAAGAAAAATAACTAACAAATGCTAACTAAACAAGACTAGCACATTAATGCACTTAGACTCTCCTTCTCGGTGAGGAAAAACTCCTAAAAAACCCATCAGTGGGGAAAAAATAAGAAACCTCATGGGGATCCACGTGAAAGAGAGATCCCTCCCCCGGGACGAGCAAACAATGTGTCAAAGATTATTGTTTAAATATTAGCTTATTCTAATCTACAGCTAAATATCTAAAGAAGTCAATAAATGTTCTTCAACCTGATGGAAACACGGGGGGCTCTTCAGCCCGGAGATGTCAAGTACGGGGATGAGTAGATGTTCTTCATCCTGATGGAAACACTGGGGGACTCCTCAGCCCGGAGATGTCCAGTACGGGGATGAGTAGATGTATGTTCCTACCCTCATCATGGTAACCAGGATCTACGTTTCTACCCTCACCATGGTAACCAGGATCTACGTTTCTACCCTCACCCTGGTAACCAGGATGTACATTCTAGGTTCCTACCCTCACCATGGTAACCAGGATGTATGTTCCTACCCTCATCATGGTAACCAGGATCTACGTTCTTACCCTCACCATGGTAACCAGGATCTACGGTCCTACCCTCACCATGATAACCAGGATCTACGTTCCTACCTTCACCATGGTAACCAGGATCTACGGTCCTACCCTCACCATGATAACCAGGATCTGCGTTTCTACCCTCACCATGGTAACCAGGATGTACATTCTAGGTTCCTACCCTCACCATGGTAACCAGGATGTATGTTCCTACCCTCATCATGGTAACCAGGATCTACGTTTCTACCCTCACCATGGTAACCAGGATGTATGTTCCTACCCTCACCATGGTAACCAGGATGTACATTCTAGGTTCCTACCCTCACCATGGTAACCAGGATGTATGTTCCTACCCTCACCATGTAGGAACGTGGTGAGGGTGCGTTCCTACCCTCACCATGGTAGGGTTGCTTCTACCCTACCATGGTGAGGGTAGAATCTACGTTTCTACCCTCACCATGGTAACCAGGATCTACGTTCCTAGCCACACTCTGGTAACCAGGATCTACGTTCCTACTCTCACCATGGTAACCAGGATCTACGTTCCTACCTTCACCATAGCAACCAGGATCTATAGTTCCTACCCTCACCAAGGTAACCAGGATCGACGTTTGTACCCTCACCATAGCAACCAGGATATACGTTCCTACCCTGACCATGGTAACCAGAATCAACGTTCCTACCCTCACCATGGTAACCAGGATCTACGTTCCTACCCACACCGTGGTAACCAGGATCTACGTTCCTACTCTCGTCATGGTAACCAGGATCTACGTTCCTACCTTCACCATGGCAACCAGGATCTAGTTCCTACCCTCACCATGGTAACCAGAATCAACGTTCCTACCCTCACCATGGTAACCAGGATCTACGTTCCTATCCTCACCATGGTAACTAGGATCTACGTTCCTACCCTCACCATGGTAACCAGGATCTATGTTCCTACCCTCGCCATGGTAACCAGGATCTATGTTCCTACCCTCACCATGGTGACCAGGATCTACGTTCCTACCCTCCCCATGGTAACCAGGATCTACATTGCCACAGGCGAGGGTAGGAACGTAGATCCTGGCAAACCGAGAGCTTTGCTTTTTGGCTCGGCTCTTTCTACGCAACAACAGACCGACGCAGCGTCCTATTTACTACTTACGCCGCACCGATCTGTCAGTTGATAAGCTGTTCCATCTTTCCTCCACTTGTGAACAAAATCTTGTGAGATTTAACCTCTTTCCACACAGATATAATTTATACCCTTTCAAATTAAAATCTTCTTTACATCATTACTGAACTTAAGTAGAAAAAGTTTCAAAAAAGTCTTCTGGACAGTTTAATTCTTCAACGAAAGAATGAAGAGTTAAACTGTCCAGAAGACTTTTTTGAAACTTTTTCTACTATGGATCACTCCTGGATGAATGAGGGACTACACGGAATCATTACTGAACATCTAAAATTCCTAGAAAATAAAAGCCTCCCTTGAGACGAACAGTCACTCTGAGGAATTAAATTTGATTTCATTTGTTTACTTTTGCAACAAAATAAATCCCAAAACTGTTCCCTTAAGTTTAACTTGTGTTGAACATCTCTCTCTCTGTCTCTCTCTCTCTCCGCACCTGTCTGATCTTTACCACATCCAGTCACCTTCCTACCTGCCTCCCTGTACGTCTCTGTATCTCTGCAGTCATGGTAACGGCCCAATCCTCCCGACTCGGACCTACTTTTGCGCCTAGCGTCTTGTCACTCCCACAGGTGGGACGCTACTCTTTCCCTCCGACATCATCTGCTGCATAGAAACTTCACCACAAGTAGAGGAAGGTTCTCTGAAGGCAGACGTGGATCCCGTCATTCCTGTTTCAATGGACTCTGTAAAACCTGAGGGATCCCGGCCTGTTTACAGCCGCTGGTCATACAGGTAGCTACTCTCACCTGTTCTCTTTACTAGATAATTTTATAGTTTTTATTTATTTAAAACCAGCAGGTCCGGGCTCGTCCATGGCCAGATGACCTCCAGTCAAACTGTACCTCTTGCTCATGTTTCCGCCTTGTGTCGTTACTTATTCAGAACATCAGCCTGTCGGCGTGTTTGTTGTAACCAGAGTGGATGAATCTTTTCTTTCTGTGTGTGTGTGTGTGTGTACTTGATGAATTGGAACACCCACGTAACTAAAGATGTTCCTGAAGATGCTTATCTAACGTATTTCTGGTGTTGCTAAATTAGTAACATACGTTTCCGCCGAACACCGAGTAGTTCGGAGAACTGGATGCTTCTCCGCATCCAGTTCCTGGATTCGTTTTAATCGTGTACCTGTGAGCTAACGTGCGTTTCTCGGTGGCGCAATGGGTAGCACAGTGGCCTCACAGCAGAGGGTCATGGGTTCGAGTCCTGGGTGGGAACAAGGCTTGGAACACTGTCGTTTCTGTGTGGAGTTTGCATGTTCTCCCCGTGTTTGTTCTTCCCTAGCATGCAAAGACATGCATGCTAGGTTGATTGGCCGGTGCCAAATTGCCCCTAGGAATGAGTGTGTGTGTGGATGGTTGTGTGTGTATGGCTCCGCGACAGACTGGCGACCTGTTCGGGGGTGTACCCTGCCCTTCGCTTAAATCAGCCGGGATGGGCTCCGGCACCCCACAGAACTCTGAAAGGGATAGACAGATAAGAAGATGACTGACTGACGTGCATTTCTAAAGGTTTTCGTGTGTGTGTGTGTGTGTTTCACTTTTATTGTGTACGATTGCGAGCAGCCCCAGGGGGAATTGAACTAGATTCTTCCTAGTTTATTCAGAAAAAGTTTGTTTTTAACCCTCTGTTTTCTGGACGAAACTGACTGTTTGGGTTACATACATAACGTCTGATCCCGAACAGAAAGGAACAATTGAATAAAAAAAAAAAAAAGTCTCTCCCACCCCCACCGTGGAGCAGGTGAGCCCCAATTCTGCAAGGTCAGACTGTTTCCATGGAGAGAAATTAAAGTCTGATTAATCAGGGTCCTAAAATAACCCCTCATTTTTTTTAAAAAAACAACCCTTCCATGAAAGTCATTATGTGGCACAGCGGGTAGCACAGTGGCCTCACAGCAAGAAGGTCAAGGGTTCAAGTCCTAGGTGGAGACGAGGCTTAGAACACTGATCTTTCTGTGTGGAGTTTGCATGTTCTTCCTGTGTATGTGTTGGTTTTCTCTGGTTTCCTCCAAAAACATTCATGTTAGGTTGATCGGCAGCAGAATGAGTGTATGTGGTCCCACGTGAGACTGGCAACCTGTTCAGGGTGTACCCTGCCCCTCGTCTTGAATCAGCCGGACTGGGCTTCGGCAGCTCCGAAAGGGATAGACGGTTATAGTATCTCTTCTCCCTGTAACCTCACTCCTCCATTTCGGCCCCTTCTATCCGCTCTCTGTCTCACTCTGGCTAACCTTCACTCCTCTCCTACCCAAGTCGAACCTCTCCAATGTCTCCTCCACCCTCTCGTATCATCTCCGATCCTCCATAGAGCTTCCTGTTTAACCTCATCTATCAGCCAATCAGTGGAAGAGTGAGTCCCATGCATCCTCACAGAGATCCTGATGAATGGAATCCTGATGAAGTGAACCCAATCACTGCTGCAGTCAGTGGTGGCTTATTCATGATCTCATGTTTCACCTGCGTACGTGCGCGCGGGCATCGCCTGGAAGGAAGCGTTTAGTCTCTAAGTGCCTCCCGGCCTTGGCAGACCAGCCGTTCGTTACTCTGTGAATCTTGGCCTCCGGTTACGCCACTGGAAGGTTTTAATCAATGCCGTGAGAGGTGTTGACGCAGCGGCCGTCTCCATGGTTACGGATGGCGGTGTGTTCTTCTTGTTGTCACCCAAGCTGTGACGGGCTATGAAACATTGATCAGCGTCAGCCGTGTAACTAAGTTTGCGTGCGGATGGATACGTGTGTGTGTGTGTGTGTGTGTGTGTGTGTGTGTTAAATAACATTATCTCAGCCTTTTTACAGAATAAAGCAGCTGATAACGACAGAAGAGGAAGTGATCCATGCCACATGTAAACGTCTAGATCAGGGGTGGGCAAACTTCTTGACCCGCGGGCCACATTGAGTTCTAACGAATGACAAGCGGGCCGAACCAGGAGCAGATGGATGGCATGCTTTGGTGACCTCTTCTCGTTGGCATGTGAAGAAAGCATGGGCTTTAATTCCGTTCTGTCATCTTCCGCTTGTTCCGGGGTCGGGTCGCAGGGGCAACAGCCTCAAACGGGCAGCCCAGGCTTCTCTCACCCCAGCTGCATCCTCCAGCTCACCTGGAAGGATCCCAAGTCGTTCCCCGGCCAGCTGTGAGACATAGTCTCTCCAGCTGATCCGGGGTCTGCCCCTTGGTCTCCTCCCGATGGGACGTGCCCGAAACACCTCGCCGGCGAGGCGCTCGGGGGGCATTCTGACCAGATGCCCAAACCACCCCATCTGGCTCCTCTCGACCTGGAGGAGGAGCGGCTCGACACCGAGCTCCTCCCAGATGGCAGAGCTCCTCACCTGATCTCTGAATGAGAGCCCAGCCACCCTGCGGAGGAAGCTCATTTCGGCCGCTTGCACCCGTGTTCTCATTCTTTCGGTCACCACCAGCATGTGCTTTAATTTCCAAACTAAAATAAAGAAAAGCATCACAAGAAAATCTTTAACCACTAAAAATCAAATAGCTATTTTATTTTGAAGGTCTCTGATCCTTCAGGAAGTGATCATCACTCTCATGCTAGTGACCCCGGTTGCTTTCCATAGTAGTGCACAAGGTTTGAAATGTAACGCGCTTGATTACGTGTGTGTATTGGCCCCGATGGCTTTCCATATCTGCGCACACTGTTTATTTTTACAGCGTGGGCATCACGGATACACACACATTTTAATGGGAGCAGTGTTGTTGTATCTTTGGCACCATCTAGTGACGAAACATCAGAAATGCAGGGGAAATAAAACAACATGGTTTATTTATTTAATTATTTAAAGTTTGGCGGGCCGAATTAAAACGTTTAACGAGCCGCATGTGGCCCGCGGGCCGTGGTTTTGCCCATGCCTGGTCTATACCATATTTAAAGGTGCAGTCCCAGTTTCGTCTGCTCTGTGTTTAACACACACATAAGGTTCACCTGATGATAAGGCGCGGGTTTTATATACACATCCTCTACTACGTACGTCCGCCTTACAACAACACACACACACAACCATCCAAGTCCTCATCCTCTGTTTCAGAATCTAACAGCTGCTCTAAATCCAACATAGCAGGTTCACTTTCCTCGCTGTCAGTCACTTTCTGTACCGTGCGGCTCCTCGGAAAGCTCGGACAACAGTGCCAAGCAGACACGTTAGCTCAAGCATCTACACGTAACTCGCCCGGCGCTGCCTTCCACCCTTCGTGAAGCTGTGGTCTCCTCTGGTCGTCCATCGCTCCCATGCCGCTCACAGCCTTGCTTTGAACGGCCGATCACCAGCGGTTGGAGTTCCTTTGTCAGACCTCCCGGAATCACAGCAAGCGTAGCGTTCATCTGCTTCACTTGTTTTTTCACATCGGCGGTGAGATGAGCACGCATAGAGTCATAAATCAGAAGCGAGGTGGATGCGGGTCTCCTTACGTACACCTGCCTCAGCCACTCCTTCATCATTTCCTGGTCCATGACGCCAGCTGGAAACTGTTAGAAACCGTGGTGAGAGCGGCCATGCTGATTGGTCTAGAGACAGTGTGGTAAGAGCGGCCATGCTGATTGTTCTAGAGACAGTGTGGTGAGAGCGGCCATGCTGATTGGTCTAGAAACAGTGTGGTGAGAGCGGCCATGCTGATTGGTCTAGAGACAGTGTGGTGAGAGCGGCCACGCTGATTGGTCTAGAGACAGTGTGGTGAGAGCGGCCATGCTGATTGGTCTAGAGACAGTGTGGTGAGAGCGGCCATGCTGATTGGTCTAGAGACAGTGTGGTGAGAGCGGCCATGCTGATTGGCTAGAGTCAGTGTGGTGAGAGCGGCCATGCTGATTGGTCTAGAGACAGTGTGGTGAGAGCGGCCATGCTGATTGGTCTAGACACAGTGTCACTGAGAAAAAGACAGGAAACAGAGATGGAGGTAGCAGAGATGAAGATGCTGAGGATCTCTCTGGGAGTGACCAGGATGGACAGGATCAGAGGAACAGCACATGTTAGAGGTTTTAAAGTCAGAGAGACCAGACTGAGATGGTTTGGACATGTACAGAGGAGAGAGAGAGAGTACATCAGAAGAAGGATGCTGGATTTGGAACCACCAGGAAAGAGGACCAGAGGAAGACCAAAGAGGAGGTTCATGGATACAGTGAAGGAAGACGTGAAAATAGTTGGTGTGACTGAAGAGGATGCAGCAGATAGGGTTAGATGGAAGAAACTGACTTGATGTGGCGTCCCCTGAAGGTAAATGACGCCAGAAAAGAAGAAGATGAAGAAAGCGTCCTCTGGACGGTGAGTTTGAGGAGCGAGACGTCCATCGACTTCCATCTGGAATTAGTTTCCCGAGAAAACTCGGCCGTCGTGGTGTTTGTTTCGATTTTAACATCCCTTTGTTTCTTTGTGGGTCTGCTCCTGGCGATGAGGGGTCGTGCCTACAACGCCACTCTGTTACCCAAGGTCTTTAATAACCACGACGGTTTAAAGATGGAAGAAAACACCGTCTTTATTCGTGGGAGAAAACATGAACATGTCTGACTCCTGGCATCGCTGTTGGCTGTCTTCAACAGTCATTAACTGTCATTTTTCAACCTTTTTCTGTTTTTTTTAAACGACCAATCACTGCAACTGAAATTCAGCTTTTTAAAAGTAATTGAGGTGGAGTTTAACTGCAGCTCCACAGTAACGGTCTGTCAGATACACAGTCCACTTGATCTACGATGGATCCCTCCTGGACGGACGAGGGATTACACGGACCGACCACAGCTAGCTGGTTGATTGGTCGATTGAACTATTGAGATGTGTCAAGGAACTGTGCTTTCCAGGTTGTATGTGTTGGTAGTGACCATTGCACTGCGCTTTTAAAGTAGTAAATATATTGTAAAATGTCAGTTGGTTATATTTCATAACTGTAATGAGGATTTAGGGGCTCAGACAGTCGAATGAAGACGTTAACGATGTTGTTAGAGGGTTTTTTAGAGTTTTTTTTGTGGAAAAGTAAATTTCTTGTAAAGTGTGTTTCTTAAAACGTCTGGTGTTTTTTTATTTACAGGCCCTCCAGCTCTGCCAGCTTCTCGTCCAACTCGACATCCAGGTAAAACAGCACACCACACCTGGCACGCTCTTTTCTAAACCACACAGCAACTTCCTTTTAAGACGGTGTGGAAGCAGGAAGCACTCCCACTGTCTGTGCTTCTGAAGCACTTTAGGGAATATTTTACAAATAACTGACAACCTTCAGATCAAACTGTCCAGTTTTTGCTACCAACTATAGATCAACTGATTAGGTTTTTAGATTTTTTTTTACTTTTTTACTGTATTGTCATTTTCCCACTCATTGGGTTCTAGTCGTAGGGGCAGCATTCCAGCAGGGAACCCAGACTTGTCATCATTCAGGATGTCCAAAGACAATTCCTCTCTTTTCTTTCTCCACCTTGTTTTCTCTCACTTTGACTGTTTTTTTTTGTTGTTTTTTTTTTTTTAATGTTGCTTGAATTCGCCATCAGCCAATAGGAGCTGCTGCTCAGAGAGATTCCTGTTGTTTTGAGATGTTGAAAATGAGACAAAGAAGGTAAATCATCTGGTGAAACACAATTCCGTTGTCTTCCGCTTATCTGGGGCCAAGTTGTGGGGGTAACAGCCTCCGACAAGAAACCCGGGCTTCTCTCACCCCGGCTGCATCCTCCAGCTCCCCCAGAAGGATCCTGAGGTGTTACCTGTCCAGCTGTTAGACATAGTCTCTCCATCTAAACACTTCCATTTGGCATCTCTCGAAGTAGTCTCACAGCGAGCCATGTCTCGCTGGTGGCTTCCCAGAGGAGCAACGGCTCTACTCCAAGCTCCTCCCGGATGGCAGAGCTCCTCGCTCTATCTGTGAGCGAGAGTCAAGCAACCCGATGTCGTTCTTTCAGTCACTACCCACAGCTGGTTACCATGGTGAGGGTAGGAACATAGATCCTGGTTACCATGGTGAGGGCAGGAACGTAGATCCTGGTTACCATGGTGAGGGCAGGAACGTAGATCCTGGTTACCATGGTGAGGGTAGGAACGTAGATCCTGGTTACCATGGTGAGGGCAGGAACATAGATCCTGGTTACCATGGTGAGGGTAGGAACGTAGATCCCGGTTACCATGGTGAGGGCAGGAACGTAGATCCTGGTTACCATGGTGAGGGTAGGAATGTAGATCCTGGTTACCATGGTGAGGGTAGGAATGTAGATCCTGGTTACCATGGTGAGGGTAGGAACGTAGATCGACTGGTAAATTTAAAACTTTGCTTTAAACCTCAGATCTTTTTTCACCACAACGAACCGATGGAGCATCCTGGTATGTAAATTCCCAATTGCTCATCACTTCCCCTCAACCAAGTACACTTTTAAACTTAGTTTCTTCATTTTTTAATCAATAGATAACTTCTTACATACTTTTGGCTCGTTAGTTTTACAGGGATGCGTTTATTAAGTCAGAAAAACTCTAATTAGCTATGATTTTAATGCCAATGTGAAAGTTTTTCACCTTCTAATGACCGGCTAGTGTAAGACTTTCACAGGTCCGCTCCGTTGGGTTTTAAGGTGCTTCCCAGGAGATCGAACAGTAAAAGGTCACTTAGTGAAGGATTCATTAGTGGTAATGAGTAAGAAAACAGGTTTAGAGTTTAGAGAACAGAAATGAATTTTAAACCCGACTCACATCAGAGTCAAACCTCAAAAACAAACAGTTTTGTCAACGACCGAATCCCGTCTTTACTCCTCTCCACTCCACCCCCGATGGACTTTTTGAACCTGCGCCTTTAGGATGTTTTTTTTCCCTGAAAAGGGGATTCCAAAGACAGAGTGCACAATACGGTGTCACTGGGATGAAAGAATAATATAGAATTGAGATGAAATTTTGTCAGATGTTCCTTCCCCGTAGCAGAGGTCATTTGTGCCGAAAAAATAAAACGTGACCTGGTCGTTACATCAGAGCTCTTACATTCGTACACGATGTGTTTTTGACTCAGATCTGACAGCGGTGACTTCTGCTGTCGTCCTTCTGTCATATTGTTATTCACCCGGTAGCTAAGCAACGTGAACCCTTCAGGACTCCTTTCACACTGAACAATCCCTGGTTTTTCTTCTCTTATAAATTGAGTCTGTCCTCAAAGCTGATGAGTCGATCATTATATGGATTAACACTTCACAGCATGTTTACTGCAGATATGAGCTGTTTAAAGGGCAACACACGCCTCGTTCAGGACTGAGGCGTGTGTGGCTCTTCCTTTCCAGATCCCGTCCTTCCATCACATCACCTCGGTTCTTCAGCAACTTCACTTACTCAAAATTTTGCTCTCACCTTCAACGCTTCCTCTGCAGGGTGGTTAGGCTCTCACTCAGAGATAGAGGGAGGACCTCCGCTATTCGGGAGGAGCTTGAAGTAGAGCCATTGTTCCTCCGGGTCGAGAGAAGCCAGATCGTGGTTCAGGCATCTGGTTAGGATGCCTCTCAAGCACCTCGCTGGGTGGTGTTTCGGGCACGTCCACCGGGAGGAAACCCAGAGGCAGACCCTGGACCTACTGGAGAGACTATGTCTCACAGCTGGACAGGGGACAGCTCGGGATCCTCCCGAGTGAGCTGGAGATGCAGCTGGGGTGAGAGAGTCTGGGTTTCCCATGTGAAGCTGTACATGCTGGTTACCATGGTGAGGGTAGGAACATAGATCCTGGTTACCATGGTGAGGGTAGGAACATAGATCCTGGTTACCATGGTGAGGGTAGGAACATAGATCCTGGTTACCATGGTGAGGATAGGAACGTAGATCCTGGTTACCATGGTGAGGGTAGGAACGTAGATCCTGGTTACCATGGTGAGGGTAGGAACGTAGATCCTGGTTACCATGGTGAGGGTAGGAACGTAGATCCTGGTTACCATGGTCAGGATAGGAACGTAGATCCTGGTTACCATGGTGAGGGTGGGAACGTAGATCCTGGTTACCATGGTGAGGGTAGGAACGTAGATCCTGGTTACCATGGTGAGGGTGGGAACGTAGATCCTGGTTACCATGGTGAGGATAGGAACGTAGATCCTGGTTACCATGGTTAGGGTGGGAACGTAGATCCTGGTTACCATGGTGAGGGTGGGAACGTAGATCCTGGTTACCATGGTGAGGGTAGGAACGTAGATCCTGGTTACCATGGTGAGGGTAGGAACGTAGATCCTGGTTACCATGGTGAGGGTAGGAACGTAGATCCTGGTTACCATGGTCAGGATAGGAACGTAGATCCTGGTTACCATGGTGAGGGTGGGAACGTAGATCCTGGTTACCATGGTGAGGGTAGGAACGTAGATCCTGGTTACCATGGTGAGGGTAGGAACATAGATCCTGGTTACCATGGTGAGGGTAGGAATGTAGATCCTGGTTACCATGGTGAGGGTAGGAACGTAGATCCTGGTTACCATGGTGAGGGTAGGAACGTAGACCCCGGTTACCATGGTGAGGGTAGGAACGTAGATCCTGGTTACCATGGTCAGGATAGGAACGTAGATCCTGGTTACCATGGTGAGGGTAGGAACATAGATTGACTTGTAAATCCAGAGCTTTGCTTTTCATCTCAGCTCTTTCTTTACCACTACGGAGCGATGCAGCATCTTACTTATTGCTGTCGCTGCACCAATCCGTCTATGTCCCACTCCTTCCTTTGCCCCGAGCAAGACCTGAGATCCTCCACTTGGGGCAGGACCCCGTCCCTGACCTGCAGGGGGCATTCCTCCATTTTCCTGGCGAGGACTAAGGTCTCGGATTTGTTCCTGATCTTTGAATAAGTTGGGATTTTTTTAAACCCCAAAACTTCATCTTTATAACTTGATCCACTTTTTATTTTCTAAACTGTTAAACTCTGAACATGTGGTTCAGTTGAACATTCCACAGATTTATTTGGTTCCACATTTTTTCTCTCTTGTTTTTCCTCCACTGCTGAAAACTGGATGTTCTTCTTGGTTGATAACCGTAAAGCCACTGACACCTCTATCGTTTTCTCCGTATAATTTAAATGTACGATGCTCTTGAGATGCAGGCTGGTGATGTGTGTTTTCCTCTTGCAGTGGACTCGATGAGGACGGTGCCAGTCTCATGCAGCAGAAACTGGAGAAACAGGTGCCAACATTCACTTTATTTACACTCAATCTGCTTTTTTTCTGCATCAATCAGGTTTTGGTTTCATTCGGGTGGCATCAGATCCTCCTCACCTGTTTAATGAGGTTCTTACTCATCCCAACTAAACCAGACTGATATATGGGTTAAACTTTTTCGGTAATTGGTTGCAGATGGATTTCATTACTTCAAGGCGGTTTATGAGGTTTTTAACTTAACGAACACTAATGTTTAACTTTGCTTTTTGTCCAGCAGAAGGCACTGTTTCACTTATTAGGTTGCAGGTCATTATATCCCGTGTGTAAGGGGAGATCAGAATATAGCAGACAGGTGAATGATCTTTTCTATTATTGAGATAAATGAGAAAGTCTTTTCCTCATTTCAGTTCATTTCATCACTTAAATAAGCAAATTAAAAATTTCAATGGACTTTTTTGTATTTATTTAGGACATTTTCTAACGCTAACAACTTTATCATCATTTGTTTGAACATCTTAATTAAGGAAAGTGAAGCAAAGCTCTTAGCTTACAAGTCAAATGACGTTCCCACCGTCACCATGGTAACCAGGTTCTACGTTCCTACCCTCACCATGGTAACCAGGATCTACTTTCCTACCCTCACCATGGTAACCAGTATCTACGTTCCTACTCTCACCATGGTAACCAGGATCTATGTTCCTACCCTCACCATGGTAACCAATATCTACGTTCCTACTCTCACCATGGTAACCAAGATCTATGTTCCTACCCTCACCATGGTAACCAGGATCTATGTTCCTACCCTCACCATGGTAACCAGGATCTACGTTCCTACCCTCACCATGGTAACCAGGATCTACGTTCCTACCCTCACCATGGTAACCAAGATCTACGTTCCTACCCTCACCATGGTAACCAGGATCTACGTTCCCACCCTCACCATGGTAACCAGGATCTGTGTTCCTACCCTCACCATGGTAACCAGGATCTACGTTCCTACCCTCACCAAGGTAACCAGGATCTACATTCCTACCCTCACCCTCGTAACCAGGATCTACGTTCCTACCCTTACCATGGTAACCAGCTGTGGGTGGTGACCAAAAGAACAAGATTGCGGATACAAGCAGCCGGAATGATCTTCCTCCGCAGAGTGGCCGGGTCTCAGATAGTAGGAGGAGCTCGGCCATTGGAGAAGAGCTCGGAGTAGAGTCATTGCTCCTCTGGGTTGAGAGAAGAAGAGTACGAAGTGGTTCAGGCCTCGCTGGTGAAGTGTTTCAGGCATGTCCCACCAGGAGTAGACCAAAATGTCGACCCCAGACGCACTGGAGAGACTATGTCTCACAGCTGGCCAGGGAACACTTTGCCATCTCCCGGGTGAGCTGGAGGATGCAGCCTTCCCGTTCGAGGCTGTTGCCTTTCTTTAAATCGTTTGATAAATTAGAAAGCGGCTTTTCTTGGAGTTTAAATTGGCATCAGTCGGGCACTCGTTCCAACATTTCTGCTCATCTTCTTGCCAGCTGATCACACAAAGAAACCATCCGGGGTCAACATTCAAAGCGGGGCTGCAGAGTCTGAGAAAACTGGAACTTTTACTACATGTTCGACACATCAGACAGAGGAAAGGAGAGGTCACAGAGAGGATGTGTGTGTGTGTGTGTACGGTGGTTGAGCTTGGTCCAAACAGCCCCTCTGGAGACTAATTTATTCTTACGTAACTCAGTGAAATACCGATTCTTGCCTGGGACAAAAACAGGTTAAAAATGGCCTCCAGAAGACTTATTTTGACTGTTTTCTCATATCTGCTCTCGTCCTCTCTCTCCGTCCCACCCCCTCTCCTGCCTCGTTATTTTCCCTCCACTCTCTCCCATTAATGACCGCTCACCCGGTTAGCAACAGTGGCCGCACACACACATTCAGTGCATGGTATTTAGTTTACTGATTCCCATCGGGTTGCAGCAGAAGCTCCGGGGATTCGCTGGCTGACCTTCGGACGGATCTATGCAGAGTTTTAACTGAACATTTCGGTGATTGCGATGGATCGGGTTTGTAGATTCTATGTTTCTCCTCTCATACGATCTGTTACCTAAACAAGGAGAGTTTTTAGAAAGTTTTGTTTGTAGATCATTTTTCACTTTGAAGTGTTTACACTGTTTTTTGTTTTTTATCAACATGAAGAAACTGTGCAGAATTTTTTTTACAACAGCTTTGAAGTGTTTGCTTTGATGTTAAAAGACTGATGTGTCAGGGTTGAAGGTGTGTAAGTAGGACCAGAAAGCAATGCCAGTTTTAACGAGTTTATTGGAGGAAATTAAGAACCATACAGAACTGTAATGTGGGGTGTATCGATGGCACCAGAGTCTGGACATCCACTGCTGCGTGATTCCCCTGGATAAGTCCATCGAGCTCTCCTCGAGAGACGACGACCACACCTTCACTTCATCGAAGGGACCTGAGGCTGAATGGAACTCGACTGGGTGATGAAGAGGACCAGGTGTAGAAGCTCGGCAAGATGATGGGGAACCAGAAGGAAGAGGCTCCACAGGAAGGCAGGGTGCACCAGGAACCAAGTGGAATGCTGGGGATGCAGATGAGGGGAAGAAGACGAATGCTCCAGCAGAGAAGGAGGGACACCAGGGTTTAAATAGTCCATAGGAAAACAAGGCACACCTGGGGCTTGGGACTAGGAGTGCCAAATTTGGGCTGAGGGCCCAAATAGGATCCAGAATAGGAGAGTAGAGTGTTCCATATGAGAGGGGGATCGTGACGTGATGCATACTCGGTGGACATGAGTCGCTTGCACCTTTGTGCCACGTAAGAAGCGTCCATAGACTTCTAATAGATTTTTGTTGCCACGGTAATCATTTTGCCTCTATTTCATTAGATACGCCACGTTCTTCGTTGCTCTGAACCTTTTTGTTATTCTTTGCCTCGTAGCTCAAGTTATTCAAGTTAATACCTGGCCAATGAAATCCACGAATTAAACAATGTAGTGGCTGGGACAGTGTTGGACAGCAGCACTCGGCACTCATTTTATTTCCCCTATTGTATAAAAATGAAAGCAAATTGTTGGTTTAAAAAGCAAATAAAATATATAAAATATAAGGAATAAGTTTTATATTTTGTTCCAACACTGCAAAAAATTAACTAAACCGGACCTTTAAACCAAGGTATGTAAAAAAACAAAAAAAAACCCTCAAGGCAGTGACTGACATGTCGGACTGTTTTTAAATATTTCAATAAAAATGTGGAGATTTTCTGGTTCCAGGGGCGTTGGCCTAGTGGTAGAAATACCATGTCTTTCCCACTGGGCCCAAGACGTCCCTCAGACCAGAGGACTAAGGACAATAAAACAAACAAACAAACAAAAAAAGATTAAAAAAAGTGGAGATTTTCTATTTGAGTTGTTTAACTGTGACTTAATCCTGTGGGTTTCAGTTTATTAGAACCAGTAAAAACCAGTCAGACGTCTCCTCTGTCTCTCTTGAATGAGGAGTTTTAACAGCAGAGCCTTTCTGCTCTTTTCCAGATCGTCCAATAGGAGTCGTCAAGCATTTCGGCACACTAATTAACATATTTGCATAATTCTGCACCGACAACACTCCGATGTAGGCGGATCGGAGGGGATGGAGGCGAGGGGGGTTTGTGGATACATAATGACCGCAGTGAACTTTCTGAAGCATACCCCATTAAACCAGGCCAGCTCAGTGGGTTCTAAAAGCCTGCATTCCAGTTAAACACCATCATAACTTAGTAGATTATAATTTGACCAAACCCTGGACCCGAGACAATGTCGAGCATTATTCATCGTTCATGTCTCTGTGGGTTTTTTACACAGAATCTTTTGGATTTGATTCCATTGTGTGAATCCTAGTGACAGTTGCAGATACAGTACTTGATCAGGGACACCTCGGTATAAACTCCGGGCAAGGGATCGAAGCGGGGATCCTCTGGTTACAGGACAGTCGGCCTACCCACCGAGCCATCGTCTCTCAATCTGGTGAATCATTGCCAATTTAAACCGTATAGCATGGTTGATCTATAGAACTACAAACATGGCAGACAAACACTTGCATTCACATCACTACACCATCTCTGTTCTCCTAGTGGTCATTGAACAAACTTTTGTCCATCATGGACAATCATGACCATCCTCTCTACCCACTCCTGGACGAACAGCAGAGCTCCTTCTCCAAGAGGCTCAGACAGCTCCGCTCGAGAACATCTCGATACCGGAGGTCTTTCTTCCCATACGTGATCGGGCTCTATAACGACTCACTTAGCAGATAGGAAGTTGTTGCTGTGACACATAAATTTCCCATGTGTGGGATCAATAAAGTATATTCTGATTCTATTGGGTAGGAAGTTTTCCCATTGCTGCAATTGTAAAATTAATGGCTGCAATCCCTGTCCTAGTTGTTGGAGTAAAAGGAATTCAGCCGAAGCACTAGGAGGCGCCAGCCTGGTTATTTCACGGTTGCACATGAATTGTGAAATAACAGAAGCATTAACGGAAGTATTTTACTGTGTTTAGAGAGCCCTGCTGGAACAGAAGCAGCGTAGGAAACGCCAGGAGCCGCTCATGGTTCAGCCCAACACAGAAGCCCGGCCCAGGCGTTCCAGGATCCGACGCAGCGAGGAGCAGGCTCCACTCGTGGAGTCTCAGCTCACCATCCCCTCTGATGTCATCATGGACGGTGAGACTCTCCACAAACTCTGCAAAACAGACTATGTTTATTTTACTGAATAAATGTTGTAGGTATTGACGGTCCGGCAGCATTCCTGAGCTCAGAAACTCCTGAGCAGGGAATGAAGATCCAGATCCTGTCGGTGAGCCAGAACCAGTCCCCTGAGTCTCCAGGCCGGTCTCAACCTCGGGCCCAGTCCCCAGCTTCTCAGGAGACAGAGAGAGACGAAGACACAGAGACCCTGATAGAACCCAAGACAGACATCCAGGAGCTGCTCCAGAAACAAGGTGAGGACCTAAAGGAACCTGCTTAGTCCGCCTTAGGAGCGTGTGCACAACACAGTGTAAATTTTATTTACCGTATTTTCACGACCATAAGGCGCACCGTATTAAAAGGCGCAGTCCAAATTTCGCGTGCTCTGTATTTAACACACATAAGGCGCACCCGATGATAGGACGCGTTTTTTATACATATCCTTTACACCGTCCGCCTTAGAACAACAATGCACCCACGCACGCACACACACAAACACAAGTGTGCGTATTTAAAAATAGATCGGGAGCAAAACTGAGTTTGTTTTTATTTAAATATTAGTTACAGTCGTCATAAAGTCATTTATCAAATCCATCCAAGTCCTCATCCTCTGTTTCAGAATCTAACAGCTGCTCTAAATCCAACATATCAGGTTCACTTTCTTCACTGTCAGAGTCACTTTCTGTACCGTGCGGCTCCTCGAAAATCTTCTTCTTTCGACATTTCGCTTCAGGGGTTGCCACAGCAAGTGAGTGTCTTTCATCTAAAACTACGTTTTTTCATTCTGCAAAAGCGAAAATGATGCCTGCTTTTGGGAAAGCTCGAACAACAGTGCCAGCAGACATGTTAGCCCAAGCATCTACAATCCACTGGCAAACTATCGCGTAACTCGCCCGGCGCTGCCTTCCATCCTTCCTGAAGCTGTGGTCTCCTCTGGTCTTTCATCGCTACTGGAATCTTTTCCTCCAAACTCTGGCCACCTCGCCTTATTTCTGAGGAAACTCAGCTGCGTCTTCGTCACCTATCGCAGCTCGTTTTCCAGCTTCCTCCACTTACGAACCATCGACTCGTTCATTTTAAATTTTCTCGCAGCGGCTCGATTCCCATGTTCCTCCACGTAGCTGATCGCCATCAGTTTAAACTGAGCTTCATAAGCGTGTGATAAAGCCCATACCTGTTCTTTTAGACACAATCCACGCCCACACTTCACGCTTTACTGTTCTCATGTTCTCAACTGCGTCCACCTCATGGTTCTTTAAAACGTTCACAAATCACGTAGGGCAGGCACACTGCTCATTTTGAAGAAAATTTGAGACTTTTATGTGCGCCTTATGGTCGTGAAAATACGGTAATAAAAGTATAAAGCAGATAAAGTTAGCAAAGACAGCGCGTCTTCATTTCTTTTCTTATTTTAGTGAGTTTTTATTTAAATTTCCTGTTGAGGGACCAAGTCTGAGCAGATCACCTGTATTGAATCACCCCACCCTCACTTGGAATGTGGGTGGGGTGGAGAACAAAGTCCATTGCCAAGAATATACAGTACTAGGGTCCAAATAGTATCAACAGAATTTCTCAAACATGCTTCAATAAAATAAAAAAACACTTCAGGAATGTTTTTAAAGTGGTAATAAAACTCAAACATGGTCCAAAAAGCTGATTTAGTTTGAAACCACTTCTTTAAATAAAAACTCAGCCTGTTTTGGATTCATTTACTCATCAAATAAGAATCATTTCACTGGTCAAAACAGACAATAGGTGTGTTCGAGAAGATTTGCGCCTTGCCTGGATTTCAGACGAGACCAGGCGGACGCTGCAGGGGGCAGAGAAAGGCGCCTGGAATAAAATCGACCAGTTTTCTCAAATTTTAGGCAGACGAGAACAGGATGTAACAGTTTATTTACACCTGGTTTTAAATTTTTACACAATAAATATGTCTATTTGTGGAAAGAAACGCATCAAATCAAAACTTGTGAAAGTTAATTTAGTTTTTTATGTTTTTAGACTCCACTCAGAAGTTATTGTAGATTGTTTTAATATAAATTAAGTTAATTAGGTTCCATAATTCCATGTCTTACAATCATTTACGTCATATTTGAAGAGTTAAAGTAAAAACGTGTCAGTAAAAGATCATCAGCTGAGTGTGTGAAAAAGTCTTAAAGCAGCAGTGGAGATAAATATAAACAGAGCAGATATGTATCGATAAGAAATCAAAGAGTTTCTGATGAAAACATCACTGAGAGCCAATCAGCTATCAGTACACATCTTGAAAAGACTCCATTTCCCATCATGCCATTTGCTTTGTAGTCCATACAGGCGGTGCAGTTGGTAAAAAGCAACTTCGCCCACCTTGCTCTCGCGAGAGTCTCGTTACCAACGCACAGGTGACATCAGAGCAAGTCGGCGGCATCTCGAACGCAAAAACTAACCGGCATGCATTGCGCACTGATCTGTGCCGATCAGAACTGCGTCCGCCTGTGTCATCTCAAACACACCTATTTAAACTGAGCACAGCAGCTGTGATGCATTCAACGACAGCTCAGACTTTTTTAACAAAACCAATAATTTCACTTTTTTCTGATTTAAAATTTTTTTTTTTATTACAAAAAAGGTCAAAAATCAGTTACAAAGCCAAAAAACAAAAAACAAGAGGAGAAGCCCCTGCTGCAATATTAAATCAAATCTTCAAAAAACACACAGGAACAATTCTAGAATAACTGTAGACTAACAGTTCATAATCAAAAAAGGGGGGTCAAGAACTCGTCTGGAAGCGACGACGTCACCAGACATCCCATTCCTCCGGGATCAGCCATTTCCGACGTTTTTCCGTCTCAGTCCTGGTGTCTTTGAATAACAAGATGTTCCTCGTTAGTGTGTTAATCGCACTTTTTAACAGGATCTTGGGTGTGAGTAGACCTCCTTTTGCTGCAAATATGTTCCGGGCCTTCCACAAGGCGTCTTTCACGCTGTTAACGGCTATCCAGGCCAGCGGGGGGTCCTGAAGATCCGAGTCTGTGGGACCATACAAGATGTATCTGTAGTCGGGTGGTCTACCCAGGATCTTGTTAATCCAGGGTGCGGCGGCCTTCCAGGTGAGCCTGGCGTGACGGCAGGACCAGAGCAAATGGTGGACCGTCTCTGGGTTGTTACAGCGGGGGAGGGGACACTGGTCGCTCCCGGTGAACCTCCTGCTCCGCAGGAGGAAACCCACCGGGAGGCGTTCGTGAGCCATCAGCCAAGCCACGTCCTTTAGTTGGTTAGGGAGAAGTTTACAGTTAACGTTCTCCCAAGTCTTTTCCGATTGGTCTACTGTGGTCTTCGTCACTTGCCTATATGTACATGGTGTCCCTCCTCACCTTTTCGTGGCACCCACCCCAGATGAAACGGAAGATGTTTTTCCGTAGGGCCATTATGGACCGTTGGGGGCGCGGGAGGGTGGAAGCGAGGTGAGCCAGCATAGTTATAATCTCTGCCTTCACCACCAGGATCCTCCCCGTTATAGAAAGGTCCCTGGTCTTCCACTGGAGCAGTTTCCCACGGATCTTTGGGATCTTTGCTGCCCAGTTCACTTTCTCCATGTTCGTCCCAATTTGGACCCCCAGTATCTTTATCAAGTCGATTTTTTCGGTCACACCCCATGGTTCCTTCACTTCTTTCCAGTTCCTGTACATGATTTCACTCTTGTTTTTGTTCAATCTGGTACCCGCTGCCAGGGCAAACAAATCACAGACCTGCATTGTCGCCATGATGGAACGATTGTCGGTCAGCAACAAGGTCAGGTCGTCCATGTAAACTGCTGCCTTTACTTGGGAGCCTCCGCTGCACGGGGGGGACTGACCCGTGATAAATGGGTTTTGTCTGATGGCCTGAACCAGGGGTTCCATCGCCAACACAAACAGCAAGGGGCACAATGGGCAACCCTGCCTCACCCCGGACTTCACCTCCAGTGAGGGGGAAAGGCTCCCGTTCACCATCACCCTGCTGGATGCGTTGTTGTAGAGCAGTTGCAACCATGTTAGGATGGTTGGTCCGAAACCGAACATCCTCATGACCGCCAGCAGGTACTCGTGGCTGACGCTGTCAAACGCCTTCTCAAAGTCCAGCGCCAGGATGGCAAGAGGCAATCTTCTGTCCTCTGAATACAGATATACATCCCTGATCAGTGCCAGGCTGTCTGAGATCTTCCGGCCTGGCACGCAGCAGGTCTGTTCCGGGCGGATCAGGGTGTGAACCACGGGCTGTATCCGGAGGAAGAGGGTCTTTGTCAGGATCTTGTAATCCACCCCCAGTAAGGTCAAGGGCCTCCAGTTCCGCAGGTCCTTCTTATCTCCTTTCTTGTAGAGAAGGCAGATGGCACCAGTTTGCATCAGTGCTGGGAATCTGCCGTTTCTTAGAATGTCCTGGTAGACCTGGAGGAGCGGTCCGCATAGGACGTCCCAGAAAGTTTGATAGAACTCCCTGGGCAATCCGTCCAGTCCGGGGTAGCTGTTGTTTTTCATGCTCTCCATGGCCCTCGTCAATTCCGTGGCGGTCAGTCTTTCGTCCAGTCTAGATCTTGTAGTGTCATCAAGCTTCGATTAAATCCCATTCAGGAAGGCGTCCAGTTGGAGGTCATCAGGAGGGGATTCACCATAGAGGCGACTAAAAAACTCATGGATATTCTGTGTGACCTCCTTCTGGTCTGTAATCAGACTTCCGTCTCCATTGACCAGCGATGTCATGGCTGTTCTGGAGCATCGGATCTTCTGGAAGAAGTTGCTGGTGCACTTTTCATTCTGTTCTAGATGTTTCACTCGGCTTCTGATCAGCGTACCCTTGCTCTTTTCGTTCAGCTCCTGCATCAGTTCAGCCTTCAATTTGAACAATTCATCACCAAGCGGGAAGCCTTTCAGGAGGAGGTTGTGTGTCCTCTGGATCGTTGCCTGCCTCCTGTTCAGCCATTCTCGTCGTTTTGCCGCTTTCTTCTTCCCTGCCATGATGAAAAACAGTTTACATTTCTGTTTGATGTCCACCCACCACTCGGCGAGGGACGGGTAGAGCGGCTGTAAGGACAGCCATTGCCGAAGACGGGACTTGAGCGTCGAGACGAGGCGTGAGTCAGCGAGGAGGCGGGTGTTTAGCTTCCACTGTCCGGAGCCAAATCTCACGGGTGCTTCAAAGGAGAGTGTGGCCGTCAGTTTAGTATGGTCTGAAAAAGGAACAGTGCTGTTACTGAAGCTGGCCACCTTAAGCCCTTCGGTCACCAAAAAACGGTCCAAGCGGGAGGAGGTGAACTTGTTGGACACTGTGTGTCCGGGGGTCACTGGATTCGTGGTCAGGGCCACGTCCGTCAATCCACAACTCACTTGGAGCGCTTTCAAAACTTTCGAACTTGCGTCCAGCTTTGCTACTACGTCCTTATTGAAGAATGTTCTGTCCTTCGGGTCAATAATGCAGTTGAAGTCTCCTCCAACGATGGCGTCCCTCCCACAGTAGATGTTATCCTGTAGGGCTCGCAGGTTAACGACCCGTTCTTGTGGGTTTGTGGAGGCGTAAAGATTAATGACCCTCAAAGGCGTGCCTCTAAAGACAATGTCCACCATTAACAACCTTCCAGGTATGACCGCCTGGGACTCAGTTATGGTTATGTTACTGTTGTTGATCAGGACGGCCACTCCTGAAGCCCTGTTCCCGTTGTCCCCCGACCAGACCGAAGCTCCGTATGGCCATCTCTTCTGGAACGATAAATAATCCCGGTGAAAGCAAAGATGGCATTCTTGTAGCAAAAAGATATCGCCTCCACCGATGCGCAGAGCGGAGAAGACCGATTGACATTTAACAGGGTCCATGATACCCCTGCAATTCAGTGATACCAGTTTTATTGTAGATGACATAGTTGAGGTACAAGGAGGGCCAAAGTCGTACAGGTCAGGGGGGGCAGCGATCCAGGTTGTACACTTTTGTTAGTTTTTTCTTCCTCTGTTTTTGGATCTCCAATAACTCATGGGGTCCGTGTGCGAGTCACTGTCCACGTCCCCTCCCTCCGTCATCATCGTGACCTGGGAGAAAGTTGCCAACGACCCAGAGTCCAGATATGGCCCAAGGGACCAGTCTCTATCATCTCGATCACCCGGCGGAGAGCCCATTGATGCAGAGCGGGGTATCTGCGAGGGTGATCGTTGGTGCCGGAGCCCCGATTCGGCTGCGATCCCTGTCCCTCCACCCCCGTGCTGGGGAAAAGCAGGGATGTCGATATCTGGGACTCATCCCCCTGACTAGGGACCATCGGCGAGATGGACGCCATCATAATGTCAAGCAACCCACTGCCTTGGGTTGGGCTCCCCTGCTCCTCCACATGCGTATCCGGCGACGACACCTCGGCCTCCTCGCTACTCCAGTCGGACAACAGGGTGTTGGGTGCGTCCCCAACGATCTCCGACACCATCTGTTGGACCGTTAAATCCCCTACCTCCATTCCACCTTCAGCCGTTTCCTCTCCAACCTGCAACTCTGTAGGAGCAGGCGGCTTTGGCTCCGTAGAGGCGCACATCGTAACCGGCGGGTGTGTTCCACTGGAGTCGCTAGGCTGGGACCGCTCACTGGTGCCAGGCTGCAGATGTTGTTCGCCGAGCGAAACTGGTGGCTGACGCCCACCGGCATCCACCGGGACCTCCCTGTCATCCTGCTTCGGCCCTGTTTCATCGTCATCTACGGTGCCCGTGCCCAGTTGTTGAACCCTGAGTCTGTTGGCGTACGACCGAGGACACGATCTAAAGGTGTGGTCGTCCGCTCCACACAGATTGCACTTGTCCATTGTTTTATTTGTAATTAATGTCCATAAAATGACTCAGTAGAGCAGTAGGTATTAAACAGAGGTGTTACCGTGGAGCTGCAGTTAAACTCCACCTCAAATCAATTACTTTTAAACCAGATGAATTTCAGTTGTTGTTCAAACTAAAACAGAAAAGGTTTAAAAACGACAGTTAATGTCAGTCAGCCAGCAGAGATGACAGGAGTCAGACATATTTACATTTTATCCCAAGAATTAAGATGTTTTCTTCCATCTTTAAATCGTCGTGGTCTTTAAAGAACCTCTGGTAACAAGTGGGACGAGCCCTGCGATTACAAGGAGGGTCCGTGTGACCCCTGTGGTCTCCTCGCAGGTCTGTGTGGAAGTATGAACTTTGATGAAGCGAGTGAGCATGAGGACGAGGAGGAGCAGACCCTCTCCGTATCCTCAGACACCACCAGACCAGCATCTGCTGCCAGCGGTAAAGACCTGGCGGTAAGATTCCTCCCATACCCGGTTCTTCCTTTCTTCATATAAACATCTAACAGAGACCCCTGCAGGAGGTGGCCCTCCCCGGATCCCCTTTAGCAGAGAACATGGTTGGAGATGTAGCCAATCTGGAGGAGTTCGTACTGAGGCCCGCTCCCCAGGGAGTCACCATCAGATGCCGCATCACACGGGACAAGAAGGGCATGGACCGGGGGCTCTATCCCACATATTTTATGCACATGGAGAGAGAGGACGGCAAGAAGGTTGGTGTAAAGATGGAGGAATGGATGGATTCAGAAGGAGATGATTGGATGGAAACAAAACCACAGTAAAACTTGTTTTTCTCTGTTTTTTCAGGTGTTTTTATTGGCAGGAAGAAAAAGAAAAAAGAGTAAAACCTCCAACTATCTGATCTCAGTGGACGCCACTGACTTGTCCAGAGAGGGAGAGAGCTTCATCGGTAAACTCAGGTAAAACCAACTAAAGGATTTACTCAGCTCGGCTCTGAGCAGCCTGAGAGCAGCTTTGAAACTGGTTCTCCTTCTAAAAACCCACTTGAATAAACCACCGATAAAAAATATATGGCAACTTATGGTCCGGAAAATACGGCACGTAGATCCTTGTTACCATGGTGAGGGTAGGAACGTAGATCCTGGTTACCATGGTGAGGGTAGGAACGTAGATCCTGGTTACCATGGTAAGGGTAGGAACGTAGATCCTGGTTACCATGGTGAAGGTAGAAACGTTGATCCTGGTTACCATGGTGAGGGTAGGAACGTAGATCCTGGTTACCATGGTGAGGGTAGGAACGTAACTCCAGGTTACCGTGGTGACGGTAGGAACGTAGATCCTGGTTACCATGGTGAGGGTAGGAACGTAGATCCTGGTTACCATGGTGAGGGTAGGAACGTAGATCCTGGTTACCATGGTGAGGGTAGGAACGTAGATCCTGGTTACCATGGTGAGGGTAGGAACGTAGATCCTGGTTACCATGGTGAGGGTAGGAACGTAGATCCTGGTTACCATGGTGAAGGTATAAACGTTGATCCTGGTTACCATGGTGAGGGTAGGAACGTTGATCCTGGTTACAATGGTGAGTGTAGGAACGTAGATCCTGGTTACCATGGTGAGGGTAGCAACCTTGATCCTGGTTACCATGGTGAGGGTAGGAACGTAGATCTTGGTTACCATGGTGATGGTAGGAACGTTGATCCTGGTTACCATGGTGGGGGTAGGAACGTAGATCCTGGTTACCATGGTGAGGGTTAGGAACGTAGATTGATTGGTAAATCCAGAGGTTTGCTTTTCGGCACAGCTCTTCCTTTAACACGACTGGCCGATTCAGATTATGTTGAAATTTGGCTGTTGAAAATATTTTTTTTCTGTGACCTGGGCCTTTCACCAGCTCTGTGTTCCTCATCAGGTCCAACATGATGGGCACCAAGTTCACCGTGTACGACAACGGTACCAACCCCTGTAAAAACCCCGGGACTCTGCTGGAAGAGAGCAACACGCGGCAGGAACTGGCCGCTGTCTGTTATGTGAGCAGAACATCCTCTGGATTTCCACAGCTGTGCATTCTCTCTCTCACCACTCTGCTTCTATGTGTGTGTGCAGGAAACCAACGTGCTGGGCTTCAAAGGACCCCGCAAAATGACCGTGGTCATCCCCAGCATGAACATGAGCTTTGAACGGGTTCCTGTGCGACCTCAGAATGTGAGTTCATGGTGATGGGAGTGAGGAGACTCACACAGATGGAGTACTGATGAAGGTCGTCAAATGGACTCTGTTCACATCTGTGTGGGTGTGTGTGTGCAGGAGCAGGAAAGCCTGCTGAACCGGTGGCTCAGCCACTCGCTGGAGAACCTGATAGAGCTGCACAACAAGGCGCCGGTGTGGAACGACGACACGCAGTCCTACGTCCTCAACTTCCACGGCCGCGTCACACAGGCCTCCGTGAAGAACTTCCAGATCGTCCACGACAACGACCGTGAGTCCCTCTGATGGATAAAGGGATGGATGGTTGAATGAAGGGAGGAATAGTGACCCATGTCTCTGTGTGCAGCGGATTACATCGTCATGCAGTTCGGCCGCGTGGCAGAGGACGTTTTCACGCTGGACTACAACTACCCCATGTGTGCGCTGCAGGCCTTCGCCATCGGCCTGTCCAGCTTCGACAGCAAGCTGGCCTGCGAGTAGAACGTCCTCCCAAAAGTATTCGCTCAGCTCACAATCAGCGGGGTTCAATGTAAGAGCCATGCTGTGCTCCTGCAAAACATACCATAATACTTCCAAAAAACAAACGGTGCTCTGGGTCCAACGTTGGACCGTTGTCGTAGCAACCGGCAAACTTAAACTAGTCTCTCAGATCATCAGACTGGGAAACTGACGGTGTACATCTGTTGCCATGGAAACCCGTTCTATGATGTTCGCTGTGTTTCCAGAGACAATTCAAAAGCACAGGGAGGAGTTTGGAGATCTGTGTTTGAAAATTAGTGACGTCATTCTCCGCAGTTGTAGTCATTCTGAAACACTGCCATGTTGTTATGGGGGGCGGGGCAGCTCATGTGGGGCGGGGCAGCTCGTGTGGGGGGCGGGGTTAGCCGTTACCAAGAAACCAGTCACGTTTTAACGGTGATATCTTATTTTACAAACTTCCCAATGTCAGTAAAAACATTGTCTGAATTCTTAAAAAAAATATTCACAAACAACAGCAAGGTGGCGCCACAGTGCAGCCGTGGTGATGTCTTTCACAAACGAGAGTGGTGAAGACGGTCACCATGGCAACGTAATCATTCACACATGGATGTAATGGTGAATTAAAAAAGAAACATTTTGATCTTATTGTGGTGATAAGGATAAAGTCCTCCTCGGTGTCCTCCTCGGTGTCCTCCTCGGTGTCCTTCTCCGTGTCCTCCTCAGTGTCCTCCTCGGTGTCCTCCTCGGTGTCCTTCTCCATGTCCTCCTCAGTGTCCTCCTCGGTGTCCTCCTCAGTGTCCTCCTCGGTGTCCTGAAGAGGTGGAGACCACTTTCTTCCTTCTTGTCTCGGACACCATCGTTATCAGACCAGAGTTCATTCTGGTGTTTTTTTCAGATCTACCATCTTCATTGTTTTGGGGGCTCTTCTGCCCCCTGGACTCCAGTACCCTTTAATTCCTTGTTGACTCTTAACTTCAATTTTTTGTTATTTGAAAAGATTTCGTCTTGTTCAGATTCTTCCAAGAAATATGTCCAAACGTCGGTCTTTACTGGAACACTGCAGGGTAACGGCTTCAAAGCTGCTTCAACTCTCAGTATTTAATGATCGAGACGTTTTTACTTTGAACCGGAAATAATTTCCAATCTTTCAAAAATAAACAGTTTGTAAACAGTTTAAAATCCCTCATTTGTTAAGGAGGGATCCATCATAGAAAGGATTCAAAAACAAACACCCAACCCCACATGGACAGACTGAGAATTTACTTACAAACTAACAACAAAACAAAACACAAAGATTTTAATTTTTAAAATGACTTTTATTAAACTCTCAAAAAAACAAAGCTTGCAATAAACAATACATACGAAACTATACACACGTTTCCATGGAGATATATACAGTCCAAGTTCTAGTCTGAGGCGAGCCTCCACTATCTTTCTAAACAGTAACATAACACCAACCCTCCTCCCACTCTGCACCATCCTCCTCCTGTTCACCCACACTGCCATCTTAGCCTATCCCAGCAGGAAGTTTCAACAGGAGACCTCCCCAACCCCAGGGTCTCAAATGCCCTCCCCAATAGGTCAAACAGCCGTTTCAGACGGTCACACAGAAGCAGTGGAGCACTGTCTCCCTCACGCAACAAAACAAACACAAAGAGGAACAGGACAGAGGCTGTTAAGAGTTTTTAAATGATTGGCTGTGTATTTATTGAATGCTTGAGAAGGATTACCTCAAAAAAAGAAGATTCTACAGGATGATGAAGTAGCTGTAGTACTAGGGTTAGCCTTCCCGTTTTAAGCTTGACTCCTTCCCCAACTGAAACCACAGGGTCCAACTGCCGATCAGGTGCAGAGGAGCAAATCAGGCATGGTTCGCCGTAACAACGTCCTACCCTGAGTCTGGTCAAAATAAGAGCACACTGTCTCTCCATCTTAACACACACCGAGGCAGAGGCAACAGTTGGGTTAGTTTGAGTGTACCAATAGTTTTAATGTACTCTACTGTCCGTGTCACAAACCGTTTGCCAAGTAGCTATAATGTTATCGGTTATTTCTGACCTCCATTCAAATACTCCAGTAGCTACAGAAATCTCTATTTCTTTAAAGCCCATTTTGCAGCAAAGTCAGCCTTTTCAGTTTCTGTAATCTACATGGGATGGTACCCACAGGAATCAAACTGAGAGCAAGCAGGCTACCAAATCTGGTCTAGCGTTAGCTTTCAAACTTCCTAATACTTCCAGCACTGATGTAGAGTCCGAACACACAGCTGTTGTAGTTTGATTAGTCTCTTCAACCCAAAACAAAGCAGGTAACATTGACACCAATTCAGCCGTTAAAACCGAGCGGATAACAACAGATGTTATGAAAGCAGAAACTGTTGTGAAGACAGAGGACTGTGCCTTGCGGAGTTCCCGTGCTGCAGACTACCTGACAAGACACACTGTGATTTGTTGGTCTGAAAGTGGATAGTCTATCCAGTCAGCCAGCTGTCGACCCCCGCTTGCTCTAGCTCCAGTGAAGGCTGGATGGCCTTGAAAGCAATGGAGAACTAAAACAACATGACTCTGACTTCCAGGCTCCTCAAGTGGATCCTCTGTGATCTATGCATTAAGTAGATGATGGTAGGGACGGTAGGCGAACTGCAGGAGGTCTAATTTGACCAGGCGTCTGACGTCTTTCAAGATCGACCTCTATGGTTTTCATCAGGTGAGACGTTAAAGCTACAGGTCTAAAGTGGTTGGGCTCCGTGGCACATGCAGTCTTTTGAACTGGAACCACACAGGAAGTTTTCCACTGAACAGGAACCTTCTCCAAGCTGAGGCTCAGGTTAAAAACATACGTTAGAACCTGACAGAGCTGGTCTGTAGAGTCCCTGAGCAGTCTGGACCTGTAGCTTTCCCGGTCATGGTCTTCTGTAGCTCTCTTCTCACCTGATACTCTGTGATCATGAGGTTTGCCAGGGTGGTACAAGGGGTTTGTATGGACTGCTTCAAATACTTCATTTCACTGTCCTCAGTTCTCCCAACGGTCTTCCACAGGGTTATATCAAGACAGATTTACAGACGAAGAACAAGCTTACAATGTGGCAGTTATGTTGTCTTTTGACCACCTCTCATGATTTGCATCAGCAGCTCCCGGTTTGACTTAAAGTTAAACTACAATCCACGCACTCCGACATCTTCATAACTCGCTTGACTTGCAAAGAAGTACACACAGATGCTTGGTAAATCAGGCCCCTAAGGTGCAACATGTTTGCTCTTTCACACACGTGTGTCATTTAAAGAGCATGACACATGCTCTTTAAATGTGTCATGCCCGTCTGTTGACTAGTCTAGTCATCGACAGACTAGACCCGCCAAGTCATCAACATGACCAAGAAATTGTGATCTCAGAGGTACCGTATTTCCATGTGAACAGTCTGAGAGCTGCTTTCAAACTGGCAAGTTTACAAGTTAGTTTCTGTCTTTATGATTGCACGCTGCTAGATGGCACTGCCACGTGAAAAGCCATTCTTTAAAGGAACAGTCACCAACAGCGTTGCCAGGTGTACGATAATTATCGTATTTGTACAATTCTCTTGCCCTCTGTACGATATACGATCAATAATTGATAATGATTGGCTGAAAGAGCCAGTCAATCATTCTGTCTACCTATTGCTTACATTGGGGCGAATAGCACCGCCCACAAAGTTATAAAGAGCAGGAACGTAAGTTTGCGTGTTGCGGGCTTGGAGATGAAAGCGTTCTCCTGATGCCGAAACACTGAACTGTTGGTTGAATTATCAGTTTTAAAAAACAACAGCAAAGAAAAAAATATCTTCTTATAATTTTCAGTCTTCGTTTCAAGTCTTTGTTGCGCATGTTGTCGATGGTATTTTTATAAGAAAAAATTATATCTGTGATGCACTATTTTATATTTAGAAAAAACTAATTGAACTGATTAATCCATGAATAGTGGTGGTGGTTATGATGGAAGACGTATTTGAGGGATTTCAAGTATTTATACTTAAAAACATCCAAAATGCTGTTCGTCAGTTTATAAAGACTAACCGAGGCGATTAAAACTACATATCACGTAGATTATGTTTACTGTAGATGTTGGAGTTAACGTTCAAAAAGCTGCATAAATATAAATACATGTATTCATATACGATACTGTCTCCTAAGCCCCGCCCCTACTGATTTCTTTCTGGGTTTCTTAAACTCTTGTTTCACTCCCACTGCCTTGGGATTGGATGTAAAGGGTGTTATTTAATAAGAGAGAGGCTAAACCTTTTCAATGGGCGTGGTTTTAACAGGTATACATCATTTGTACAATAATCCAGCATCTCCAACCTGGCAACGCTGGTCACCAACCAAATCTCAAACAAATCAACCACACAGCGAATCGCTGGCAGAACAAGTAATACCCTAAAAACTTGAGTAATTGAACCCTTTTTAAATGTAAATGTTTTGTTTATAACTTTCTAAAAAGCAGGTGATAAACTCATCTTTATAAATGTGAAAGTTTTACGAACATAAAGACAGTAAACACTAAAATAGACTTCAGTCAGTCTGAAAAATTAACACGAGCACTGAACGCTTACCTTTAAATCTGGGAAAAAATGGTGTAAAAATGGTTGTAACTCCTCGTACTGCACGGCTCCTTTAAGTTCATGTTGTTTCTGTGTTCTCATCGCTGATCCTGGAAGGAAAATCTGCATAAAAAGTGTTCATGTTGAAATGCCGCTCGATGTTAGTGCTTTTAATAAGAGCAGCAAACCTTTAAAACACATGGGTTTGGTGGAAACCACTGCTAGGGAAATGAAAGCGTGTGTTTCAGTCCTCTCATCTCTAAAGACGTCCACTTTTCTACAAGTAATTCTAGATAGAATTGTTGACTTTATCTCATGTTTAAACACTGTTTAAACACAGATTGTGACGACACTAATAATACTAAATGTTCAAAAATCAGATCAATATCTTCTGATGACCAAGAGGCATACGTCGGCCCCGCTGGAGAGACTATGTCTCACAGCTGCCTGGGGAACGACTACGATCCTTCCGGGTGAGCCAGAGGATGTAGCCTTGGTGAGAGAAGCCTGGGCTTCCCGTCTGAGGATGTTGCCCCTGTGACCCGTTCCCAGATAAGCGGAAGACAACGGAATATGTTCTGTTGCAGAAATGATCCAATTTCAATCCAAGGATTGGCTCGCCCTCAACGACAGGTCCGCCGAGTTACAAAAAGAAACTGACCTTTTTTCACCCCGTTTCAATGGTTTCAATTCCTTTTAGTTTCTATCTGTGAGCAATCCCGGCTTTTCCGTCTCCTCTTCTTGAGCCCACGATTAGCATGATCAGTTAAAACAAAAAGGAACGGCGCATGTGTTGTCAGGGGGCGGGACAATGCACTGCTCTCAGAAGCTCATTGGCTGAGAGCTCATGTGCCGTTCTCAGGAGCTCATTGGCTGAACTGACCTGTCAGAGAGCTGTCACTAATTAAATGTGGGTTACATATATTAATTTACTTTTTATTAAATATGCTGGGAGAACAGGTTTTGTGTCGAGTTGTGAGGCCCGGGCGCTTCTGCGCATGCCCATGATGGAATCGATCCCTGTCAAACTGAGTTTACCCCATCGAGATGAGCTACGTAGTGCTTCAGTGTTAATGTGAACGGGTAGTTTCTTTCATTATCTTATGGAGTACACATAAAGTAATTCTTCTGACCAGAATTATGTGGAAAATTAAAGGCCCATGTCATGCAAAATTGACTTTCCAGAGTTTTCTAGCTTGTACAGTAAGAGTGATGTCCGGGCCTTGTATATGTGTGTGTGTGTGTGTGTGTGTGTGTGTGTGAGATGTCCGGGCCTTGTATATTTCACCAAAGGGCTTTCTAGATTGATTTAGCCCGTTTTTCACAAATTGCTGTGGATTTCTGGAACGCTCAGACAAAACAACGAATGAGCAGATGTCTAAAGTGTGTCGCGGCTGTCTAAAGTTTGACGCATTTGACGGACTTCACACACGCCCCCCTCCCTCCTCACCACTCGCCCGCCCTCCTCATCCGCCTCCGCTCCGCCTTACGCCCTCACAAACTCACTTTCAACGTCCGATATACAGACTGGTTCGCTGCTCTGTGTCTTTTTTATTTCTTGCTTGAAATCTTATTTCAGACGAAACCAAACCGCTACGCACGGGTTTACGCCTGCCTTCCCCTCCCGCTCAGAGATGGGCGGAGAAATAGCGGCTCAGTGAGAGCAGAGGGCGGAGCTTGTACTTTCTCAGGACGGGCGGGGGGATGAGCGATACCCGGCCTTTCATAGTTCTGGGTCTGTGACTGCGCTCCACCAAATCAATATATTTTCATAACTATGGTGTAATGCATTTTGTAAACCCCACATTTTGCGTGTGTATGTGCAGAGGATACAATGTGAAAAGAGGTATTTTGCATGAGATGGGCCCTTTAAGGCATGTAAGGCTCGTATGAATTGGACAAAATGGATTTTGTTTGGGTTTAGAGGTGTGGTTAAGTTTAGGATAAGCTTACCTTGTTTTTCGGACTATAAGTCACACTTCAATATAAGTCGCATGGTTTTGGCAAAATTTATTTGATAAAATTCACAACCACAAACAGACGTGTTTCTTTTAGAGTCATTTAAAAAGTAAATAAAATGGAGAACAACAGGCGGTACGGTACACTACCGTTACATGAGACATAAACAAACAACTGAGAACGTGCCTCGTAAATTAATGTGTTGGTAACTACTCGTACAAAAAAAAACATGCTTTTACCACGCCATCAGTTTTATTCTAAACCACCAAATCCATTGAAATCTTCATCCTCGGTGTCACTTCCAAACAACTCCCCCAACTCTGAAAGTAGACGGTGCGCTGCTTCCTCCTCCATGTCGCTTACATCTGACTCTCCGTCAGTTACAGTTCCAATTATTTCAACCTTTCTGAATCCTGATTGGATGGTTTCAGTTGTCACTGAAGCCCATGCTTTGTCAATCTAGCCAATGCATTCCAGGAAAACTGCTCAACGTATTCTCAGTTGCCGTGAAGCTTCATTGGCTGCCATGAAATTGGCCCCAAGGATGAGTCTGTGTGTGAAAGGTTGTCTGTTAGAGTGGCCTAAAAACAGACTAGCGACCTGTTCGGGGTGTATCCTGCCTCTCGCCTGAAATCAGCCGGTATAGGCTCCGGCTTACGCGTGACCCTATTAAGGACAAGCTGTTTAAAGACAGAATAAAGATTGAAAACAATGTTTTCATTTGTTTGAGTACAACAGAGTGGGGTGGAGTTTGGATGCGTCTTGGGCATGCGTAGAAGTACAGAGCCTCTCAACGAGGCCTCACAACTCAACAGGACATTGGATTAAAAGAGTCTAAGGGTTTAAACTCCAGACCACCAGTAGTAGATCATTCTTTCTTTATGTTTGATTTTTCAATTTTTGCCAGACCAGTTTGTATCAGAAGATTCTAGAAAAAGGGGTGAAAATTCAATGAGACTCCGAACAAAAAAAGAAAAACGTTGATGTGTTCATTTAAATAACGAGACTGCGTTTTTATGAACACTTAAACTTTTATTGAATCCAAGCTTCTCACAGTTGTCCTGACGTTGAAATGTCCATTTATATCTCAGCAGAAATAAAAAACAATATTAAACATTAAGTTGGGCGCTGAGAGGACTCATGAGATGACACTTAGAATGTAGTTGTTGTCTCCTCTAGATCATCTCAAGTGATTTCCACTGATGTTGGTTAGTTCACCTAGTTGTTCAACGTGTGCTCTTATAGTGCTCCTTGAACTTTCTGCATAAACATCGGCCAGATATTTTATTTCAAAAGTCATTTCAGGTTCGGCAGAGCTTTTTACTTTAAGGTGAAGAAGTGGCTTTAAAGATTCTATTGCAGTGCCGTAAGTAAACTCCACTATGACATGCTGATGAAATTCAGATTCAGGATCATCAATGTGGAAATGATGATTCATTAAGCCATGTTTTTAAAGGCATCTGGTTATTTTTTTAACATGATTAGTGTTGGTAAGACCTTTCAGGATTACTGAGTTAGGGACTTTAACTCATTCTTGGATCACAATTTTCTTTGTTTTTTTGGTGAAGAGTCTCATGCTTTCACAATGGCTCCTGCCTGGCTTACTATTAATGACAGGTCCAAGGAGTTATATAGGAGAAGAAACTGACCCGCCGAATATTTCAATTCTCTCAAGTGTTTTTTTCCCCAAGTTTTAATGGTTTCAGTTCCTTCGACTTATTTTTTTCCTTTTTTGTCTCCTCTTTCTTAACTCGTGGTTTACATGATCAGTTACGACGGGAAAAAAAAAAACTGAAACGGTGCATGTGTTGTTAGGGGGCGGGTCAATACGCTGTTCTCAGAAGCTGAGAGCTTATGTGCTGTTCTCAAGAGCTCATTGGCTGAACTGACCTGTCAGAGAGCTGTCACTAATTAAATGTGGGTTACATATATTAATTTAATTTTTATTGAATATGCTGGGAGAACAGGTGTTGTGTCGAATTGTGAGGTCTGGCGCTTCTGCACAGGCTCATGACCCAATCGATCCCTGTCAAACTGAGTTTTACCCCGTCGAGATGAGCTAGCTACCCTCGCTACACCAATCTTAACAGGTGGTTCCTTTCAATATCTTATGGTGTACCCACAAAATAATTCGTCTGACCGAAATTATTTGGAAA
The DNA here is from genome assembly GCA_902685375.1 of Neostethus bicornis. Classification (NCBI taxonomy): domain Eukaryota; kingdom Metazoa; phylum Chordata; class Actinopteri; order Atheriniformes; family Phallostethidae; genus Neostethus; species Neostethus bicornis. The sequence goes on along the minus strand of CACRXE010000058.1, from coordinate 342,979 downwards.
ATTAATGCTTTTAAGCCTCATATGAATTGAACAAGTTGGTATTTTCTTTGGGTTTAGAGGTTTGGTTAAGTTTAGGATAAGGTTACCGTGTTTTTCGGACTATAAGTCACACCTGAGTATAACCCAGCTGTGGCAGGATGATTTTCCTTGTCCCCAAAGTTTGACTTGAAAGTAGGTGATGAGAGCCTGTGCTTTCTCTGGCACAGCCTCTGGCTCTGGCCCTCATTCACTTCCTTCATCGACTTTGCCTTGCGGACATGGTGATTAATTGAGTCACGTTTTTCAAGGTAAATTTCTCTAGGGTGATCAATAAAATGTTTTAATTTCTTCATCACGAGTAGTGTTGGTAAGGCCTTTCACAATTACTGAGTTAGGGACTTTAACTGATTCTTGGGCCACATATTTCATTTTTTTTTTACTTTTTTAGTATAAAGAGTCTCATGCATTCACAATGGCTCCTGGCTGGCTCGTCATCAACGGTATGTCCGCTGAGTTAAATGGAAAAAAAAACTGTCCTGTCGGATATTTTAATCCTCTCTCGTGTCCCTTTCTTGTTTCAACTGTGTCTCATGTTTTTCCGATTCTCTGCGTATTATTGGCAAGCGTACGGAGACAATGTGCTGCTCTCAGAAGCTCATTGGCTGAAAGCTTATGTGTCGTTCATTGGTTTGACTGACGTGTCAGAGAGCTGTGTCAAAAAAAAATAGTGGAGCAGTTCGGCTTCTCGTGTCAGACAAAGAAGACAGTGAAGTCTAAACAATTTCTCTGAGCTCCAAAAACACACTAATATTTCTTGCAAATAGGGTCACAAAGTTTAAAAAGTTTCAAAGTTTATTACAAAATGACGAATACTATGAAAGTAAACAAACTCTGGGAATGAACTGCATTTTGTAATTGGGACACCAAAGTTAGGTAGCTAAAATCCCTTATTAAGATGATTTCTTTTTTTCAGGTCCAACGAGTTATAAAAAAAAAAAACCTGACTTGTCGAATATTTCAATTCTCTCAAGTGTTTTTTTTCACCTTTCAATAATGTCAATTCCTGCTACAGACTTTGTCCTTTTCCGTCTCTTCTTCTTGAGTCCGCGGTTTGCATGATCAGTTGAGATGAAAAAAAAAACGTAACGGCGCACACGTTGTCAAGGGACGGGACAATGCACTGCTCTCAGAAGCTGAGAGCTTATGTGCCGTCTCACTAATATATGTGGGTTACATATTTTAGTTCAGAGGTGTGGTGAAGTTTAGGATAAGCTTACCGTGTTTTTTGGACTATAAGTCGCATGTTTTTGGCAAAATTTATTTGATAAAATTCAACACCACAAACAGACGTGTTTCTTTAAGAGTCATTTTAAAAAGTAAATAAAATGGAGAACAACAGGCGGTACGGTACACTACCGTTACATGACGCATAAACAAACAACTGAGAACGTGCCTGGTAATTTAACATGTTGGTAACTACTCATACAAAAAATACCATCCTTTTACCACACCATCAGTTTCATTCTAAACCACCAAATCCATTGAAATCTTCTTCTTCGGTGTCACTTCTAAACAACTACCTCAACTCTGAAAGAAGACGGTGCACCGCTTCCTCCTCCATGTCGCTTACATCCGACGCCTCTTCAGTTCCAGTTCCAATTATTCCAACCTTTCTGAATCCTGATTGGATGGTTTCAGTTGTCACTGAAGCCCATGCTTTGTCGATCTAGCCAATGCATTCCAAGAAAACTGCTCAACGTATTCTCAGTTGCCGTGAAGCTTCATTGGCTGCCATAAAATTGGCCCCATGGATGAGTCTGTGTGTGAAAGGTTGTCTGTTAGAGTGGCCTCAAAACAGACTAGTGACCTGTTCGGGGTGTATCCTGCCTCTCGCCTGAAATCAGCCGGTAGAGGCTCTGGCTCATGCGTGACCCTATCAGGGATAAGCCGTTCAAAGACAGAATAAAGAATGAAAACAATGTTTTCATTTGTTTGAGTACAACAGAGTGGGGCGGGGTTCGGATGCATCTTGGGCATGCATAGAAGTACAGAGCCTCTCAACAAGGCCTCACAACTCAACAGGACATTGGATTAAAAGAGTCTCAGGGTTTAAACCCCAGACCACCAGTAGTAGATCATTGTTACCTCGATTATTTTTGTCCAAATTCATGGAGACTTTATGAAAGCTATTGTAACATTTTTTTTTATTTATATAAACTAACAAAGTGAACTTAGATTTTTCTATTTTTGCCAGACCGGTTTGTATCAGAAGATTCTAGAAAAAGAGTGAAAATTCAATGAGACTTAAACAAAAAAAAAGAAAAAACGTTGATGTTCATTTAAATAACGAGACTGCGTTTTTATGAACACTTAAACTTTTATTGAATCCAAGCTTCTCACAGTCGTCCTGACTTCCGTGTTTGTTCTTTGTTACTGGAAGTACTCTTCCTTTATATATCTATGTTTAACTAGCGACATCTACTGGTAATATGGCATGTCAATACAGTTTAAATGTCCATTTATATCTCAACAGAAATAAAAAACAATATTAAACGTTGAGTTGGGCGCTAAGAAGACTCAGGAGATGACACAAACAATGTAGTTATTTTCTCCTCTAGATCATCTCAAAAGATTTCCACTGATGTTGGTTAGTTCACCTAGTTGTTCAACGTGTGCTCTTATAGTGCTCCTTGAACTTTCTGCATAAACATCGGCCAGATATTTGATTTCAAAAGTCATTTCAGGTTCGGCAGAGCTTTTTACTTTAAGGTGAAGAAGTGGCTTTAAAGATTCTATTGCAGTGCCGTAAGTAAACTCCACTATGACATGCTGATGAAATTCAGAGTCAGGATCATCAATGTGGAAATGATGATTCATTAAGCCATGTTTTTCAAGGCATCTGGTTATTTTTTTGACATGATTAGTGTTGGTAAGACCTTTCAGGATTACTGAGTTAGGGACTTTAACTCATTCTTGGATCACAATTTTCTTTGTTTTTTTGGTGAAGAGTCTCATGCTTTCACAATGGCTCCTGCCTGGCTTACTATTAATGACACGTCCAAGGAGTTATATAGGAGAAGAAACTGACCCGCCGAATATTTCAATTCTCTCAAGTGTTTATTTTCCCCAAGTTTTAATGATTTCAGTTCCTTCGACTTATTTTTTTCCTTTTTTGTCTCCTCTTTCTTAACTCGTGGTTTACATGATCAGTTACGATGGGAAAAAAAAACCTGAAACGGTGCATGTGTTGTTAGGGGGCGGGTCAATACGCTGCTCTCAGAAGCTGAGAGCTTATGTGCTGTTCTCAAGAGCTCATTGGCTGAACTGACCTGTCAGAGAGCTGTCACTAATTAAATGTGGGTTACATATATTAATTTAATTTTTATTGAATATGCTGGGAGAACAGGTGTTGTGTCGAATTGTGAGGTCTGGCGCTTCTGCACAGGCTCATGACCCAATCGATCCCTGTCAAACTGAGTTTTACCCCGTCGAGATGAGCTAGCTACCCTCGCTACACCAATCTTAACAGGTGGTTCCTTTCAATATCTTATGGTGTACCCATAAAATAATTCGTCTGACCGAAATTATTTGGAAAATTAATGCTTTTAAGCCTCATATGAATTGAACAAGTTGGTATTTTCTTTGGGTTTAGAGGTTTGGTTAAGTTTAGGATAAGGTTACCGTGTTTTTCGGACTATAAGTCACACCTGAGTATAACCCAGCTGTGGCAGGATGATTTTCCTTGTCCCCAAAGTTTGACTTGACAGTAGGTGATGAGAGCCTGTGCTTTCTCTGGCACAGCCTCTGGCTCTGGCCCTCATTCACTTCCTTCAGGAATTTTTTCTTGCGGACATGGCGATTAATTGAGCCACATTTTTCAAGGTAAATTTCCTCTCGGGGATCAATAAAATGTTTTCACTTCTTCATCAAGAGTAGTGTTGGTAAGGCCTTTTACGATTACTGAGTAAGTGACTTTAACTGATTCTTGGGCCACATATTTAATTTTTCCTTGATTTTTTTAATGTAAAGAGTCTCATGCATCCACAGTGGCTCCTGGCTGGCTCGTCATCAACAGCATGTCCGCCGAGTTATATGGAGAAAAAAAAACTGTCCTGTCGGATATTTTAATCCTCTCTCGTGTCCCTTTCTTGTTTCAACTGTGTCTCATGTTTTTCCGATTCTCTGCGTATTATTGGCAAGCGTGCGGCGACAATGTGCTGCTCTCAGAAGCTCATTGGCTGAAAGCTTATGTGTCGTTCATTGGTTTGACTGACGTGTCAGAGAGCTGTGTCAAAAAAAAATGTGGAGCAGTTCGGCTTCTCGTGTCAGACAAAGAAGACAGTGAAGTCTAAACGATTTCTCTGAGCTCCAAAAAACACTAATATTTCTTGAAAATAGGGTCACAAAGTTTAAAAAAGTTTCAAAGTTTATTACAAAATGACAAATACCATGAAAGTAAACAAACTCTGGGAATGAACTGCATTTTGTAATTGGGACACCAAAGTTAGGTAGCTAAAATCCCTTATTAAGATGATTTCTTTTTATCGGGTCCATCAAGTGATAAAAAAAAAAAATGACCTGTTGGATATTTCAATTCTCTCAAGTGTTTTTTTTTTTCACTTTTCAATGGTGTCAATTCCTGCTACAGACTTTGTCCTTTTCCGTCTTTTCTTCTTGAGTCCGCGGTTTGCATGATCAGTTGAGATGAAAAAAAAACGGAACGGCGCACACGTTGTCAAGGGACGGGACAATGCACTGCTCTCAGAAGCTGGGAGCTTATTTGCCATCGCACTAAAATATGTGGGTTACATATACTAGTTTACTTTAGGTTTAGAGGTGTGGTTACGTTTTTATTCGACCTCTAAGTCGCACTTGAATATAAGTCGCATGTTTTCGGCAAAATTTATTTGATAAAATTTAACACCACAAACAGACGTGTTTCTTTAAGAGTCATTTTAAAAAGTAAATAAAATGGAGAACAACAGGCGGTACGGTACACTACCATTACATGACGCATAAACAAACAACTGAGAACGTGCCTGGTAATTTAACGTATTGGTAACTATTCGTACAAAAAAAAACCCATGCTTTTACCACACCATCAGTTTCATCCTAAACCAACAAATTTATTGAAATCTTCATCCTCGGTGTCACTTCTAAACAACTACCCCAACTCTGAAAGTAGACGGTGCGCCGCTTCTTCCGCCATGTTTCTTATATACGACGCCTCTTCAGTTCCAGTTCCAATTATTCCAACCTTTCTGAATCCTGATTGGATGGTTGCAGTTGTCACTGAAGCCCATGCTTTGTCGATCTAGCCAATGCATTCCAGGAAAGTTGCACGACAGATTCTCAGTTACCGTGAAGTTTCATGGCTTCCATAAAATTGGCCCCATGGATGAGTCTGTGTGTGAAAGTTTGTCTGTTAGAGTGGCCTCAAAATAGACTAGTGACCTGTTCGGGGTGTATCCTGCCTCTCACCTGAAATCAGCCGGGATAGGCTCCGGCTCACGCGTGATCCTATTAGGGATAAGCCGTTCAAAGACAGAATAAAGAATGAAAACAATGTTTTTATTTGTTTGAGTACAACAGAGTGGGGCGGAGTTCGGATGCGTCTTGGGCATGTGTAGAAGTACAGAACCTCTCAACAAGGCCTCACAACTCAACAGAACATTGGATTAAAAGAGTCTCAGGGTTTAAACCTCAGACCACCAGTAGTAGATCATTATTACTTCAATTATTTTTGTCCAAATTCATGGAGACTTTTTGAAAGCTATTGTAACATTTTTTTATTTGTATAAATTAACAAAGTGAACTTAGATTTTTCTATTTTTTCCAGACCGGTTTGTATCAGAAGATTCTAGAAAAAGGGGTGAAAATTTAATGACACTCCAAACAAAAAAAAAGAAAAGAAAAACGTTGATGTGTTCATTTAAATAACGAGACTGCGTTTTTATGAACACTTAAACTTTTATTGAATCCAAGCTTCTCACAGTCGTCCTGACTTCCGTGTTTGTTCTTTGTTACCGGGAGTACTCTTCCTTTATATATCTATGTTTAATAACGACATCTACTGGTGGTATAGCATATGACAACAGTTTAAATGTTAATTTATATCTACTTGTAAACAGAAATAAAAAACAATATTAAACATTGAGTTGGATGCTGAGAGGACTCAGGAGATGATACTCACATTGTAGTTATTTTCTCTTCTAGATCATCTCAAGTGATTTCCACTGATGTTGGTTAGTTCACCTAGTTGTTCAACGTGTGCTCTTATAGTGCTCCTTGAACTTTCTGCATAAACATCGGCTAGATATTTGATTTCAAAAGTCATTTCAGGTTCGGCAGAGCTTTTAGCTTTAAGGCTAAGAAGTGGTTTTAAAGATTCTATTGCAGTGCTGTAAGTAAACTCCACTATGACATGCTGATGAAATTCAGATTCAGGATCATCAATGTGGAAATGATGATTCATTAAGCCATGTTTTTAAAGGCATCTGGTTATTTCTTCATCATGATTAGTGTTGGTAAGACCTTTCAGGATTACTGAGTTAGGGACTTTAACTCATTCTTGGATCACAATTTTCTTATTTTGTTTTTTTGGTGAAGAGTCTCACGCTTTCACAATGGCTCCTGGCTGGTTTACTATTAACAACAGGCCCAAGGAGTTATATAGGAGAAAAAACTGACCCGCCGAATATTTCAATTCTCTCAAGTGTTTTTTTCCCCAAGTTTTAATGATTTCAGTTCCTTCGACTTATTTTTTCCTTTTTTGTCTCCCCTTTCTGAACCCACGGTTTGCATGATCAGTTACGATGGGAAAAAAAACCTGAAACAGTGCACATGTTGTCAGGGGGCGGGACAATGCACTGCTCTCAGAAGCTGAGAGCTTATGTGCTGTTCTCAAGAGCTCATTGGCTGAACTGACCTGTCAGGGAGATGTCTCTAATTAAATGTGGGTTACATATATTAATTTAATTTTTATTGAATATTCTGGGAGAACAGGTGTTGTGTCGAATTGTGAGGTCTGGCGCTTCTGCACAGGCTCATGACCCAATCGATCCCTGTCAAACTGAGTTTTACCCCGTCGAGATGAGCTAGCTACCCTCGCTACACCAATCTTAACAGGTGGTTCCTTTCAATATCTTATGGTGTACCCATAAAATAATTCGTCTGACCGAAATTATTTGGAAAATTAACGCTTTTAAGACACATATGAATTGAACAAGTTGGTATTTTCTTTGGGTTTAGAGGTGTGGTTAAGTTTAGGATAAGGTTACTGTGTTTTTCGGACTATAAGTCACACCTGAGTATAACCCAGCTGTGGCAGGATGATTTTCTTTGTCCCCAAAGTTTGACTTGACAGTAGGTGATGAGAGCCTGTGCCTTCTCTGGCACAGCCTCTGGCTCTGGCCCTCATTCACTTCCTTTATCGACTTTCTCTTGCGGACATGGCGATTAATTGAGTCACGTTTTTAAGGTAAATTTCTCTTTGGAGTTCAATGAAATGTTTTCATTTCTTCATCAAGAGTAGTGTTGGTAAGGCCTTTCATGATTACTGAGTTAGGGATTTTAACTGATTCTTGGGCCACATGTTTGATTTTTTTTTATGTAAAGAGTCTCATGCATTCACAGTGGCTCCTGACTGGCTCGTCATCAACGGCATGTCTGCCAAGTTATATGGAAAAGAAACTGACCTGTTTGATAATTCAATCCTCTCTCGTGTCCCTTTCTTGTTTCAACTGTGTCTCATGTTTTTCTGATTCTCTGCGTATTATTGGCAAGTGTGCGGCGACAATGTGCTGCTCTCAGAAGCTCATTGGCTGAAAGCTTATGTGTCGTTCATTGGTTTGACTGACGTGTCAGAGAGCTGTGTCAACAAAAAAAGTGGAGCAGTTCGGCTTCTCGTGTCAGACAAAGAAGACAGTGAAGTCTAAACGATTTCTCTGAGCTCCAAAAACACACTAATATTTCTTACAAATAGGGGCACAAAGTTTAAAATAGTTTCAAAGTTTATTACAAAATGACAAATATCATGAAAGTAAACAAACTCCGTGAATGAAATGTATTTTGTAATTGGGACACCAAAGTTAGTTAGCCAAGTTTTTTAGTTATGATGATTTCTTTTTATCATCTTTTGGGGAACACACCGTTTTATGTTCTCTGTCAATTCCTGAGTCAGAGCATTAGATGCCGCATTGGGGCGTCTTGCAGTTACACTGAGTTCCAGGATGTAGTTTTTTAGATTATCTGATAACTTACTTTAATCAGTCTTAGTAAATATTTTACTTTGATTTTCATATATCGTCCTTTTTAAGGAGCCACTCTGTGTCTCCCTGAGAACCATCCGAGTGAGACACCTTTCAATTATAACTGCTAACTCTTGTTCCATTTGATGTTATTTTTTTGGAGGCGAATGAATGCGGAAAATGTTTAGTCTTCTGGTTGGTCATGTTTCATTACTTCTTCTCCCTCTTGGAGACCGCAGGCGATCAATTGCTCTCTACTGGTTGGTACTGACTTGGCAGTTTCAAGATGTGCTGAAAAAATACTGTATATTTTTTGGCCGAAAATGCAAAACACACTTTGAAAAAGTAGCGAAGTAAAAATACAAATATTTGCTCTAAAATGTAGTGAAGTAAAAGTAAAAAGTACAGGTCTTAAATTTTACTTAAGTACAGTAATGAAGTAAATGTACTTGGTTACGTTCCACCTCTGCCCAATACCCCTCGATTTAACCTACCAGCAGGTGAAAGTCAGAAATGCTCAGTGAACCAAGTGAAAAGTCAAATGAAACATTGTTTGTTCTTCATGCTGTTGTTCATTTCTCGTCCAGGAGTGATCCATCATAGAAGACTTCAAAGTCTCTTCTGGACAGTGTGATTCACAATCCAGACATTTTTACATTCAAATCATTTAAAATCTAATAGAAGCGACTCGAGAACTCGTTCTAAATAAACAAACCTGTGTTTACCCGACCTCTAAGGAGGAGGTAACCCCAACAAACCTGTAAACAAACTGTTTATTTTTAAAAGGGAGTAACTTGTTAACAATGACAGGGTGCCTTCTTGACTCTTCTTGACTCTATTGTAATCTGATTACCTGTTATTGTCCTGACCAGAACTGACAAACCAGTTTGACGCTCAGCGTTTTTTACGCATGCTAGTAGCCCTGTGAAACTGAACTGGTCCTAATGAGAGCATCGATTCTGTGAATCCGTCTGTTTGAGGTTGGAGTGTGAGATATACTCCATTACACACACTCCAGGTAGGTTGTATCTTCAGCCTTCATTCCTGTTCAGAGAAGGCCTTTCTTTCTTCACAAAGATGGCTGCTTTTCCACGTCTTTCAAACCATCCCTTGTCTCTACTTAGAATCAGAAATACTTTAATGATTCCACACATGGGAAATGTGTTTGTTACAGCAACAACCAGTTATCTGCTGACTTTCAGTGAGTCATTGTAGAGCCTGACCACGTAGGGACAGAAAGACCTCTGGTTCAGAGGTGATTTTGGATGGTCAGAGCCTCTTGGAGAAGGAGCTCCGCTGTTTGTCCAGGAGTGGGTAGAGAGGATGGTCAGGGTTATCCATGATGGTACAGAGGATGGTCAGGGTTATCCATGATGGTAGAGAGGATGGTCAGGGTTATCCATGATGGTAGAGAGGATGGGCAGGGTTATCCATGATGGTAGAGAGGATGGTCAGGGTTATCCGTGATGGTAGAGAGGATGGGCAGGGTTATCCATGATGGTAGAGAGGATGGTCAGGGTTATCCATGATGGTAGAGAGGATGGTCAGGGTTATCCATGACGGTAGAGAGGATGGTCAGGGTTATCCGTGATGGTAGAGAGGATGGTCAGGGTTATCCATAATGGTAGAGAGGATGGTCAGGGTTATCCATGATGGTAGAGAGGATGGTCAGGGTTATCCGTGACGGTAGAGAGTATGGTCAGGGTTATCCGTGACGGTAGAGAGGATGGTTAGGGTTATCCATGATGGTAGAGAGGATGGTCAGGGTTATCCATGACGGTAGAGAGGATGGTCAGGGTTATCCATGATGGTAGAGAGGATGGTCTGGGTTATCCATGATGGTAGAGAGGATGGTCTGGGTTATCCTTGTTGCCATGCTGCTCCCCCAGCAGACCACAAGGTGCTGGCCACCAGAGACTGGTAGAAGGTCTCCGGGATCTTGCTGCACACATTGAAGGACCTCAGCTTCTTTTGGGAGTGAAGTCTGCTGCTTGTCTGCTTGTTGATCCAGCTCAGTCTGGTCAGGGTTATCCATGATGGTAGAGAGGATGGTCAGGGTTATCCATGATGGTAGAGAGGATGGTCAGGGTTATCCATGATGGTAGAGAGGATGGTCAGGGTTATCCATGTTGCAATGCTGCTCCTCCAGCAGACGACAGAGAAGGACAAGGAGCTGCCCACCACAGTCAGGTAGAAGATCTCCAGGATCTTGCTGCACGCATTGAAGGACCTCAGCTTCCTTAGAAAGTAAAGTCTGCTGCTTGTCTGCTTGTTGATCCAGCTTAGTCTGCTGTCGATGGTCACCCTCAGGTGTCTGTACTCTTCCAACCACCTCCACATCCCTACTTAGAATTCAAAGGAGCTCCAAGGCAGTCCTCTTCTTCTGGAAGTAAAGAATCTTGACCTCGCTGTCCTCACATGTGTGTTTGATGGCTTTAAGAGTCAGATGGACGTCGGACTGGGGACCACTTGAGTCTTCTCTCATGTGTTGGTATTTTCTTTGGTGAAGTGGTTGTTTGGTTCTTCACCACTTCTTTGTTGGCAAAGTTTGTGCTTCTGTTGTGTTGAGGCTATTTAACCGAAACGTCTTTCAGACAATCACAATAGAATAAATATCGCTGTTAAATAAAACGTGGCTGGTTTTTTGAACGGCGTAAATCGGATTGAAATGTTCCGTTTCGTCGTCTTCCCCTTATCCAAGGCCGGGTCACCTGGGGGCAACAGCTTCAGATAGTAAAACCAGGCTACACTCACCCCAGCTGACAGGTGTTCCCTGTCCAGCCGGGAGATACTGTCTCTCTACCTCTATCAGGTTCTTTTTCTTGGTCTTCTACCGGTGGGACCTCATAAGCAAGGTGCTTAAAAGAAATTTCAACCAGATGCCTGATCCATGGTTACCATGGAGAGGGTAGTAACGTAGATCCTTGGTGAGGGTAAAAACGTAGATCCTGGTTACCATGGTGAGGGTAGGAACGTAGATCCTTGTTACCATGGTGAGGGTAGGAACGTAGATCATGGTTACCATGTTGAGGGTAGGAACGTAGATCCTGGGTAATGGTACAAACGTAGATCCTTGTTACCATGGTGAGGGTAGGAACGTAGATCATGGTTACCATGGTGAGGGTAGGAACGTAGATCCTGGTTACCATGGTGAGGGTAGGAACGTAGTTCATGGTTATCATGGTGAGGGTAGGAACGTAGATCCTGGGTAATGGTACAAACGTAGATCCTTGTTACCATGGGGTGGGTAGGAACGTAGATCCTGGTTACCATGGTGAGGGTAGGAACGTAGATCATGGTTACCATGGTGAGGGTAGGAACGTAGATCCTTGTTACCATGGTGAAGGTAGGAACGTAGATCATGGTTACCATGGTGAGGGTAGTAACGTAGATACTGGTTACCATGGTAAGGGTAGGAACGTAGATCCTGGTTACCATGGTGAGGGTACGAACGTAGATCCTGGTTACCATGGTGAGGGTAGGAACGTAGATCCTGGTTACCATGTTGAGGGTAGGAACGTAGATCCTGGTTAACATGGTGAGGGTAGGAACGAAGATCCTGGTTACCATGGTGAGGGTAGGAACGAAGATCCTGGTTACCATGGTGAGGGTACAAACGTAGATCCTTGTTACCATGGTGAGGGTAGGAACGTAGAACATGGTTACCATGGTGAGGGTAGTAACGTAGATACTGGTTACCATGGTAAGGGTAGGAACGTAGATCCTGGTTACCATATTGAGGGTACGAACGTAGATCCTGGTTACCATGGTGAGGGTTGGAACGTAGATCCTGGTTACCATGGTGAGGGTAGGAACGTAGATCATGGTTACCATGGTGAGGGTAGTAACGTAGATACTGGTTACCATGGTAAGGGTAGGAACGTAGATCCTGGTTACCATGGTGAGGGTACGAACGTAGATCCTGGTTACCATGGTGAGGGTAGGAACGTAGATCCTGGTTAACATGGTGAGGGTAGGAACGAAGATCCTGGTTACCATGGTGAGGGTAGGAACGAAGATCCTGGTTACCATGGTGAGGGTACAAACGTAGATTCTTTTTACCATGGTGAGGGTAGTAACGTAGATACTGGTTACCATGGTAAGGGTAGGAACGTAGATCCTGGTTACCATATTGAGGGTACGAACGTAGATCCTGGTTACCATGGTGAGGGTAGGAACATAGATCCTGGTTACCATGGTGAGGGTAGGAACATAGATCCTGATTACCATGGTGGGGGTAGGAACGTAAATCCTGGTTACCATGGTGAGGGTAGGAACGTAGATCCTGGTTACCATGGTAAGGGTAGTAACGTAGATCCTGGTTACCATGGTGAGGGTAGGAACGTAGATCCTGGTTACCATGGTGAGGGTAGGAACGTAGATCGACTTGTAAATCGAGAGCTTTTACTTTTCGGCTCAGCTCTTTCTTGCATCCTTATTATTGTGGACGCCGCTCCGATCCGCCTCTTGATTTTCAGCCTCATCCTTTCCCCACCTGTGAACAAGACCCCGAGATACTTAAACTCCTCCACTTGGAGCAGAACCCTGTCCCTGACCTGCTTTCTTGAGCGAGGACCATGGTCTCTGATTTTAAGGCGCTGATTAAATAATGTGTTTTTGGAAGATTTTTTATTCAACTTTTTGCTGAATGTAAACAATCAGATGGATCCTCAACCATCCATCTGCTTAGAAACTTCCACCCTGGAATTCACTGTTTGTTTCAAACCTTCTGCGGAGCTGCTTTCATCCACCAAGTGATTAAAAACATCTGATGACCGTTTGTCCCGACGGCTGAGCGAATACTTTTGGGGGCGTGTCAGCAGAGACTCACTGGTATCTATCTTCTTGTTTAACGTGTGTTTTTTATGAAGCATGTTTTAGAACAAAATGACTGTAAATGGGAGGAAGCGACGCCTCCTGCAGGCCAAACAGGGAATCTGTTGCTGTCGTGTGAAACCAGACTTTCTCCAATCAGTGATTTTATTTTTATTTCTTTATATTTTTTTGTTTTGATCGTTTCGATAAGGAAACATGTAAATGCAGAGTTGCACATTTTAAGAGGATGTACATAAACACTTGTTATTGTGAGTTTTGTCTGTGATCCATGTGACCGACACAGGACGAGAAGAACGGATGGAAACGAGGGTCGAACGCTAAAGAGATTTTATTATATTTGCTACGTTGTGTTTTTATTGAAATAAAAATAAAAAAAAAAGTTTGGTTTAAACTCTAATAACAAATACTTAAAAAACGCTTTTATCCCATGAAACTGCCTTTAGTTACTCAGTACCGACTACACATGAACTGAATACAAAATTTAACATCATGCGACCAAACATGGAGGTGACACCATCATGGCTGCAGGAGTGCAGAACAGCAGGGTAGGTGCCGAGTAGCTCCTCATGCACACACACACACACACACACACACACACACACACACACACACACACACACACACACACACACACACACACACACACACACACACACACACACACACACACACACACACACACACACACACACACTTATTCCAAGGGACAATTTTACTGCAGCGAATCAACCTTTGTGTTTTTGGAGGAAACCAGAGAAAACCCAAACATACAAGGGGAGAACATGCAAACTACACACAGAAAGGCCAGTCCAGGCCCTAAACCCCTGACCTCCTTGCTGCGAAGCCTCTGTATTTTTTTTATTGGTGGTGACCCTCATCATGATGACCATCTCTTATCCAGTCTTCATGTAAACATAAAAAAAAACACCTGAAAATGAGCGAGAATTACATTTTATGAACTGAAACTTTGTTGGCATGACTCTGAAAACCGTATCAGTACATCTATAGTTGGAGCAAAGTAATCGTAGGCAATTTCACAAGAATTTGTGACTTGTTATCTTTTGTGTTCCACCAAGCTGGTGTTCCAGCTCCACCGAGCATCGTCCTGGGAGGAATCTGATGAAGAGCTCCACCTGGAGATGAGGATGAAGGAGCTTGGAGCTACCGCACACACTAACTTCCCCAGTATGAGATTAAACACGCCCATACTGTACTGTATAACCTTAAAAACCAGCTCAGTTCATCTATAGTTTGTACTGACTAACCGTGTACTTGTTTGAGAGATTTTAGGTTTACAAAATTGTTACAGAAGCACAGATGCACGGACAAACCGGATGCTTAAAAAGACACGTAAACATCAGAATTTGAAGGTTTGAGAAGAAAAAAATTGAAAAAAAAAGCACAAAGTGTTTTTTTTTCATAGAATTTATTTGAATTTTATTTTGTTAAAAACAAGGAAATCATTTCTGATCAAAAAGTGCAAACTTAATATATTTTTATTCATAAACATTCTTCATTTAAAAGTTTACAAGAAGCTAGAAATTGTGCAGAAAGTTATTAATTAAATATTAATAAAGATTTTTCAAACAAACAAAGCGTCCAGAGAATAATTAAAGTGTGTTCATGTGACCCTGTGAACAAACACAACAACGTGTTTTCATAAAATAAACTCCACAAAACGCTGATTTTAATCCCATAACCTTCAAAACGATCAAATTTTTAAGAATCTTAAGGAAACTCTTTAAACGTCAGAGACATTTCGGCAGGTTCGACGGTGAGAGGACATTTCTGACATCCCACCCACAGGTAAGGGAAGAGGGGCTCGGTCACCGGGTGCTTAAACGTGTACATAAAGCTGTTGTTCTGAGCGTCGTAAAACGACACCTTCCCCTTGTCACAGTCCAGCAGGACTCGGACTTTCTGAGGGTTTGTTTTTAAACCTAGTCGTGTCAGAGGAGACGTGCCCGCAAAGTACATCTTATGGTAAAAGTACACACATATGTACCCGTTGTTAAGAATGGAGGACACTTTCTCTTTCCTCAGGACGGATTTTTTGGCCAAGCCGACGACCCAAGCCGTGTTCTCGCCGACGTTCACAACCCAAGTGTGCTTCCCTGAGATCAGGCCTTCTCGTCCCAACACGGCCGTGTCGGGGTCGAATCTCTCCGGGTTGTCTGGGAGCTTCTGCTTCTCATTGGCGTCGTGGACGCTGGTCAGGTTGTCTGAGAGGACGAGCCAGGGCGCCGCTGTGTTGGGATCTAAAGTGACGGGAGCTGTGGAGAAAAAAACATGGCGGACAGTCAGCAAGATCTTTAAAATCCTGGAGCAGCTTTTTAAAAATAAAAGATCACACTTTATTGTGAATCTAGGGGTCTTAACGAGGGCTGCGGAGCTAACACCCCAGAGACCCCTCCTTTCTTTTTACCGTTGGCGTCCTGGTTCTCTCACAGAGTGAGAAACCATCCAACCGAACACTGAAGTCTAGAATGAGTCCATAAAGCCAAGGTTTCATGGACAGCCGGTTACGGAAGAGCACCTCCAGTTCCTCCATCTTGTTACCGAGCGACTGAACGTTTCCCGTGACAACAGCCAAGGCACCAATCCTGAAGCACCCCCTTCTCGTGTCCTCTGCTCTGTTAGGATTGAACCGAATCCTCCAGCCACGGCGGATGTGGTTCTGAGAGCCGGCATCTGGTCGTGCACGTAAACAAAGCGGTACGACTCCATTGTTAGCAAAAACAAGCTAACAGGGAGCTACTTGCCAAGAAAATAAATTGTCAGTTGTAGTGCTGCTCCTCCTCCAGATTGAGACAAGCTCAATCTGGGCACGTCCCACCAGGAGGAGATCGTGAGGCAGACTCTGGACCTGCTGGAGAGACTATGTCTCACAGCTGGCTGGGGAACGACTCGGGATCCTCCTGAGTGAGCTGGAGGATGCAGCCGGGGTGAGAGAAGCCTGGGCTTCCTGTCGGAGGCTGTTGCCCCTGCCCCGGATAAGCAGAAGACGACGGAGAACAAGAAATACTCTTGACGACAAGCCGTAGAAACTGAGTCTGAAGATTAAGCGTCAGTAGATGCTGAAGAAATCAGTCAATCACACCTTTTGGTTCAGGCATGGGCAAACTACGGCCCGCAGGCCACATGCGGCCCGTTAAACGTTTTAATCCGGCCCGAAAAAAAAACAAAAAAATAAACTATGTTAATGTTTCATTTTTTCTGTAATTCTGATGTTTTCTCACTAGACGGCGCCAAAGAAAGAACAACACTGCTCCCATTAAAATGTATGTTTTCGTGATGCGCTCATTTTCAAAATAGAATGTCAGTAGATTTCAAACCTACATTTTAAACCTAGTGCGTTAGATGCACATTTTTAAGAGCTAGGTCACTTGATTTTAGCGGCCCCAATGGCTTTCCATATCGAGCGCGCTTGTTTACCAAAGCATGCCATCCATCTGTTCCTGTTCCGGCCCCTTGGTCAAATGTTAGAACCCAATGTGGCCTGTGAATCAATAAGTTTGCCCACCCCTGTTCTAGCTGCTGCTGAGGACACGCCCTCCCTCAAGGAACGGACTGAGAGGAACCCTTAACAAGAAAACGATGACTTTAGACTGGTAGAGTGCATCTGAGGACCCAGGGATCACCCCAGAAGAGATGTTCGTCCCAAATCCCATTCAGGGCGACCACCCTGAACTTCGTGGAGTCTCTTAAAAAAGCTCTACCGTTCGTTCAGACCCGTATTTTGAAACTCACTGTATTTTGCTATGCTCATCATCTTCTTCCACACCTGGCAACTCAGCGAGCCCACATACTTGGCCACATCGATGAGAGCATCCGGCGGGATGCTAGGATCGTCCGTCGGCTCCTCGGCTCTGCAGGAGGAACACCTTTACCTCACCTTTTTTAATTTTTATTAAAACTTAGTATAAACAGGAAGTGCTGCTCACCTGGCTAACGTACTCCTGCTCGTCTGGAACAGAACAAACACTGTGAGATAACCCGACATGATAACAAGAATGGTAACCATGGAGACTCACCCTTATGATGGAGATCTCCTCTGATGCCAGCTCCTCTTCTAAAGCTCTGATGGTTTCACTCACAGACCTCAGGTTTTTTTCGGCTTCTTCGATCTTCTTCCTCATCTCGTTTTTCTTCAGCTCCTCTTCCCTCCTCAGCCCCTCCATCTGGGCCTCCTCTTCGGCACGCAGGAACTCGTGAAACTTTTCAAACTCCTGGTGGGTTCGGCGTTCGACAAACTCAGCCTGGACCTGAAAGGGGAGGGGTTATCGGAGCGTTGGGTGAAAGATTTACATAATGTTTTTATATTAAAGAGATGAAACCAGATGATTGGTTTCGTACCTCGATGTGAGTCACGGTTTCTTCCAGATGTTGCTTAAACTTCTCAAAGTTTTCTTTTTTTTCTTGCAGCAAAGTCAGCGAAGATTTAATCTTCTCCTAAAAAAAAAAAAAAAAAAAAAAAAAGATCCCCAAAAAGAGGGATGAATGACACGGACTAAAAAAAATGACGACAATATTTATAGGTTTCTTCGTTCCTACCCTCACCATGGTAACCAGGATCTACGTTCCTACCCTCACCATGGTAACCAGTGTCTACGTTCCTACAATCGCCATGGTAACCAGGATCTACGTTCCTACCCTCACCATGGTAACCAGGATCTACGTTCCTACAATCGCCATGGTAACCAGGATCTACGTTCCTATCCTCACCATGGTAACCAGGATCTACATTCCTACCCTCACCATGGTAACCAGGATCTACGTTCCTACCCTCACCATGGTAACCAGGATCTACGTTCCTACCCTCACCATGGTAACCAGGATCTACGTTCCTACCCTCACCATGGTAACCAGGATCTACGTTCCTACCCTCACCATGGTAACCAGTGTCTACGTTCCTACCCTCACCATGGTAACCAGGATCTACGTTCCTACCCTCGCCATGTTAACCAGGATCTACGTTCCTACCCTCGCCATGGTAACCAGGATCTACGTTCCTACCCTCGCCATGGTAACCAGGATCTACGTTCCTACCCTCGCCATGGTAACCAGGATCTACGTTCCTATCCTCACCATGGTAACCAGGATCAACATTCCTACCCTCACCATGGTAACCAGGATCTACGTTCCTACCCTCACCATGGTAACCAGGATCTACGTTCCTATCCTCACCATGGTAACCAGGATCTACGTTCCTACCCTCACCATGGTAACAAGGATCTACGTTACTACCCTCACCATGGTAACCAGGATCTACATTCCTACCCTCACCATGGTAACCAGGATCTATGTTCCTACCCTCACCATGGTAACCAGGATCTACGCTCCTACCCTCACCATGGTAACCAGGATCTACGTTCCTACCCTCACCATGGTAACCAGGATCTACGTTTCTACCCTCACCATGGTAACCAGGATCTACGTTCGTACCCTCGCCATGGTAACCAGGATCTCCGTTCCTACCCTCACCATGGTAACCAGGATCTACGTTCCTACCCTCACCATGGTAACCAGGATCTACTTCCCTACCCTCACCATGGTAACCAGGATCTACGTTCCTACCCTCACCATAGTAACCAGGATCTACATTACTACCTACATGGTACCCAGCTGTAGGTGGTAACTGAAAGAACAACATCACAGATACAAGCGGCTGATAAAAGCTTCTTCTGCAGGGTGGCTGGTCAGAAAGCCTCGCTCACTGGTGAGGCGTTTCAGGCACGTTAACGCTGTTGGATTCATGTAAGCCTACCTGATGTGTGTGTGTGTGTGTCCTCACCTTGGTGTCAGAGATCTTCTCAGTCAGAGGACAGCTGTCATGGTGCTTGTGTCTCCTGGAGGAGTAACAGACCACACAGATGGGCTCCTGGTCCTGCAGACAGAACAGTTTGAGTTTCTCTCCATGAACATGACACATGTCTGCAGGACCACAGTCCTCCTCCTTTCTGTCCTCTTCCTCCGTCCTGTCCTCCTCATCCTCAGAGACATAGCTCTCACACAAGTTTTTCAGGGTCAGGCTGGGAACAGGGTCGTCTAGGTGCTGGCTCCTACATAGGGGGCAGTCTCTCCTCAGACCCTGTCTGCTCCAGTACTGCTGCAGACATTCAGAACAGAAACTGTGGCTGCATTTCAGGACCACCGGGTTTCTGAAGATCTCACAGCAGATGGAGCAGGTCAAGTCCAGCTGGAGCAGAGACACACGTCCAGCCATGTTGGAAAATAAAAAGTAAAGAAGAAAAACAAGCACTTCCTGTTCCTGTTTGCTGAGTCATAGAGGGGGCGGAGCTTAGATTAACCCGTTCCTTTCTGTTCTGCTTCATTCGCTCAAAAATCAGCAAAAAAACCACCGGAAATTGTAAAAAAATATTGTTTTTTAACGTTAGAGAAAACCATAGAGATTTAAAAATAATTTTATTAAAAAAAAAAAAAAATCCTGTTCAAAAACACATTTTAAACAAAATGATATTCAAATTTATTTTTATAGACTTCACTTTGAAAAAAGAAAAAAAAACAAAACAGAAATATCTATAAAAATATATTTAAAAACTAATAATTAAAAAAAAAAAAAAGTTAGCTAAACAATTTTAGAGAATTTCTGCCCTTACGCCAGACATGAGCAAACTACGGTCCGTGGGCCACACGCGGCCCGTTAACGTTTTCATCCGGCCCTCCAAACGTGAAAAAATTAAATAAACCGTAACGTTTTATTTCTCCTGCAATTCTGATGTTTCCTCACTAGAAGGCGCACTCTAAATATATCAGCTTTGTTGAGAAAACAACAACACTGCTCCCATTAAAATGTGTGTCTCTGTGATGTGCACACTTTCAAAATGAACATTCTGCACAGATATGGAAAGCCATCGGGGCCAACACACATATAAACAGGCGTGTTAGATGTTAAAACAAGTAAAATGTTACATCAAGCGATTAGATTTCAAACCTAGCGCCGCTAGATTTGAAATTTAACGCTCTTGATGTAACCCTCACCTATGGTCACCAGCTGTGGGTGGTGACTGAAAGAATGAGATCGCGGGTACAAGCGGCTGAAATGAGCTTCCTCTACAAGGTGGCTGGGCTCTCACTCAGAGATTGGGTGAGGAGCTCTGCCATCCGGGAGGAGCTCGGTGTCAAGCCGCTCCTCCTCCAGGTCGAGAGGAGCCAGATGGGGTGGTTCGGGCATCTGGTCAGGATGACCCCCGAGCGCCTCGCGGGCGAGGTGTTTCGGGCATGTCCCACCGGGAGGAGACCAAGGGGCAGACCCCGAACGCACTGGAGAGACTATGTCTCACGGCTGGCCGGGGAACGACTTGGGATCCTTCCAGATGAGCTGGAGGATGCAGCCGGGGAGAGAGAGGCCTGGGCTGCCCGCTTGAGGCTGTTGCCCCTGCGACACGACTCCGGAACAAGCGGAAGATGACGGAACGGACATAACATTTAACACGTTTAAAATCTAGCGTCATTCTATCGGTCTAATCTAGAGGTTACCAAAGCATGCCATCCATCTGATCCTGTTCTGGCCCGCTTGTCAAATGTTAGAACTCAATGTGGCCCAAGAACCAAAAAGTTTACCAACCCCTGTCTAACACACTCCCGTAGGGTGAGGAAATACTCCAAAAAAAAAAAAGCAGTGGGGAAATAAAGATGAAACCCGATGGGGATCCACACGAAGGAGAGATCACTCCCCGGGACGAGCTGACTGGTAATTAAATATGAGCTCATTTCAGTTTTAGAATTAAAGAAATCAGAAATAAAACTATTATTAAAACCAATTAAAAAGTTTATGATTTCATTCCAATGTCTTTAAAAAAAGAGACAAAACGAGTCAAAAAATGAAGCTGCTGCAGAAAAGAAGAAATAATTCAGTCACCTTCGTAACCGTCTATCCCTTCCGCGGTTGCGGGGGTGCCGGAGCCCATCCCGGCTGATTCAAGGCGAGGGGTAGGGTACAACCCAAACAGGTCACCAGTCTGTCACGGGGCCACACGCATTCAACCATACACACACACACTTTCCTAGGGGCAATTTGGCACCGGCCAATCAACCTGACATGCATGTTTTTGGAGGGTGGGAGGAAACCGGAGTACTCGGAGAAAACCCACGCAGACACGAGGAGAACATGCAAACTCCACACAAAAAGGCCAATGTTCCAAGCCTCGTACCCTACGTTTTTTGTGCTGTGAGGCCACTGTGCTACCCACTGGGCACCGCGCAGCCCAGAAATATATTTATATATTTTTAAAATAATGCCGTTGTGGTTTGTGCAGCACCTTCTGCTGGTCGATAGAGGAATAGCTCTGACTGCACAGTTAACATGCGCCGCATCCGCCATGTTCTGGAGAGAGAGACTGTATGGCAAAAGGTTCTGCTGCTATGGACAAAAAAAAAAAAGTTGTGCAGAGAGGATTAGCGGTCCAGACTGGAAACTTCTGCATTGCTTTCTGAGTTTTGTTTTTGGTGTAGTACAAGGGTTTACGTAAGTCTAATTCACAACCATTTTGTTTTTGCAGTTTTCTTAGTGGTGTCTTCCCTGGTGTATGGAGTGAGGGTGTTTCTCGGGGTAGAGAGGGTGAAGGAGAACGGGGTAAACATGGAAGATCGCTTAGTAAGGATTGTGTGGGCAGGGTGAGTCCCAAGATGGGTCGGCTGGATGAGGAGGAGTTTAATGTAATTCTTAAGTTCTGCGATGAAGTCAGGAGGACCCCTAACCCACTTCAGCTGTCCGTGGAGTTTCAGTAGAAAGTTAGGAAAATTCTTCCTGCTAAGAGCTTGTCGGGTGGCACCATATTGATTTTTTTGTAAGTCTGGTACCCAAAGATCTAAAGCGCTGAAGATTAGGGAGCTGGATCGGCGTATCGCGCGGGGTGTGGTGCCTGGAGGTAATCTAGAGTTTGACAAGACGTCCAAGGGCGTTATATATGTTGGCACTGACATATCTGACGGTGAGCTACTTAAAAGGGGGGTCGATTGTGGGTGTTAAGCGCTTTCAAACTAGAAGAGGGGGTGTAGAGGAGTGCAGTACTGCGGTGCTTGTGTTCTTTAAAGACGAAGTTCTCCCTCAAGAGGTGACTCTGGGATTTATGGTTTTCCAAGTTAGGCCATGCACGTTACAGGTGCCAGAGATATGGGGTTATGTTGGTGGGGATTGTCAGGGCAGTGAGAGTTATCAGAAATGTGGTGAGGGGCATGATCGACTGCAATATAAGAGCGATGGTGTTAAATGTTTTAACTGTGGGGGTATTCATGTGGTGGCATACAGGGGATGTGTAGTCTTTATTCAAGCACAAGAAGTGGAGAGTGGTTTGCAGAGGCTGTCAGAAAAGTTATAGCCCAGGATGTTGGTAGCCAGGGCGCATCACCACCTGGGTTAATGGCGGTTATGGGCGAAAACATGAATAGTTGGCTGGTTCTGGATAAAACAGCATTTCTTTCTTATAGGTTGAGTTTTTGTGGGTAGCGAGACAACTGACGTCCTTGACTAATATTAAAGCTGTAGTACCCAAAGAGGCCCAGCAGGTTTTGGGAGTTCAGGTCCCTCCAGAGTGTCTGAATTTAGTGCATGCTTGGAGGGATCCTGAGGGTCTGCAGATGGGGGTGTGTAGTTCTCCGAGGGTTGGACAGTGTTTCATGTGCTTCAATAGAATGCTCGTAGCCTTGTTACGAATGGACAGGAACTTAATATTTTTTTTTAAACTGAGCTCAAGAAAGTTCCTGACGTTGTTTGTGTGCAAGAAACGTAGTTGAACCTTGCTTGGATTTTGTTGTGTCTGGGTTTGAGAGTGAACGGTGTGATCGGATAGGTAGCCCGGGGGGAGGTTGTGTGAAAAATTTTTTAAAAGAGGAGTCCGATATCAAAGATAGCACACAGTTGGAATGTTTGTTAAGATCGCACCAGGTGAAGATGGTCTGGAGTATGACAAAGAGTATGGGATAGTGATCGTGGAGAGATTCATTTTTATTCAATTCAAAAGTCTGTTAAGGGGGGAGACACCAGCTGGTGTAGGGATAGGTTTGAAGTGCTGTTCACAGGGCTGAGGATCACAATTGAGGACTTAGACTAAATTGGGGGTTGTGTGCCTGTGGTGTTGAAGAGACAGTCGGCCATGTTCTGATGGGAACTGGGATTGACATCCATTTCGGTTGTAACTTAGCTTGGACCTTGGGAGTTTCGGAGGGACATAACGCCAGCTGTCTGTACGTTTTTGTATTTGGGCAACCTTCACCTTAGATTTTGAATTGTAGTACCGGTTGTGCCGACTGAAGAAGACAAAAAAGACAACAAGAAGACAAACCTCCCGCCCAAAACAACCAAACAAACGAACCAATACTTTGTGCTGGTCCTAGCGCAAAATTTTCATGTGCGCTAGGACCAGAAGGTAATTTTAGTTGTTTTGTCATATTTTGGTTCTTTTTTGTGTTGATTTTGTTGAAGTGTATTATTTGTTTATGTGTTTGGTTTTCCTTTGTTTTTACACCTGTCAATAAACGCTAACGACCATCAGTACAGCGTGGCTTTTTCTGATCCTGCGAAACACCTTTGGGGGAAGTTACAAAAAACCCACAAGAAATAAAGGTTTAAAAACTTCAGAAACAATCGATAAAGACACCAAAAAGCAGAAAATATCCTTTGGTTTTTTTCATTAAAATTTTTTTTTCAACTTTTCATTTTCAATTTTTATCATAATAAATCCCAAACATAACATTCCCTGAAACTCAATCCAAATACAGAGTGGGACAGAGCAAGGTATACTATTCTAACAACGCATGGATGAAAACAAACCCAAAATGTACAAACATACAATTGAAGGATGAACCAAACAAAGAACACGGAGGCAGTTTGTGTTGTGTAGGAGAGGGAATGAGGAGGATCCAAATGCAGGTTTAACAGTTTATTAAGTGCTGAACAAAGGAATCCACAGCAGAGAGATAACGGCTTCAGGCAGTGCTGGATGGCCAAGAGGAAGGGCTAAAGGTTCCTGTGGGGAGAATAAGAAAATTAGTCTGATATCAAAATTTGACTCAGCTTAGAGGTGGTCAGTTTACCACTAGAATCGTTGAAGACCTGACAGAGACTGTGGGTGACACCAGGTCTTTTATAGCCACCGGTAAGTCTGTGCAGCTGGGAGCAATCAGCCAATCCTCCCGTTAGAAGCCATCCAGCACCTGTGAGTTTTGGGGGAGAAAAAAAAACAAACAAGCAGGCCTAAAAGGCCTCACACCACAGTACCCCCCCCCCTCTACGGACGCCACCTGGCGGACCACCAGGCCTGTCCGGAAAGCGGCGGTGAAAGTCCCGGACCAAGCCAGGGTCCAGGATCGCTGAACGGGGCACCCAGCACCGTTCCTCCGGGCCATAACCCTCCCAGTCCACGAGGTACTGTAGACCCCGACCTCGGCGACGAACATCCAAAAGACGGTTGACCGTGTACGCATCCGAGCCGTCGACAAGGCGAGGAGGTGGAGGGGGAGCAGAAGGAGGCTGGAGAGGACTGGTAGAAACCGGTTTGATCTGAGAGACGTGGAACACAGGATGTACCTTCATGGAAGAGGGCAGGGCGAGCTTTACCGAGACCGGGTTGACCAGCCGCAGGATCCGGAAAGGGCCAATGAAGCGGGGAGAAAGCTTGCGAGACTCTGCCCTGAGGGGAATGTTCCTGGTAGACAGAAGGACAGACTGACCAACCTGATATGCTGGGGCTGGCTGACGGTGGCGATTAGCTTGGCGCCGAGCCCGGCCGCAGGCCTGTTGGAGGGCCCTCCTAGTTTTCCTCCAGATCCGACGACACCGTCTGATATGGAGCTGCACCGAAGGGACGGCCAGCTCCTGTTCCTGATCCGGGAACAATGGGGGTTGGTAACCCAGAGAAGCCTCGAACGGGGACAATCCTGTGGAGGAACTAACTTGGGAATTATGGGCATACTCAATCCACGGGAGATGAGTCGACCACGTGGACTGGGCAGAGGCCAACACGCACCGTAATGTGGATTCCAGGTGTTGGTTAGCCCGCTCCGACTGGCCGTTGGATTGGGGGTGGAAGCCAGATGACAAGCTGACGGAAGCCTCCAGCGCCTTACAGAAGGACCTCCAAACAGCTGATGTGAATTGCGGACCCTGGTCAGAGACTATGTCCAGAGGGATACCATGCAGACGGAACACAAGGGTCACCATGAGCTGGGCAGTCTCCAAGGCTGAAGGGAGTTTAGGAAGAGGCACCAGATGTACAGCTTTGGAGAATCGGTCCACAATCGTGACCACAACAGTGTTACCTTTTGAGGGAGGGAGTCCGGTCACAAAGTCCAGTGCGATATGGGACCAGGGATGACTGGGAACCGGTAGGGGATGGAGCAGCCCCGCAGGAGGACGATGAGGGACCTTGCCCCGGGAACAGGCAGAACAGGCAGCGACAAAATTCCTAGTGTCTGCCTCCATCGTTGGCCACCAGAACCGCCGCTGAAGAAGCGCCATTGTACGGCGAATCCCAGGGTGACAGGACCACCGGGATGCATGTGCCCATAGGAGAACCTGGGAGCGGGCAGAGGATGGCACATACGAACGGTTAGCTGGGCCAGTACCTGGGTCCGGATCATGCTGCAGACCATCCCTTATTGCAGTCTCGATCTCCCAAGTGATCGCCCCAATGACGCAGGAGGGGGGTAGAATGGGCTCCGGCTCCGATCTGGACTGATGACCATCATGCAGGCGGGAGAGGGCGTCAGGTTTGGTATTGCGGTTGCCCGGCCTGTAAGTGAGGGTAAAATTAAAGCGTGTAAAGAACAGCTGCCACCGGGCCTGTCGAGAGTTGAGTCTCTTAGCTGCTTGGATGTAAGCGAGGTTTTTGTGGTCTGTCCAGACCACGAATGGGTGTTCTGCGCCCTCGAGCCAGTGCCTCCATTCCTCGAGTGCCAGTTTGACTGCGAGCAGTTCTCTATTCCCCACATCGTAGTTTTGTTCAGCTGCAGAGAGACGCTTAGAGAAAAAGGCACAGGGATGGAGTTTGCCATCCTCCTGATGGTATTGGGACAGCACAGCACCCACCCCTGAATCCGAGGCGTCCACCTCCAGAATAAACTGCCTCAAGGGGTCGGGCTGGACCAGAATGGGGGCCGAGGTAAACCTCTTTTTAAGCTCGGTGAATGCACCCTCTGCTTGGGGAGACCAAACGAACGGTCTGGCTGTGGAAGTAAGCTGGGTAAGGGGAAGAGCTACCTAACTGTAATTACGAATGAAACGCCTGTAAAAATTTGCGAAACCCAGAAATTGTTGTAGTTTGCGACGGGTGTCGGGTCGAGGCCACTCAGCCACCGCGCTAACTTTTTCGGGGTCTGGGCAAACCTGCCCAGCGTGTACAATAAAACCAAGGAAGTTGACGGACTGAGAATGGAACTCGCACTTCTCAGCCTTTACAAACAGACGATTCTCAAGGAGTCGCTGGAGTACCGCACGGACATGGACGATGTGCTCCTCAACAGTGGGCGAAAAAATAAGAATGTCGTCCAGATAAACAAAGACAAAACGATTAAGGAAGTCACGGAGCACATCGTTAATGAATGCCTGGAAGACTGCGGGAGCGTTAGTTAACCCGAAAGGCATGACCAAGTATTCGAATTGGCCCAGGTGGGTGTTGAACGCCGTCTTCCACTCGTCTCCCTCCCGCATTCGGACGAGATGGTAGGCGCAACGCAGATCGAGTTTTGTAAAGACCCGGGCTCCCTGAAGTAGCTCGAACGCCGAATTAATGAGGGGCAACGGGTATTTGTTGCGAACGGTGATGTTATTAAGACCCCGATAATCGACGCACGGACGGAGGGAACCATCCTTCTTACCCACAAAAAAGGACCCCGCTGCTATGGGTGCCGAGGAAGGGCGGATAAGCCCCGACGCCAGGGACTCATTGATGTACTTCTCCATCGCCCCCCTCTCTGGAGCAGACAGATTGTACAGGCGACTGGCGGGTAAGGTTGCCCCAGGGAGGAGGTCGATGGCGCAATCATATGGCCGATGAGGCGGGAGAGATTGTGCCCTCTCCTTACTGAAGACCTCTTTGAGGTCATGATACTCTGCCGGGATTGACGCAACGTCCACCGGGTCGATTGAGCCTACCGTGTCGGAAGAGACGGTTGTCACGGCAGATTGGAGGCAAGTTGCTCCACCCTACGATACGCCGGTTTTGCCAGTCGACCTGTGGATTGTGCAACCTAAGCCAGGGGAAACCTAACACGAGGGGTGAGCCGGGTGAAGAAAAGATTACCCGATACCACCATCTCCAACGGGGAGGACTGGTGGGTCACCCTGGTGATAACGTGTCCATCGATCGCCGTGGCATTAATGGGTTCTCCGAGTGGTTGGGACTGGAATCCACACTGACGGAGAAAATCGGCGTTGATGAAGTTGCCGTCGGCCCCGGAATCCACCAACGCTTCGACCGGAAAAGAAGAGGAACAACCAGAGGTTAGTGTCACAAGAATCATAAGCCTAGGGGTACCATGACATCTAGTTGTGCCCACCCGTAACCCTAGGTCTACCGGTGGGCCCCGTCTTTTGGGCGACAAGGGCAAGCTGAGAGTAAGTGACTTCTCGACCCGCAATAGAGACACCTCCCTTCTTTTAGTCTAACCTCTCTTTCCTTTTTGGTTAGATGCATCTGTCCCAACTGCATTGGTTCTGTGGAAGGCTGCTCAGCCTCTTGTGGAACAGATGCAAATGCCCTAGGTGGGGGGCAGACCGAGGAAGGCTGTCGATGGCTGTGAACTGGAGTAGGGTGTAGGGCCCGGGTGGTATTTTCATATCGTTTCTCTCTTTGACGATTGTCTAACTGTATTGCCAGCGAAATGAGTTCCTCCAATGTGGATGGGGTCCCTCTGCCAGCTAGCTCATCCTTCAGAGGATCATTCAGGGCATTTAGGAACACCCCTCTTAGTGCCTTCTGTCCCCAGCCAGCCTCTACTGCTAGGGTCCGGAATGAGATGGAGAACTCCGCCACAGAAAGAGTTCCCTGGGAAAGGTGGAGTAGACGCTCGGAGGCATCTCCAGCCCGGTCCGGCACCTCGAACATGGTTCTGAATAAACTCAGAAAATCAGATGTTGAGCGATCAGCCAGGGGGGCTGCCGCGTCTTCGGCCTCGGCCCACTCCAGTGCTCTGCCCCGAAGAAGACCCACAATGTACAAATTCTTAACTTTGTCTGATTCGAAGGTCCGCGGTCTTAGAGCAAAGACATTTGAACACTGCAAGAGGAACCCACGACATCTCCCCAGGGTTCCATGGAAAGGTTCCGGGTTGGTAATATGGTGGTCCATGAGTGGGCTGGGCATAGCTGAAGGAGGTGCCGAGGCTGTGGACAGAAAAAGAGAACTTAGATTATTTACTTTGTCTGTTAAAGCCTGTAACTGTGTTTTTAATTGAGTATTTTCATCCATAAGGGCCTTTATGGCCTGTTGTTGTTGTCCCAGGAATATTCCTTGTCGGGTCAGAATCTCTGACACTGAGGGTGATGCAGAACCTGCTGGATCCATTCTGGTCAGGTCTTCTGTTGTGTAGGAGAGGGAATGAGGAGGATCCAAATGCAGGTTTAACAGTTTATTAAGTGCTGAACAAAGGAATCCACAGCAGAGAGATAACGGCTTCAGGCAGTGCTGGATGGCCAAGAGGAAGGGCTGAAGGTTCCTGTGGGGAGAATAAGAAAATTAGTCTGATATCAAAATTTGACTCAGCTTAGAGGTGGTCAGTTTACCACTAGAATCGTTGAAGACCTGACGGAGACTGTGGGTGACACCAGGTCTTTTATAGCCACCGGTAAGTCTGTGCAGCTGGGAGCAATCAGCCAATCCTCCCGTTAGAAGCCATCCAGCACCTGTGAGTTTTGGGGGAGAAAAAAAAAACCAAACAAGCAGGCCTAAAAGGCCTCACACCACAGTTTGATGTTATTACAACTTCAAATATAGTTTAACCAAGTGCCATCGTCGTTCAAAAACATCTGTATTTAGTTGCATGGATAATGTCATTTTTTCCATTACATAAACTTGTTCAATTCTTTGTGTCCATTCACTCAGAGAGGGTGGAGTTACATTTTTCCATTTCATAGTTATGAGTTTTCTAGTAACCGACAGCAAAATATGCAAGATATATCTTTGATCTGCATCAAAATGTCCAGGTATGAGTCCAAGCAAACAGAACAGAGTATTTGAGAGAATCTCTCGTTTTAGAATACCGTATTTTCCGCACTTAACTCGGAGCGCCTTATATCTGGATTAATATTGAGCTACAACAGCGGTAAGCAGCCGCCGACTCTATTTCCCCCGTAGAAGAAATAGGTGCATGCTGGGATACATGAAAGGGCGTCTCATTAGGTGTGTTCGAGATGACACAGGCGGATGCAGTTTTGACCGGCGCAGATTGGTGCGCAATGCATGCATTGCACACCGATCTGCGCCGGTCAGAATTGCGTCCGCCTGTGCCATCTCGAACGCACCTATTTCCATTTGTGTGTTTGTGTAAAGACCCGGAAATGGCTCCTAGCAAGAGACACTGTTACACCGCAGAGTTTAAACTCAAGGCGATCGGTCACGCAGTAGAACACAGGAATAGAGCCGCAGCCAGAGAGTTTAACATCAATGAATCAATGGTGAGGAAGTGGAGGAAGCATGAGGATGTGCTGCGCCAAGTAAGTAAGACTAAACAGAGTTTATCTTCAACAGAAGATAAACTGTGTCACGAAAATACTAATACTTTATCTTGGAGAAAATAATAAAACAGCTGTTTATTCATTTTTGGAAGTAAAAACAGAAAGCTGTTTTGTAATTGTTAAAGGGCCCATCTCATGCAAAATAACTCTTTTCACATTGTATCCTCTGCACATACACACGCAAAATGTGGGGTTTGCAACATGCATTACACCATAGTTATGAAAATATATTGATTTGGTGGAGCGCAGTCACAGACCCGGAACTAAGAAAGGCCGGGTCTGCTCATCCCCCCGCCCGTCCTGTGAAAGTACAAGCTCCGCCCTCTGCTCTCACTGAGCCGCTATTTCTCCGCCCATCTTTGAGTGGGAGGAGGAAGGCAGGCGTAAACCCGTGCGTAGCGGTTTGGTAGCGTCTGAAATAAGATTTTATCATGTCGATTCATCAAAAAAGTGTGTTTCAAGCAAGAAAATAAAAAAGACGCAGAGCAGCGAACGAGCCTGTATATCGGACGTTGAAAGCGAGTTTGTGAGGGCGTAAGGCCAGAGTGGAGGCGGGTGATGAGGAGGGAGGGGGGCGTGTGAAAAGTCCGTCCTGGCTACGTCAAATGCGTCATACTTTAGACATCTGCTCATTGGTTGTTTTGTCTGAGCGTACCAGAAATCCAAAGAAAAACGGGCTAAATCAATCTAGAAACCCCTTTGGTGACATATACAAGGCCCGGACATCACTCTTACAAGGTAGAAAACTCTGGAAAGTCAATTTTGCATGAGATGGGCCCATTAATAAAGTTTGACTGACCTATCTGTTTTTTTATTTTGACATTCCCCTTAGCGCAGCAGCATTTTGTGAATGCATAACGTAACCCCAGCCTTTACTGTAGCGCCTTATAATGCAGAAAATACGGTTGTTTCAATCTCACTTTTAATATTTTTCTAATAGTCACGTAGTACAGGACAGTCAAAAAATATATGTATGATCTCCTATAGTGATGTGTCGGTCGCGAACGAAACGGCTCTTCGAGCCGGCTCTTTGAAGTGAACGATGGGAGCCGGCTCTTTGAAGTGAACGACCGAAACCGTCTCCTTATTGGGAGCCTTGTTTTTTTTTTGTTTTTTTTTTGTTTTTTTTGTTTGTTTTTCCCCCCGATTTTCTCCCTCTCTGTCACTCTCTCTCTCTCTTTTTCTGTGTCTCTCACCCACTCTTCATGCTGCAGGTGGTTGCTCTTTTTTTTGCATGTGTTTGTTTTGCTTATTTCAATTTATATTTATACTGTATTTTAATCTACAATGTTTAGTGTTGGTTCATTTTAAGTTTGTTTAAAAATCTGAAAAATTAAAATTTGTTCAAAGTTGAAGGTAAAGAGTAAGGTTTTTTATTTTTTATATTTTATTATCCAACATGATTGCCCTTAGGAGTGAGTGTGTGTGTATGGTTGTATGTGTGGCTTTGCGACAGACTAGCGACCTATTAGGGGTGTAACCTGCATCTTGCCTCAAATCAGTCAGGATAGGATAGACCCGTAAGGGATAGATGGTTAAGAAGATGACTGACATTTTACTATAAATTATATATACATGTTTATATTTTTTACAGTGAATATTGGCCAGTTTATATAACAAAAATATTTAAAAACAAAAGTAGGAATTATTTTTTTGCATAGTTTAAATTAATCAATTTAAACATATGACAAATTTGATTTGCAATGTTTTGCATCTGTTGATTTTAAAGTTGTTTAAAAAGCTGAAAAAAAAAAAACTTGAATTTTAAATGCTAGATATTTTTTTTGTATACATTTTACTATAAATCGTATATAAATTCTTATATTTTAAATTTTTTAAGTAATAGCAGGTTTATTTCATAAAAAAATATTTAAAAGCAAATACAGGAATTAATTTGCGCATAGTTTAAACGAATCACTTCAAACAAACAAAAAAAAGATCTGAGGAGCCGTTCGCGAACGAAAGAGCCGGCTCTTTTTTAGTGAGCTGGACTGAAAGAGCCGGCTCTCTAAAAAGAGCCGTAATTCCCATCACTAATCTCCTATCCTCCCACACTGTCTCCGGCATAACGCTGCTGTGGGGGCTTTAACAAAAGTAGAAATCACCAAAGGGGTGTGAAAGAACCTCATTTTAACTTTCCAGTTAAACTCTTTCCACAACTGGCTGTTGATACCTTTATGGCTGTCCTCACACAGTTTGTCCCACTTACTGTCCTCTGTTATGGAGTTTGATTCTAATTCCCATTTGTCTTTAATGTAATAAGTGTTTAAACTGGCAGCAGATAAAAGTCTCTTGTATAAATAAGAAACATGTTTGCATGTTGGAAAGTTTTTTTCTGCTATTGTAATAAATATTGTTCTATAATGTTTGGGGTTCTTTCTAGACTGTCCCGCTCTCTGTGGTTTACAATGTAATGCCTGATTTTTAGATCTCTATAAAAGTCATTTTGCACAAGACCAAACTGGTCCTGAAGTTGTGAAAAAGACTTAAGGTCCTTTCCATCAAAGATCTGGTTCAAAATAATAAGTCTTTGGTGCCCCATCGCCTAAAGCCAGGATCCGATACCGAGGGTGGGAAGTCAGTATTGCCTACAATAGGCACTGCTTTAGATATTGACCCAGTGTCTTTAAGCATCTTTTTAATTTCAGCCCAAATCTTTAAAGTGTGTTTTGTCCATTGATTTCCGACCCTTTTTTTTGATGATAGATTTTAGATTTGTAAATGGCAGAGTGGATAACTTAACATCTTTAGTTTCTCCCTGCTCTATTCCAAACCATCTCACTGCCGCTTCTTCTCTGTACCAACATACATTTGCTGCCAACTGAGACGCCCAATAGTAAAATATGAGGTTTGGTAACGCCAAACCCACTTTGTTTTTTGGTAAGGACAATGTTTTTAGTCTAATTCTCGGTCTTTTTTGCTCCCATATAAACTAAGTAATCATTTTATCCAAAATGACAAAAACTGAGGCAGGGACTTTGACCGGCCGAGACTGAAACAAGAAAAGGAGTGGGGGAAGCACGTTCATCCTCACCGTTTCTACTCTACCCAGTATAGATAAAGGCAAAATTTCCCAGCGGGTCAGATGATTTTTTATCTGTTTTATCAATGAACTTGGTAGAAAGCTTGTTTATTTCCAAGAGTTCCTTAAAAACCAACTTTTTGCATTCCCTGATCTTTCAAAAGGAGTCAAAAAGAACAACAAATCAAGAGAAATTGAAGTTTAAAAGTTCTGTTTTTAAGATAAAAGGTGTGACTAACCCTTTCCTCACTGTTTCTGTTCAAAGTGCTGAACTATCTCACTTTATCAGAAAAATAACATCACTCTATTGTTTACTCTACACTAGAACATCTGTTTTCAACCGAAGTTTTATCCATTAAATTCCAAAACAAATTAAACATTTAAAGCAAAATAATGTAAAACCATAATTAAAAATGATCAGAAGTTATTAAATATCTTGCAGGTTTTTCAAAAAGAACTAAACAAAAATTTAATTTTATTCTGTTGGATTACAAATCTGGAAACATGTTTCCCCTCCTCCGTGGTGTAGGGTTTGCATGCCACAACAACCCCGGAAACCATGTTGGGTACCCCAATGCTGGGTGAGCGGCCAGAGAAAGTGCGGCTCAAAAACCCCTATGAAGAGAACAACCATGTTTGCCTTGCCTGAACAAGAGTCACCAGAGTCACCAAAGTCCCCCCATGGAGCCAGGACCAAGGGTGGAGCAGGAGAGCCGAGGGTCTGACCCTCCGCTGCATGGATTAGTTGTAGAGCCGATGCTCACAGGAGGAGCTCACTTTTCTATGTCGCATATACGAATGACATTATTGAAAAAGTATTTACTGAAGGAACAGAAGGTAAACAATGATATATTACCCATCATTTACCACCCCGAAAAGCCCATAAAACTACGTGTTGTACTCGACTGTTCGGCCAAACACACCGGAACAAGTCTCAATGACCATCTTCTCCAAAGGCCGGACTTAATTTGACTGGCGTTCTCTTGAGGTTCAGGCAACAACCTATTGCTCTGATGAGCGATGTAGAAAAGATGTTCCATCAGTTTCATGTCTATGGAAGGGAAAGAGACTATCTACGTTTCCTCTGGTGGAAAAGCGGTGATACAAGCACACAACCTAAGACTTACAGAGAGAAAGAACACCTTTTCGGTGCAGCATCGTCTCCAGGCTGTGCAAATTACGGACTGAAACAATCGGCCAAAGAACACTGCCACTCACATCCTGCAGGTTCACAGTTGGTGGAGAAAAATTTTTATGTTGACGATGGAGTAACAAGCACAAACACTGAGGAAGGAGTAATACAGTTGGCACAGTGAGCCAGAAAGATCTGCAGCAAAGGTAGCCTCTGTCTCAACAAGTTCATCTCCAAGAATCACACACGCAAAGCATTCCTCCATCCGAATGGGCCGTAAATACAAACTCAAAGGATTCAAAGACATGCCACAAGAGAGAGCACTCAGCATCCAATGGAACATTGAAAAGGACTGTTTCATATTTGACAACACACTAAGGATTCAGCCAGCTACGCAGAGCCATTCTATCTACCGTTGCGTCAATTTATGACCCACTCAGATTTTTAGTGCCATATGTACCAAACAGAAAGAGCAGAAAACGTGCCAACACGGTGACGGATAGGACGATCCCCTACCTAACTCCCTAATGCCAGGGTGGGAGAGTTGGCAAAATGACTTTGAAAACCTTGCAAAGCCGAAAAATTCCCGATGCTATCGACCTGCTAGTCGTGGTGAACCTAGAGAAATAGACTTCCAACACTTTTCTGATTCAAACTTAAGTGATTATGAACAGTGCAGCTATCTGAGACACAAAAACAATAAAGACGGGATTCACTGCTCTTTGATAATAGCAAAAGCTCGAGTGTCTCAAACTAAACTGGCCACAATCCCCAGACTTAAACTAACAGCAGCTGTGGTTTCAGTCTCAGCAACATGTTACAGGAAGAACTGTGTTGTGATGTGAAGGATTATTTCTTGACTGATACAAAAGTGGTACTGGTCTACATAAACAATGATGCTCGTCGTTTCCACACTTTTGTAGCAAACGGAGTCCAGAAAACTAGACAAAGTCTGAGCAACCAGCAATGGTTTTACGTGCCATCAGAAGTGAATCCAGTTGACAGTACGTCAAGGGGCATCACTGTCAGAAGTGTGCTGAATACCACTCTGTTACTTGCTCATGTAGACTCAATGACGTTTCATTATGGACTCTATTCTATAAAAGCATGACTATAGTCAACAGCAGACCTCTGACTGTAGACAACCTGAACAACACTGACAGCTTACCATCAATCACCTGCTTCACATGAAATCCAATGCACCACTGCCCCCACCTGGCACGTATCAAAGGGAGGACCTATATTGAGTATGTTGAGTACAAATACCTTGGAGTGACCATCGACAGTAGACTGAGCTGGAGGAGCAACAGTACTGCTGTGTACAAGAAGACTTGCAGCCGACTTTACTTTCTAAGGAAGCTGAGGTCCTTCAATGTGTGCGGCAAGATCCTGGAGACCTTCTACCAGTCTGTGGTGGCCAGCACCTTGTTCTTCTCTGTCATCTGCTGGGGGAGCAGCATCGCAGCCAGTGACACCAACAGACTGAATAAACTAATCAGACTGGCTGGCTCTGTCATTGGCAGCAAACAGGACTCACTTGAGGCAGTGGTAGAGAGGAGGTCACTGAACAAACTTTTGTCCATCATGGAAAACCATGACCATCCTCTCTACCCACTCCTGGACGAACAACGGAGCTCCTTCTCCAAGAGGCTCAGACAGCTCCGCTCGAGAACATCTCGTTACCGGAGGTCTTTCTTTCCGTACGTGATCGGGCTCTACAACGACTCACTTAGCAGATAGGAAGTTGTTGCTGTGACACACAAATTTCCCCTGTGTGGGATCAATAAAGTATATTCTGATTCTGATTCTGATATGGCAAAAAGAGGCGACGCCGTGAGCGGTTTCTTGCAGAGCAGTTTTGGAGTCGCTGGAGAGGGCATTATGTTCACAACATTATGCCAAGGTAAAAGTGGCATTCACCAAAGAAGAATCTAAAAGTCAGTGATGTTGTGTTGGACATGGAGGAACTACTGGTTATTTGTTTGAAAATTATTCGTTGTTGTTCTTCTGTAAGAAAAAAGACACTTAATTTTGGTGGGAGTGTGAATAACAGCTGCCTACTTATGCTGAACATGGACTACAACCCCCATCATGCCTAGCACCTACTGCACATGGGCAGAGCTTTACTCTGTAGATTTAAACAGTTAGAACCCACTCATAATAAAATGAGAACTTATACACAGAGCCTCTCTGTGGCATACACTGATCAGCTTTTTTCTGAGCCAGTTTATCTTTCAAAAAATCAAACCATAACCCTAAAGTAACCCCCACAGGAAAAGAACGAAGATGCAGACCAAAATCATTCCTAAGAATATAATGCTACCTCCATTACAAACAGTGTCACAAAAATGTTTTGTACAATAAAAATAACACTTAGTATCCTTCAGTTTTGATGGTTGTGTCATTATGACACTGAAACAACAAACATTAAGACAGACTCGTGTTCGTACGAACCACCATTGGAAAGTAATCATTTTACAATAAGCAAACCCACTTTAACATTGTCATTTTTATCTAAATCTCGGCATATGGAATAAAGTCACTTAAGGAAATGATGACAGTCAACAGAAGTTGGTAGTTTTTGATCTTTTACTAGAACACAAAGGTCACAACTCCCTCCATGCAAATGCAAACGTTTCTTTGCAACCAGAAGTAAACCAACTTCTTTATTCAAAGCTCACCTTTGGGATGCGGAACAACGTGAGATTACCAACATGAATAAAGCTGACGCGTTTGCAGGTCACTTCGGTTAAATATGGAGCAAACAGATATTGGACAAAACCAAGAAGTTGCGGGTTTAGTGATGTCTAAGACCTCATCACAGAGAGGACTTAATAAAAATGAGGGTAAGTAACACAGCAACAAGTTTGAGAACTTTCTGGAACAGTCCAAGAACCCATAGACTCTCTCTGCAGACCCCCATGCTCCCTGACAGCCAAACACCAGAAAGTATTACATGGATTATTATATTTCTTCATAAATCAAAGTGTCTAAAGTAAGTAAACACAGACATACATTGAAGCTTTACAGGACAGCTTGTTTTCAGAGACTGAGATTCCACATTTGCTGTCCCACTCTATTTATGGTTGTATAGGCAGAGTTTATTCTGACCAGCCAATCATGCATCGGATGTGAAAAAATAAAAAACCCTCACATCTCTCACTGGTCGGATTCAGATGTCATTTTATCACATAAGAACTTTAATGGAATTTATCTTTTTCTTAGTTTTTTTTAATATTTAAAGAATCTGCAAACAAGAGAAAAACAAACTTAGCAGAAGGTTTTTTATTACTGTTTTAATACAATTGAACACTTTTTAAGGATTCAAAAGCAATAGTAACTGTTATTGGACATGAATTTGGATCCAATCAATAATAATTTTTCAACGAAAAACTTTTTTTAAACTTACACCAACACTTTTTTACAATCATGATTCTGTTAGTTTCTGGACAATGAAAATAACAAATTAATATACTGACTTGTGTTCGTACGACATAGTTTTTAAGATTGAATGTTTAAAATGATTTAATATGTTCATTTGAAGTTTTGAGGAATTACTATAAAAATCAACCTCCGTGAAGCTGGCCCCTCTTAAAAAACTTATGGACTGAAATAAGAAAAAAATATATATTAATCGTTTCTACTGTTTTAGTCTCGATGGCAATCAACGCCTCTTTGGTACCTCCTCTGGAGGCACTGTTCTGGCTCAAACCTGCATTCAAGTTCAAAATAAAAGGGAGATATCAGAGCCAGAAATTCAGATGGCTTCTAGAGAATGACTTTGGTATGCCACCCATCTGACCAACAGTTTTGCTGACAAAGAGGAAAGGGGCAGTCGACAAAATAATACTGGTATTTGCATATAAGAGGAAACAGGCCATGAAGCTTGATGCGGAGAGAACTGGAGACTCTGGTTGTTTCATGGTAGAGTTTGGCAGCTTAAAGGGCAAGTCCATGAAGGAGACGAATGATGGCCTGAGCAAGAACGCTCAGGCTCTCCAAGACCCCAAAAGCACCATGGCTCTTTTTAAGGAAGAAGTTATGAAGATATTAGCAACATAAGGAGCCACAAAGCCTGCCTGTGCTACACGTCTGGTTATGGTGTGTCAAGCAGATCTATTCAGGGTCCAAATGTTAGGCCTCTGCTGGCACGGCAGGGAAACTTTGCCTGCTTCACAGCTGGCAGAAAAGTTGATGACCATTGACAAAGTTAGCTCTTACTTCCTGTTTGTGATTATGATGGATCGCAATCTGTGTGCAGGTACGACGGAGGGAGAACATGCATCCACAAGTGTCCTTCAACAAGGTGTCTATATGGAGAAGGGTATGCCGATATCATCCGCACCATTCCTTCCTGCGCTTCCAAAGCAAGAGCAGAAACAGTTTTCGAAGCACAAATTTGGCCATAGTCTGAGTCTAGACAGCAAGTTTTAGACTGATATCGAGTAATTGGTACAACCCAAGATTAGTCAAGCAAAGACAATTCTCAGTTGGCAGTATTTGCACGATCTGTGTCAAATGTATGTATGACCAAAGAACAACTCCTTCACATTGTACCAAAAAAAAAGGCAGATCTCATGGCATAGATGTGCCAGAAACAATGGCTACATTTGCAAACCAAATAAGCCCATATCAAAACTGACTGCAGCCATGACCAGATCCATGAATAGGCTTGTACAAAGCTGATCAAACATTTACCGACTTTTGGGATTTCCACTGCATCATCCTCAGGGAGCAACTCATGTCTGAATCATTGAATATAGACAACACTTCATCCGCACACATGAGCTTAATACAGACAATTCAGGAATCTCATCCCTGAGCGGTCTTGCTCATGACTGGCTGAAGTTATCTCAATCAACAAGACCTACAAATTTATATGTAAAACTCTGACTCAGAAAAACCTAACTGTCACTCATGATGTGGATGACACTAATTTCTGGGCTGCGGAACTTCCTTTGATAGGATCTTTTAACCATCGCTTGATTGATCATTTTCTTAAGCATCAGAGGAAATGATCCATTTAGTGCTCACTCTTTCCTCAGAGGTAGAGAAATCACCTTGTATGATGATATGATATGGAGAGTGGAAAACTCTATAGTCCTAGTCTGAAAAGGTCCGAAAACATGGCTGAACCTACTGGTTAATTCACAAAGATTTAAATAGTCTTTGCACTTTTAAAACATCAGAAAACTGATTCAAATGTCACTACCTTTCAGCTTCAGGAAGACTCCTTGAAGACTGTTCATACTGACAAACATATCTGAAAGACATGGCCGTAAGTTTCACCTTCTGGACAGAAGAAGCATCCCTCCTCGTACTCTGAACTCTTCAGCCTATCGACAGAATACCAAGACCTTCCAGACCTTCAAATAGTCTAAGCAGATGCCTATTTATGTAGGCTTACTGGCAAAAAAAAAAACTCTCTTCAATAAAATGTGTATAAATATTATTATAGAATTATATCACGTAATAATAAACATATCAAATCTGAATCTCCTGCTCTTCCTACTGAAAAATGTACATTTTTTATAATAATCTGTTTTATCTAAAACATTAAATTCCATTTGGTGTCCTGAAAGACTTGCTGGGGCAGCCATAAAAACACACCTGGTGCTTGATGTTGGCAATAAATTAATTTGTCCAGGTCACCCGTGCTCTGACAATGGCAGCTATATTTATGTAGAACACCAGGAAGGGTAAAACCTGATTTTATTTTCCTGCATTAAAAATAGAGACAAGCTTTAACATGTTGTTTAATAAAGATGAATGATCAAACTCGTATGATCGTGGACAGAGACTACTGCAGCCCACATGGACAGTCTTCCATTGAATGTGACATTAACAAAAATAAACTCTACTTATCAGCTTTCAGCAAGACGGTTTATCTTTCCAAAAAACTCACTGGTCAGATTAAAATGTTTACAAACTTTTTGATAAAAAATGTTTACAATTTGCAGTGTTCAGGATCACAAGTAAAAAGCAACAACTGAAATAGAAAGCAGACCAAAATCTTTCCTAAGTCCGACCTATTCTATTGGAATTACATACAGTGTCGCACAAACGTTTCGTAAAATGAAAATGTAAATAACACTTAGTATCCTTCAGTTTTAATGGTTGTATCATTATGACACTGAAACAACAGACAGACTGATATTTGTACGAACCACCATTAATGGGCATCAGAATAATATTATAATACAATAACCCAACCCACTTTAACATTGTCATTTTTATCCAAATTTCAGCACAAGGTCACTTTTATCATAAACTTAAGGAAATGATGATGGCCGACAGAAGTTGGTAGTTTTTGAGCAACAATGCCACAGCTCCCTCCATGTTTGCTACAATGCTCCATGGTGCCCATTAACACCAGATCCTCGTTGACTTGTCCAGTAGCAGAAAGAGCAACATGAAACGATGGGCATACACAGCAGGACATATAAACATGAGGTGGTTTAGAAACACCGGCTCTTATTGGAAGACTTTGGTCACAGCCATTGCTCAAACACTTTTTACGAACATGGATACGTCTAGTTTCTGGAAGACACTGATGAACGCAAATGGTTAAAATGAAATGTTGCAGGGTGATCACAGTGTACAGAAAATCAGTGATAAAAAATCTTTTCCATTACAAAGACCACATCAAGTTGACTCATGAAGTTGGAGAACTTTTTGGAACAGTCCAAGACTCTCTCTGCTGACCACACATTCTCCCTTAGAGCCAAACACTAGAAAGTACTATATATAAATATGACTTTTACCCAGAAATCAAAGAGTCTAAAGCAAGTTAAAACTGAGATGTAGTTTTTGGTACTGCATTGAAATTTTATGTAAACAGACAGGATCTACAATGATTCTCAGCTGGTGCTCAAGGAAATAGGAGACTCCAGATTTGCTGCCCCACTCTTTATAGTGGTATGTGTGAACACTCTTTATGTGTGAAGAACAGTCAAACAAGTTATTGTTAGAACTGATTCAGTTTCTGGACGAGACCTGAACGGAAAGAAGCTGTGGAAATTACTCCCAAAGAGTTTCTGAATTGGGAAAAGAACTTTTTGACCCAGGCTTTTCCCCCATAAAGTGGAAAATTTAGTCAGAAATTCCTGGTATAGGACATTTTCTATGTTCAACGCAGAATGTCTTAGCCTACCAAGAGATTACCATTTTTTAACTGGAGCAGTTTATTGGTGCTTCGATGCAGTCAGTGTTTGGCCAAAGTGGTGACCTCTTTACTGTTCTCCTCTCAGAAGCATCAGTAGGCTGCACTGCCTTACCAGCACTGGGAGTCTGAGGCTGGTACCGAACAATTGGTACAGAGCAATTATCAGTCACACAAGCAGAACAGCTGGGACTCTGTTATCATTTTTTTGCGTACCAGGGCAGGAGAATCTATTAGAAGAAAAAGCATTTCATTTGTTACCATTTCATCAGAGAGTTTGGCTTCTGAAAGGATTGTGTGACCATGTATTTGAAACGCAGAAAGATGTCCAAGACTGTTAAATCAACCAGTCTTTGAATGTAGGGAGTCTATCTCAAGGCTACGATAGTGAAGACAACACATGCATTTCCCATATTCCTTCAGGTCAGACCAAAGAATCTACTGTCCCAGTTCATACAACTATCCTCCATCAGTCCTTATTCATCCAAACGTGTCAATAAATAAATCTTAGTGAAATAATAAGAATTCTATTATCACTATTTTTCTGTTGATTAACATTTTGAAGAATCGACGAATGCTTTTTCTTTTAAGAACTAGTGGTGCTCATAATTTATTGTTACTATTTAGACAAAAGAGTGTGTCTAAAGTTATTCCCAAACATCACGTTGAATATAAACAAAGTCCAGAGTCTTTTACTTCAGTGAAAAATGAAGATCAGTGAAAAAAGGTCATTGATAGCATAAAAAATTTGATCAATAAGACTCAGTAGAGAATGAGCAAGAAACTAGAACCCCATCAAGTCGGTGATGTTGTGTTGGACATGGATGAAGTACTGATTTATTGTTTGAAAATTATTTGTTCTTCTTCTGAAAAAAAACCCAACACTCTTAATTTTAGTGGGAGTGTAAATAACAGCTGCCTACTTATGCTGAACATGGACTACAACCCCCATCATACCTAGCACCTACTGCACATGGGCAGAGCTTTACTCTGTAGATTTAAACAGTTAGAACCCACCCATAATAAAATGAGAACATATACACAGCCTCTCTGTGGTATACACATGCACCCTTTTAAAGTACTAATGATAAATCTATCATTAATCACTGTAAAACAGACTTTTTTTTTGTTCTCCTTCAGCCATCTGCACGCTGCCAGCTCTCTGTAACACACGTGTACAGTTAGTTAGCGAATGCCCACTTCTGTATATTACAGAGACTCGTAATTGACTCTCCGGTAGACTCAGAACTGTCATCTATTGTGAAAAATGCCCTAAAAAACTTGCCAATTTTTGACTATGAGAGGGACAGGGGTTTGAGCAACGCAAACAGCATTTCAATAACAATCAATGGTTCAATGGGTTTTTTAAACTCAATAACAGCTTGTTTTTTTTATGTTTTCTCATTCTTTATGCACAGTAAT
This sequence comes from Neostethus bicornis, assembly GCA_902685375.1. Lineage (NCBI taxonomy): Eukaryota > Metazoa > Chordata > Actinopteri > Atheriniformes > Phallostethidae > Neostethus > Neostethus bicornis. The sequence goes on along the minus strand of CACRXE010000058.1, from coordinate 300,484 downwards.
GTTCTTGTTTTCCTTTGGTCCGTGGGATTCCTTGGCGAGGGTCAAGGTGGATACAAACTGGATTCTCCCGCTCTGCTGTCTTGTCCACAAATATGAGTCAGCTTCCTATTATGGTGTAAACAGTTTGTGTGCTTCATTAACCTTTTGAACTTCTCTATGTTCTCTATGCTAACGGGTCAATCACTATTTTAGCAGCTAAAATTGGCACAGATTAATGACCAGAATAGTCATCCACAGACGAGCTACAAAGACGTGCAAGTGTTGTAACTACGGACGGTGTCGCTGTGCATCGGTCAACAATACAATAAAGGCTATATGGAGAATGATTGCTTGAAAACCGCTGACAAATTGATCACGTATAAAAATGTACTAACATATTCCAGTACTTTACAGAATATGATCAACAAAATGCTAATGACTTTCTGCAATTTCTCTGTGTAGAGTAGTAGTGTTTTTTTTTAGAACATGGAGAACTGCCCTCACAGGGCTTACTGGCAAAAAACAGACTCTCTTCTATAAAATGTGTATAAATATTATTATGGAATTATATCATGTAATAGTATAAAATCTGAGCCTCCAACTCCACCTACACCAAGTAGCTTCTGTCAGTGTACTGCAGGGATGTGCTGTCACTGCCGGATGAGGTTAAAGCCAACATGAACTGTGATTGGCACGAAAAACAGTACATATTGCTTAATACTCATTTATCTAACACACCAAATTCCATTAGGTGACCTAAAAGGCTTGCTGGGGCAGTCATAGACAATGACTCCATTTGTCCAGGTCACCTGTGCTCTGACAATGACAGCTATATTTATGTAGAACACCAGGAAGGGTACAGCCTGACGTCATAATTCAAACATTTAATGCATCATTTATTTTTATTTTCCTTGCATTAAAATTAAGAAACAAGCTTTAACATGTTGTTTAATAAAGATGAATGATCAAACTCGTATGATCGTGGACAGAGACTGCTGCAGCCCACATGGAGAGTATTCCATTGAATGTGACATTAACGAAAATAAACTGTACTGATCAGCTTTCAACGAGCCGGTTTATCTTTCCAAAAAAGTCACGTTTAAATTGGTCAGATTAAAATGTTTTCAAACTTTTTGATGAAAAATGTTTACACCTTGCAGTGTTCAGGATCATAAGTAAAAAGAAACGACTGAAACAGAAAGCAGACCAAAATCTTTCTTAAGACCGACCTATTCTATTGCAATTACAAACAGGGTCGCACAAAGACAGGATCTACAATGATTCTTAGCTGGTGCTCAAGGAAATAGAAGACTCCAGATTTGCTGTCCCACTCTTTATAGTGGTGCAGCGTGGAGTTCAGTCTGACCAACCAATCAAATATCAGATGTAAAAAAAAACAAAAACGCACATCTCTCATTGGTTGGTGTGCCTACACAACATTGTTTTAGGCATTAGCCAATGTCCCACTGATAAAACTGGCTTTATTATGTCAGCTCTAAGCTGGAAAGCTTTGTGCACAATCTCAGAAACCGTGGAACAGTGGAAATGAATGGGGATCCAGACAATAAGCATCTCTGAGAGACCAAAATTTTTCAAACATCCATGAATACTTTTGTGTGAACAACAGTCACACAAGTTATTGTTAGAACTGATTCAGTTTCTGGACGAGACCTGAACGGAAAGAAGCTGTGGAAATTACTCCCAAAGAGTTTCTGAATTGTGAAAAGAACTTTTTGACCCAGGCTTTCCCCCATAAAGTGAAAACTTAGTCGGAAATTCCTGGTATAGGACATTTTCTATGTTCAACGCAGAACAGAGCCTACCAGAGATTATTATTTTTAACTGGAGCGGTTTATTGGTGCTTCGATACAGTCAGTATTTGGCCAAAGTGATGACCTCTTTACTGTTCTCTTCTCACAAGCAGGCCAATTCTGCATGACTAGGCTACACTGCCTTACCAGCACTGGGAGTCTGAGTTGAGGCAGCGAGTTAGACTGGTACAGAACAATTGGTACAGTCACACAAGCAGAACAGCTGGGACTCTGTTAGCAATTTTTTGCGTACCAGTGCAGACCAAAGTCCTCATTTTTAACACAATCAGAGACGTGGATCTGTCTGCGAGTGAACAGTTGGATTTGCTCTCGAAATGGCTGACGTCTGAGAGCGGTCAATATAGCCAATCCAGCCGCTGCATTACAAACAGCGTGGGAAAGGCTCGATGGTCGCTACGGTGCCCCAGAAGTCATCGAGAGTGCTCTCGTCTTAAAACTTGATCATTTTCCAAAGATTTCTAATAAAGAAAACTACAAGTTGAGAGAGCTCGGAGATCTACTAAACGAGCAGCTAAAGAAGATGGATACCTGTCAGGCTTGTCATATCTGGATACCGCACGTGGCATAAAGCCAAATGTGGAGAAGTTGCCATACAGCCTGCAGGAATAGGGGCTCAACCAGGGATCCAAATACAAAGAAACTTATGAAGTCAGTTATCCACCATTCTCGTATTTCACCTCTTTCGTCTGCTACCAAGCTAAAACAAGGAACGATCCCAGCTTTTCATATTCTAGAAACAACGTTCGTTCAGAACAAGTTATGCAAAGACGCGTCAATCCAAGAAATACAATTTCAGTGCACAAGACCAAGGTAACAAACGACAAAAGTCCAACGGAAAAATACATGGCTGAACGTTTAAAAGAAATGGAACCTTTCACTGACATTTGTTAAGAATAAATATTGTTGAATTTACAAAGATATAAATAGTTTTTACACGTTTAAAACATCAGAAGATGGATCAAAATGCCAAGATAATGAAGACTCTGTCAAAAGTTCATACTGACATAATTTCTGAAAGACATGGACCTAAGGTTCACCTTCTGGACAGAAGAAGCATCCCTGTCCAGAAGGTGTGGATCAGCTCTACAGCCAAACAACAGAATACCAAGACCTTCCAGACCTTTGAAAGCATCCCTCCAAGCAGAGGCCTATTTATGTGGGCTTACTGGCAGAAAAAAACTCTCTTCAAGAAAATGTGTATTAAAATTATTATGTTACTATATCATGTTAAAATAAACATATTAAGTCTGAGCCTCTCGCTCTCCATATGACTAAATAGCTTCTGTCAGTGTACTGCAGGGATGTGCTGTCACTGGTGGATGAGGTTAAAGCCAACAAGAGCTGTGATTGGCACCGAAAAAGTACATTTTGCATAATAGTAATTTATCTAATATATTGAATTCCATTTGGTGACCAAGAAGGATTGCTGGAGCAGCCATAAAAAGAAAACCTGATGCTCAATGTGGGCAATGACTCTGTATGTCCAGGTCACCCGTGCTCTGACGATGGCTGCTATATTTATTTAGAACTGCAGGAATGATTTAAACGTTAGACTGCTACAGCCCATACGGACAGTCAGACGTTGACACCATTGAAAATAAACTGATGAGTTTTTTGTGAGCCAGTTTATCTTTCAAAAACACAAACCATAACCCTAAAGTAACCCCCACAGGAAATGAACAAAGATGCAGACCAAAATCATTCCTAAGAAAATGATGCTCCCTCCATTACAAACAGTGTCACAAAAACGTTTCGTACAACAAAAATAACACTTAGTATCCTTCAGTTTTAATGTTTTTGTCATTATGACACTGAAACAACAGACATTAAGACAGACTCGTGTTTGTACGAACCACCATTGGAAAATGATCATTAAAACAATAAGCAAACCCACTTTAACATTGTCATTTTTATCTAAATCTCGGCATATGTAATAAAGTCACTTAAGGAAATAATGACGGCCAACAGAAGTTGGTCATTTTTGATCTTTTACTAGAACACAGAGATCACAACTCCCTCCATGCAAATGCAAACATTTCTTTACAACCAGAAGTAAACCAACTTCTTTATTCTGTGTCTAAATCCAAAAGCTCACCTTTGGGAAGCGGTACAACATGAATAAAGCTGACACGTTTGCAGGTCGGTTGGACAAAACAAAGAAGTTGCAGGTTGAGAGATTTCTAAGACCTCATCACAGAGAGGACTTAATAAAATGAGGGTAAGTAACAAAGCAACAAGTTGGAGAACTGTCTGGAACAGTCCAAGAACCCATAGACTCTCTCTGCAGACCCCCATGTTCCCTGACAGCCAAACACCAGAAAGTTTTACATGGATTATTATATTTCTTCATAAATCAAAGTGTCTAAAGTAAGTAAACACAGACATGCATTGAAGCTTTACAGGACAGCTTGTTTTCAGAGACTGAGATTCCAGATTTGCTGTCCCACTCTGTTTTTGGCTGTATAGGCGGAGTTTATTCTGACCAGCCAATCATGCATCGGATGTGAAAAAATAAAAAAACAACACTTTTTGAGGATTCAAAAGCATTAGTAACCCTCATCAGACATGAATGTGGATCCAGTCAATGATAATTTTTACACGAAAACCTTTTTTTAAACTTACACCAACTCTTTTGTACAAAGATGATTCCGTTAGTTTCTTGACAATAAAAATAACATAAAAATACTGACTCATGTTTGTACGACCTAGTTTGAAGATTGAATGTTTAAAATGATTTAATACGTTCATTTAAAGTTTTGAGGAATTACTATAAAAATGAGCCTCCGTGAAGCTGGCCCCTCTTAAAAAATATATAAACCAAAATAAGAAAATAATATATAAATTGTTTGTACTGTTTTACTCATGATGGCCATCAACGCCTCTTTGGTACCTTCTCTGGAGGCACTGTTCTTGCTCAAACCCGCATTCAAGTTCAAAATAAAAGGGAGATATCAGAGCCAGAGGTTCAGATGGCTTCTAGAGAATGACTTTGGTATGCCACCCATCTGGCCAACAGTTTTGCTGACAAAGAGGAATAGGGCTGTCAACAAAAGAATACTTCTAACTGCATATAAGAGGAAACAGTCCATGAAGCTTGATGCGGAGAGAACTGGAGACTCTGGCTGTTTCATGGTAGAGTTTGGCAGCTTTAAGGAAAGTCCATGAAGGAGGTGAATGATGGCCTGAGGAAGAAGGCTCGGACTCTCACCACCTACCTTATACTCCCAGACCCCAAAAGCACCATGGCTCTTTTTAAGGAAGAAGTTATGAAGATATTAGCAACATAAGGAACCGCAAAGCCTGCCTGTGCTAGACGTCTGGTTATGGTGTGTCAAGCAGATCTATTCAGGGTCCAAATGTCAGGCCTCTGCTGGCACGGCAGGGAAACTTTGCCTGCTTCACAGCTGGCAGAAAAGTTGATGACCATTGACAAATTTAGCTCTTCCTTCCTGATGGTGATTATGATGGATCGCAATCTGTGTGCAGGTACGACGGAGGGAGAACCTACATCCACAAGTGTCCTCCAACAAAGTGTCTATATGGAGAAGGGTATGCCGATATCATCCGCACCATTCCTTCCTGCGCTTCAACAGCAAGAGCAGAAACAGTTTTCGAAGCACAAATTTGTCCATAGTCTGAGGTTAGACAGCAAGTTTTAGACTGATGTCGAGTAATTGGTACAACCCAAGATCAGTCAAGCAAGGACAATTCTCAGTTGGCAGTATTTGCACGGTCTGTGTCAAATGAATATATGACCAAAGAACAACTTCACAATGTTCCCAAAAAAAAGGCAGATCCCATGGCATAGATGTGCCAGAAACAAAGGCTACATTTGCAAACCAAATAAGCCCATATCAAAACTGACTGCAGCCATGATCAGATCCATGAATGGACTTGTACAAAGCTGATCAAACATTTACCGACTTTTGGGATTTCCACTGCATCATCCTCAGGGAGCAACTCATGTCTGAATCATTGAATATAGACAACGCTTCATCCGCACACATGAGCTTAATACAGACAATTCAGGAATCTCATCCCTGAGCGGTCTTGCTCATGACTGGCTGAAGTTATCTCAATCAACAAGACCTACAAATTTATATGTAAAACTCTGACTCAGAAAAACCTGTCACTCATGATGTGGATGACACTAATTTCTGGGCTGCGGAACTTCCTTTGATAAGATCTTTTAACCATCGCTTGATTGATCATTTTCTTAAGCATCAGAGGAAATGATCCATTTAGTGCTCACTCTTTCCTCAGAGGTCAACATATCACCTTGTATGATTGATATGGAGAGTGGAAAACTCTATAGTCCTAGTCTGAAAAGGTCCGAAAACATGGCTGAACCTACTGGTTAATTCACCGAGATTTAAATAGTCTTTGCACTTTTAAAACATCAGAAAACTGATTCAAATGTCACTACCTTTCAGCTTCAGGAAGACTCTGTTTAAGACTGTTCATACTGACAAACATATCTGAAAGACATGGCCGTAAGTTTCACCTTCTGGACAGAAGAAGCATCCCTCCTCGTACTCTGAACTCTTCAGCCTATCGACAGAATACCAAGACCTTCCAGACCTTCAAAAAGTCTAAGCAGATGCCTATTTATGTAGGCTTACTGGCAAAAAAAAAAAAACTCTCTTCAATAAAATGTGTATAAATATTATTATAGAATTATATCACGTAATAATAAACATATCAAACCTGAATCTCCTGCTCTTCCTACTGAAAAAAGTACATTTTTTATAATAATCTGTTTTATCTAAAACATTAAATTACATTTGGTGTCCTAAAAGACTAGCTGGGGCAGCCATAAAAACACACCTGGTGCTTGATGTTGGCAATAAATTCATATGTCCAAGTCAGCAGTGCTCTGACAATGGCAGCTATATTTATGTAGAACACCAGGAAGGGTACAGCATGATGTCATGATTTAAACATTCAACGCATCATTTATTTTTATTTTCTTTGCATTAAAAACAGAGACAAGCTTTAACATGTTGCTTAATAAAGATGAATGATCGAACTCGTATGATCGTGGACAGAGACTACTGCAGCCCACATGGACAGTCTTCCATTGAATGTGACATTAACGGAAATAAGCTCTACTGATCAGCTTTCAGTACAGAAATCCAGAAATGGGATTCTTTTCTAGACATGAGCCAGTGATGATTGTTCTTTGGATTTTGTGAAAGATAAAAGCCGGTTTATCTTTCCAAAAGACTCACATCTCATTGGTCAGATTAAAATGTTTACAAACTTTTTGATAAAAAATGTTTACACCTTGCAGTGTTCATGATCATAAGTAAAAAGAAACGACTGAAATAGAAAGCAGACCAAAATCTTTCCTAAGTCCGACCTATTCTATTGGCATTACAAACAGTGTCGCACAAACGTTTCGTAAAATGAAAATGTAAATAACACTTAGTATCCTTCAGTTTTAATATTTGTGTCATTATGAACCTGAAAAAACAGACATTAAGACAGACTCATGTTCGTACGAACCAGTTAGTTAGTTAACAGGTAGTTAGCGAATGCCCACTTCTGTATATTACAGAGACTCAGAATTGACTCTCCGGTACACTCAGAACTGTCATCTATTGTGAAAAATGCCCTAAAAAACTTGCCAATTTTTGACTATGAGAGGTACAGGGGTTTGAGCAACGCAAACAGCATTTCAATAACAATCAATGGTTCAATGGTTATTTTAAACTCAATAACAGAGTGTTTTTTTTTTTTATGTTTTCTCATTCTTTATGCACAGTAATGTTCTTGTTTTCCTTTGGTCCGTGGGATTCCTTGGCGAGGGTCAAGGTGGATACAAACTGGATTCTCCCGCTCTGCTGTCTTGTCCACAAATATGAGTCAGCTTCCTACTATGGCGTAATCAGTTTGTGTGCTTCATTAACCTTTTGAACTTCTCTATGTTCTCTATGCTAACGGGTCAATCACTATTTTAGCAGCTAAAATTGGCACAGATTAATGACCAGAATAGTCATCCACAGACGAGCTACAAAGACGTGCAAGTGTTGTAACTACGGACGGTGTCGCTGTGCATCGGTCAACAATACAATAAAGGCTATTTGGAGAATGATTGCTTGAAAACCGCTGACAAATTGATCACGTATAAAAATGTGCTAACATATTCCAGTACTTTACAGAATATGATCAACAAAATGCTAATGACTTTCTGCAATTTCTCTGTGTAGTGTAGTAGTGTTTTTTTTAGAACGTGAAGAACTGCCCTCAGAGGGCTTACTGACAAAAAACAAACTGTCTTCTATAAAATGTGTATAAATATTATTATGGAATTATATCATGTAATAGTATAAAATCTGAGCCTCCAACTCCACCTACACCAAAGTAGCTTCTGTCAGTGTACTGCAGGGATGTGCTGTCACTGCCGCATGAGGTTAAAGCCAATATGAGCAGTGATTGGCACAAAAAACAGTACATATTGCTTAATACTCATTTATCTAACACACCAAATTCCATTAGGTGACCTAAAAGGCTTGCTGGGGCAGTCATAGACAATGACTCCATTTGTCCAGGTCACCTGTGCTCTGACAATGACAGCTACTGTATATTTATGTAGAACACCAGGAAGGGTACAGCCTGACGTCATAATTCAAACATTTAATGCATCATTTATTTTTATTTTTCTTGCATTAAAATTAAGAAACAAGCTTTAACATGTTTAATAAAGATGAATGATCAAGCTTGTATGATCGTGGACAGAGACTACTGCAGCCCACATGGACAGCCTTCCAATTGAATGTGACATTAACAAAAATAAACTCTACTGATCAGCTTTCAACGAGCCGGTTTATCTTTCCAAAAAACTCACGTTTAAATTGGTCAGATTAAAATGTATTCAAACTTTTTGATGAAAAATGTTTACACCTTGCAGTGTTCAGGATCATAAGTAAAAAGAAACGACTGAAACAGAAAGCAGACCAAATTCTTTCCTAAGACCGACCTATTCTACTGCAATTACAAACAGGGTCGCACAAAGACAGGATCTACAATGATTCTCAGCTGGTGCTCAAGGAAATAGAAGACTCCAGATTTGCTGTCCCACTCTTTATAGTGGTGCAAGGTGGAGTTCAGTCTGACCAACCAATCAAATATCAGATGTAAAAAAAAACAAAAACGCACATCTCTCATTGGTTGGTTTGCCTACACAACATTATTTTAGGCATTAGCCAATGTCCCACTGATAAAACTGGCTTTATTATGTCAGCTCTAAGCTGGAAAACTTTGTGCACAATCTCAGAAACCGTGGAACAGTGGAAATGAATGGGGATCCAGACAATAAGCATCTCTGAGAGACCAAAATTTTTCAAACATCCATGAATACTTTTGTGTGAAGAACAGTCACACAAGTTATTGTTAGAACTGATTCAGTTTCTGGACGAGACCTGAACGGAAAGAAGCTGTGGAAATTACTCCCAAAGAGTTTCTGAATTGTGAAAAGAACTTTTTGACCCAGGCTTTCCCCCATAAAGTGGAAAATTTAGTCAGAAATTCCTGGTATAGGACATTTTCTATGTTCAACGCAGAACAGAGCCTACCAGAGATTATTATTTTTTAACTGGAGCAGTTTATTGGTGCTTCGATGCAGTCAGTGTTTGGCCAAAGTGATGACCTCTTTACTGTTCTCTTCTCACAAGCAGGCCAATTCTGCATGACTAGGCTACACTGCCTTACCAGCACTGGGAGTCTGAGTTGAGGCAGCGAGTTAGACTGGTACAGAACAATTGGTACAGAGCAATTATCAGTCACACAAGCAGAACAGCTGGGACTCTGTTATCAATTTTTTGCGTACCAGTGCAGACCAAAGTCCTCATTTTTAACACAATCAGAGACGTGGATCTGTCTGCGAGTGAACAGTTGGATTTGTTCTCGAAATGGCTGACGTCTGAGAGCGGTCAATATAGCCAATCCAGCCGCCGCATTACAAACAGCGTGGGAAAGGCTCGATGGTCGCTACGGTGCCCCAGAAGTCATCGAGAGTGCTCTCGTCTTAAAACTTGATCATTTTCCAAAGATTTCTAATAAAGAAAACTAGAAGTTGAGAGAGCTCGGAGATCTACTAAACGAGCAGCTAAAGAAGATGGGTACTTGTCAGGCTTGTCATATCTGGATACCGCACGTGGCATAAAGCCAAATGTGGAGAAGTTGCCATACAGCCTGCAGGAAAAGTGGCTCAACCAGGGATCTAAATACAAAAAAAACTTATCAAGTCAGTTATCCACCATTCTCGTATTTCACCTCTTTCGTCTGCTACCAAGCTAAAACAAGGAACCATCCCAGCTTTTCATATTCTAGAAACAACGTTCGTTCAGAACAAGTTATGCAAAGACGCGTAAATCCAAGAAATACAATTGCAGTGCACAAGACCAAGGTAACAAACGACAAAAGTCCAACGGAAAAATACATGGCTGAACGTTTAAAAGAAATGGAACCTTTCACTGACATTTGTTAAGAATAAATATTGTTGAATTTACAAAGATATAAATAGTTTTTACACGTTTAAAACATCAGAAGATGGATCAAAATGCTACGAAGAAGAAGACTCTGTCAAGAGTTCATACTGACATCATTTCTGAAAGACATGGACCTAAGGTTCACCTTCTGGGCAGAAGAAGCATCCCTGTCCAGAAGGTGTGGATCGGCTCTCCAGCCAAACGACAGAATACCAAGACCTTACAGACCTTTGAAAGCATCCCTCCAAGCAGAGGCCTATTTATGTGGGCTTACTGGCAGAAAAAACTCTTCAAGAAAATGTTTATAAATATTATTATGTGACTATTTTATGTTAAAATAAACATATTAAATCTGAGCCTCCCGCTCTCCTCATGCCTAAGTAGCTTGTCAGTGTACTGCAGGGATGTGCTGTCACTGCTGGATGAGGCTAAAGCCAACATGAGCTGTGATTGGCACCGAAAAAGTACATTTTGCATAATAGTCATTTATCTAATACATTGAATTCCATTTGGTGACCAAGAAGGCTTGCTGGAGCAGCCATAAAAAGCCGCCTGATGCTCAATGTGGGCAATGACTCCGTATGTCCAGGTCACCCGTGTTCTGACAATGGCTGCTATATTTATTTAGAACTGCAGGAATGATTTAAACGTTAGACTGCTACAGCCCATACGGACAGTCAGACGTTGACACCATTGAAAATAAACTGATCAGTTTTTTGTGAGCCAGTTTATCTTTCAAAAACACAAACCATAACCCTAAAGTAACCCCCACAGGAAATGAACAAAGACGCAGACCAAAATCATTCCTAAGAAAATGATGCTACCTCCATTACAAACAGTGTCACAAAAACGTTTCGTACAATAAAAATAACACTTAGTATCCTTCAGTTTTAATGTTTGTGTCATTATGACACTGAAAGAACAAACATTAAGACAGACTCGTGTTTGTACGAACCACCATTGGAAAATGATCATTAAACAATAAGCAAACCCACTTTAACATTGTCATTTTTATTTAAATCTAGGCATATGGAATAAAGTCACTTAAGGAAATGATGACGGTCAACAAAAGTTGGTAGTTTTTGATCTTTTACTAGAACACAGAGATCACAACTCCCTCCATGCAAATGCAAACATTTCTTTACAACCAGAAGTAAACCAACTTCTTTATTCTGTGTCTAAATCCAAAAGCTCACCTTTTGGGAAGCGGTACAACATGAATAAAGCTGACACGTTTGCAGGTCGGTTGGACAAAACAAAGAAGTTGCAGGTTGAGAGATTTCTAAGACCTCATCACAGAGAGGACTTAATAAAATGAGGGTAAGTAAAACAGCAACAAGTTGGAGAACTGTCTGGAACAGTCCAAGAACCCATAGACTCTCTCTGCAGACCCCCCATGTTCCCTGACAGTCAAACACTAGAAAGTATTACATGGATTATTATATTTCTTCATAAATCAAAGTGTCTAAAGTAAGTAAAAACAGACATGCATTAAAGCTTTACAGGACAGCTTGTTTTCAGAGACTGAGATTCCAGATTTTCTGTCCCACTCTGTTTTTGGCTGTATAGGCGGAGTTTATTCTGACCAGCCAATCATGCATCGGATGTGAAAAAATAAAAAAACAACACTTTTTGAGGATTCAAAAGCGATAGTAACCCTCATCAGATATGAATGTGGATCCAATGATAATGATTTTTAGACGAAAACCTTTTTTTAAACTTACACCAACTCTTTTGTACAAAGATGATTCCGTTAGTTTCTTGACAATAAAAATAACAAAAATACTGACTCATGTTCGTACGACCTAGTTTGAAGATTGAATGTTTAAAATGATTTATTACATTCAATTAAAGTTTGAGGAATTACTATAAAAATGAGCCTCCGTGAAGCTGGCCCCTCTTAAAAAATTTATGGACCGAAATAAGAAAAAATTATATATTAATCGTTTCTACTGTTTTAGTCTCGATGGCAATCAACGCCTCTTTGGTACCTCCTCTGGAGGCACTGTTCTTGCTCAAACCTGCATTCAAGTTCAAAATAAAAGAGAGATATCAGAGCCAGAGGTTCAGATGGCTTCTAGAGAATGACTTTGGTATGCCACCTATCTGGCCAACAGTTTTGCTGACAAAGAGGAAAGGGGCAGTCGACAAAATAATACTGGTATTTGCATATAAGAGGAAACAGGCCATGAAGCTTGATGCGGAGAGAACTGGAGACTCTGGTTGTTGGCAGCCTAAAGGGCAAGTCCATGAAGGAGACGAATGATGGCCTGAGCAAGAAAGCTCAGGCTCTCCAAGACCCCAAAAGCACCATGGCTCTTTTTAAGGAAGAAGTTATGAAGATATTAGCAACATAAGGAGCCACAAAGCCTGCCTGTGCTACACGTCTGGTTATGGTGTGTCAAGCAGATCTATCCAGGGTCCAAATGTCAGGCCTCTGCTGGCACGGCAGGGAAACTTTGCCTGCTTCACAGCTGGCAGAAAAGTTGATGACCATTGACAAAGTTAGCTCTTACTTCCTGATAGGGATTATGATGGATCGCAATCTGTGTGCAGGTACGACGGAGGGAGAACCTACATCCACAAGTGTCCTTCAACAAGGTGTCTATATGGAGAAGGGTATGCCGATATCATCCGCACCATTCCTTCCTGCGCTTCCAAAGCAAGAGCAGAAACAGTTTTCGAAGCACGAATTTGGCCATAGTCTGAGTCTAGACAGCAAGTTTTAGACTGATATCGAGTAATTGGTACAACCCAAGATCAGTCAAGCAAAGACAATTCTCAGTTGGCAGTATTTGCACGGTCTGTGTCAAATGTATGTATGACCAAAGAACAACTCCTTCACATTGTACCAAAAAAAAAGGCAGATCTCATGGCATAGATGTGACAGAAACAATGGCTACATTTGCAAACCAAATAAGCCCATATCAAAACTGACTGCAGCCATGACCAGATCCATGAATAGGCTTGTACAAAGCTGATCAAACATTTACCGACTTTTGGGATTTCCACTGCATCATCCTCAGGGAGCAACTCATGTCTGAATCATTGAATATAGACAACACTTCATCCGCACACATGAGCTTAATACAGACAATTCAGGAATCTCATCCCTGAGCGGTCTTGCTCATGACTGGCTGAAGTTATCTCAATCAACAAGACCTACAAATTTATATGTAAAACTCTGACTCAGAAAAACCTAACTGTCAACTCATGATGTGGATGACACTAATTTCTGGGCTGCGGAACTTCCTTTGATAAGATCTTTTAACCATCGCTTGATTGATCATTTTCTTAAGCATCAGAGGAAATGATCCATTTAGTGCTCACTCTTTCCTCAGAGGTCAACATATCACCTTGTATGATTGATATGGAGAGTGGAAAACTCTATAGTCCTAGTCTGAAAAGGTCCGAAAACATGGCTGAACCTACTGGTTAATTCACAAAGATTTAAATAGTCTTTGCACTTTTAAAACATCAGAAAACTGATTCAAATGTCACTACCTTTCAGCTTCAGGAAGACTCCTTGAAGACTGTTCATACTGACAAACATATCTGAAAGACATGGCCGTAAGTTTCACCTTCTGGACAGAAGAAGCATCCCTCCTCGTACTCTGAACTCTTCAGCCTATCGACAGAATACCAAGACCTTCCAGACCTTCAAAAAGTCTAAGCAGATGCCTATTTATGTAGGCTTACTGGCAAAAAAAAAACTCTCTTCAATAAAATGTGTATAAATATTATTATAGAATTATATCACGTAATAATAAACATATCAAATCTGAATCTCCTGCTCTTCCTACTGAAAAAAAGTACATTTTTTATAATAATCTGTTTTATCTAAAACATTAAATTCCATTTGGTGTCCTAAAAGACTAGCTGGGGCAGCCATAAAAACACACCTGGTGCTTGATGTTGGCAATAAATTCATATGTCCAAGTCAGCAGTGCTCTGACAATGGCAGCTATATTTATGTAGAACACCAGGAAGGGTACAGCATGATGTCATGATTTAAACATTCAACGCATCATTTATTTTTATTTTCTTTGCATTAAAAACAGAGACAAGCTTTAACATGTTGCTTAATAAAGATGAATGATCGAACTCGTATGATCGTGGACAGAGACTACTGCAGCCCACATGGACAGTCTTCCATTGAATGTGACATTAACGGAAATAAGCTCTACTGATCAGCTTTCAGTACAGAAATCCAGAAATGGGATTCATTTCTAGACATGAGCCAATGATGATTGTTCTTTGGATTTTGTGAAAGATAAAAGCTGGTTTATCTTTCCAAAAAACTCACTTCTCATTGGTCAGATTAAAATGTTTACAAACTTTTTGATAAAAAATGTTTACACCTTGCAGTGTTCATGATCATAAGTAAAAAGAAACGACTGAAATAGAAAGCAGACCAAAATCTTTCCTAAGTCCGACCTATTCTATTGGCATTACAAACAGTGTCGCACAAACGTTTCGTAAAATGAAAATGTAAATAACACTTAGTATCCTTCAGTTTTAATATTTGTGTCATTATGAACCTGAAAAAACAGACATTAAGACAGACTCATGTTCGTACGAACCAGTTAGTTAGTTAACAGTTAGTTAGCGAATGCCCACTTCTGTATATTACAGAGACTCAGAATTGACTCTCCGGTACACTCAGAACTGTCATCTATTGTGAAAAATGCCCTAAAAAACTTGCCAATTTTTGACTATGAGAGGTACAGGGGTTTGAGCAACGCAAACAGCATTTCAATAACAATCAATGGTTCGAGGGATTTTTTAAACTCAATAACAGAGTGTTTTTTTTTTTATGTTTTCTCATTCTTTATGCACAGTAATGTTCTTGTTTTCCTTTGGTCCGTGGGATTCCTTGGCGAGGGTCAAGGTGGATACAAACTGGATTCTCCCGCTCTGCTGTCTTGTCCACAAATATGAGTCAGCTTCCTACTATGGCGTAATCAGTTTGTGTGCTTCATTAACCTTTTGAACTTCTCTATGTTCTCTATGCTAACGGGTCAATCACTATTTTAGCAGCTAAAATTGGCACAGATTAATGACCAGAATAGTCATCCACAGACGAGCTACAAAGACGTGCAAGTGTTGTAACTACGGACGGTGTCGCTGTGCATCGGTCAACAATACAATAAAGGCTATTTGGAGAATGATTGCTTGAAAACCGCTGACAAATTGATCACGTATAAAAATGTGCTAACATATTCCAGTACTTTACAGAATATGATCAACAAAATGCTAATGACTTTCTGCAATTTCTCTGTGTAGTGTAGTAGTGTTTTTTTTAGAACATGGAGAACTGCCCTCACAGGGCTTACTGACAAAAAACAGACTGTCTTCTATAAAATGTGTATAAATATTATTATGGAATTATATCATGTAATAGTATAAAATCTGAGCCTCCAACTCCACCTACACCAAAGTAGCTTCTGTCAGTGTACTGCAGGGATGTGCTGTCACTGCCGGATGAGGTTAAAGCCAACATGAACTGTGATTGGCACGAAAAACAGTACATATTGCTTAATACTCATTTATCTAACACACCAAATTCCATTAGGTGACCTAAAAGGCTTGCTGGGGCAGTCATAGACAATGACTCCATTTGTCCAGGTCACCTGTGCTCTGACAATGACAGCTATATTTATGTAGAACACCAGGAAGGGTACAGCCTGACGTCATAATTCAAACATTTAATGCATCATTTATTTTTATTTTCCTTGCATTAAAATTAAGAAACAAGCTTTAACATGTTGTTTAATAAAGATGAATGATCAAACTCGTATGATCGTGGACAGAGACTGCTGCAGCCCACATGGAGAGTATTCCATTGAATGTGACATTAACAAAAATAAACTGTACTGATCAGCTTTCAACGAGCCGGTTTATCTTTCCAAAAAACTCACGTTTAAATTGGTCAGATTAAAATGTATTCAAACTTTTTGATGAAAAATGTTTACACCTTGCAGTGTTCAGGATCATAAGTAAAAAGAAACGACTGAAACAGAAAGCAGACCAAAATCTTTCCTAAGACCGACCTATTCTACTGCAATTACAAACAGGGTCGCACAAAGACAGGATCTACAATGATTCTCAGCTGGTGCTCAAGGAAATAGAAGACTCCAGATTTGCTGTCCCACTCTTTATAGTGGTGCAGAGTGGAGTTCAGTCTGACCAACCAATCAAATATCAGATGTAAAAAAAAAACAAAAACGCACATCTCTCATTGGTTGGTTTGCCTACACAACATTATTTTAGGCATTAGCCAATGTCCCACTGATAAAACTGGCTTTATTATGTCAGCTCTAAGCTGGAAAGCTTTGTGCACAATCTCAGAAACCGTGGAACAGTGGAAATGAATGGGATCCAGACAATAAGCATCTCTGAGAGACCAAAATTTTTCAAACATCCATGAATACTTTTGTGTGAAGAACAGTCACACAAGTTATTGTTAGAACTGATTCAGTTTCTGGACGAGACCTGAACGGAAAGAAGCTGTGGAAATTACTCCCAAAGAGTTTCTGAATTGGGAAAAGAACTTTTTGGCCCAGGCTTTCCCCCATGAAGTGAAAATTCATAGTCGAAAATTCCTGGTATAGGACATTTTCTATGTTCAACGCAGAATGTCTTAGCCTACCTGAGATTATAATTTTTTAACTGGAGCGGTTTATTGGTGCTTCGATGCAGTCAGTGTTTGGCCAAAGTGATGACCTCCTCTCCTCTCAGAAGCGGGCCAATCTGCATCACTGGGTTTCACTGCCTTACCAGCACTGGGAGTCTGAGTTGAGGCAGCGAGTTAGGCTGGTACAGAGTAATTGGTACAGAGCAATTATCAGTCAAACAAGCAGAACAGCTGGGACTCTGTTATCAATTTTTTGCGTACCAGTGCAGACCAAAGTCCTCGTTTTTTAACACAATCAGAGACGTGGATGTGTCTGCAAGTGAACAGTTGGATTTGCTCTCGAAATGGCTGACGTCTGAGAGCGGTCAATATAGCCAATCCAGCCGCTGCATTACAAACAGCGTGGGAAAGGCTCGATGGTCGCTACGGTGCCCCAGAAGTCATCGAGAGTGCTCTCGTCTTAAAACTTGATCATTTTCCAAAGATTTCTAATAAAGAAAACTACAAGTTGAGAGAGCTCGGAGATCTACTAAACGAGCAGCTAAAGAAGATGGGTACTTGTCAGGCTTGTCATATCTGGATACCGCACGTGGCATAAAGCCAAATGTGGAGAAGTTGCCATACAGCCTGCAGGAAAAGGGGCTCAACCAGGGATCTAAATACAAAAAAACTTATCAAGTCAGTTATCCACCATTCTCGTATTTCACCTCTTTCGTCTGCTACCAAGCTAAAACAAGGAACCATCCCAACTTTTCATATTCTAGAAACAACGTTCGTTCAGAACAAGTTATGCAAAGACGCGTAAATCCAAGAAATACAATTGCAGTGCACAAGACCAAGATAACAAACGACAAAAGTCCAACGGAAAAATACATGGCTGAACGTTTAAAAGAAATGGAACCTTTCACTGACATTTGTTAAGAATAAATATTGTTGAATTTACAAAGATATAAATAGTTTTTACACGTTTAAAACATCAGAAGATGAATCAAAATGCTACGAAGAAGAAGACTCTGTCAAGAGTTCATACTGACATCATTTCTGAAAGACATGGACCTAAGGTTCACCTTCTGGACAGAAGAAGCATCCCTGTCCAGAAGGTGTGGATCAGCTCTCCAGCCAAACGACAGAATACCAAGACCTTACAGACCTTTGAAAGCATCCCTCCAACCAGAGGCCTATTTATGTGGGCTTACTGGCAGAAAAAACTCTTCAAGAAAATGTTTATAAATATTATTATGTGACTATATCATGTTAAAATAAACATATTAAATCTGAGCCTCCCGCTCTCCTCATGCCTAAGTAGCTTCTGTCAGTGTACTGCAGGGATGTGCTGTCACTGCTGGATGAGGCTAAAGCCAACATGAGCTGTGATTGGCACCGAAAAAGTACATTTTGCATAATAGTCATTTATCTAATACATTGAATTCCATTTGGTGACCAAGATGGCTTGCTGGGGCAGCCATAAAAAGAAAACCTGATGCTCAATGTGGGCAATGACTCCGTATGTCCAGGTCAACCGTGTTCTGACAATGGCTGCTATATTTATTTAGAACTGCAGGAATGATTTAAACGTTAGACTGCTACAGCCCATACGGACAGTCATTGGAAATAAACTGTACTGATCAGTTTTTTGGCGAGCCAGTTTATCTTTCAAAAACACAAACCATAACCCTAAAGTAACCCCCACAGGAAATGAACGAAGATGCAGACCAAAATCATTCCTGAGAAAATGATGCTACCTCCATTACAAACAGTGTCACGGAAACGTTTTGTACAATAAAAATAACACTTAGTATCCTTCAGTTTTAATGTTTATGTCATTATGACACTGAAACAACAAACATTAAGACAGACTCGTGTTCGAACGAACCACCATTAGAAAGTGATCATTATACAATAAGCAAACCCACTTTAACATTGTCATTTTTATCTAAATCTCGGCAAATGGAATAAAGTCACTTAAGGAAATGATGACGGTCAACAGAAGTTGGTAGATTTTGATCTTTTACCAGAACACAAAGGTCACAACTCCCTCCATGCAAATGCAAACATTTCTTTACAACGAGAAGTAAACCAACTTCTTTATTCTGCGTCTAAATTCAAAAGCTCACGTTTGGAATGCGGAACAACGTGAGATTACCAACATGAATAAAGCTGACACGTTTGCAGGTCGCTTCGGTTAAATATGGAGCAAACAGAATATTTGACAAAACCAAAAAGTTGCGGCTTGAGAGATTTCTAATGCCTCATCAGGTATTAGAAATCAGAAGGACTTATTAAATGAGGGTAAGTAACACAGTAACAAGTTTGAGAACTTTCTGGAACAGTCCAAGAATCCATAGACTCTCTCTGCAGACCCTCCATTTCTCTCTTTCAGTCAAACACTAGAAAGTATTACATGGATTATTATATTTCTTCATAAATCAAAGTATCTAAAGTAAGTAAACACAGACATGCATTGAAGCTTTACAGGACAGCTTGTTTTCAGAGACTGAGACTCCAGATTTGCTGTCCCACTCTATTTATGACTGTATAGGCAGAGTTTATTTTGACCAGCCAATCATGCATCGGATGTGAAAAAATTAAAAACCCTCTCATTGATCGAATTCAGATGTCATTTTATCTCATAAGATAAATGGAATTTATTTTTTTGTTTGTTTTTTTTTTATATTTGAAGAATCTGCAAACAAGAGAAAAACAAACTTAGTAGAAGATTTTTTTATTACTCTTTTATTACAAGTTGATACTTTCTGCGGTTTCAAAAATTGGACATGAATGTGGATCCAATCAATAATAATTTTTAGACAAAAAACTTTTTTTAAACTTACATCAACACTTTTGTACAAAGATGATTCCGTTAGTTTCTTGACAATAAAAATAATATAAAAATACTGACTCATGTTCGTACGACCTAGTTTGAAGATTGAATGTTTAAAATGATTTAATACGTTCATTTAAAGTTTTGAGGAATTACTATAAAAATGAACCTCTGTGAAGCTGGCCCCTCTTAAAAATATATATAAACCAAAATAAGAAAATAATATATAAATTGTTTGTACTGTTTTACTCATGATGGCCATCAACGCCTCTTTGGTACCTTCTCTGGATGCACTGTTCTTGCTCAAACCCAGATTCAAATTCAAAATAAAAGGGAGATATCAGAGACAGAGGTTCAGATGGCTTCTAGAGAACGACTTTGGTACGCCACCTATCTGGCCAACAGTTTTGCTGACAAAGAGGAAAGGGGCTGTCAACGAAAAAAATCACTCTTCTCAGAAGTCAACATATCACCTTGTATGATTGATATGAAGGGTTTTGAAAAATCAATGGACCTAGTCTGAAGAAGTCCCAATACATGGCTCAATGTTTAAAAGAAATGAAATACGAGCAAGAAAACCTTTCACCGACAGGTGAAAAAATATTACTTAATTGACAACAATATGAATAGTTTTTGCACTGAAGTTATCTCAGTCAACAAGACCAACAAATTCATATGAAAACTCGCACTTAGAAAAACAATCTATCACTCATGGTGTCTACATTAAATTCACTGACGATCATTCAGACGAATTCCTCGTGCTGGCTCCCTTGTAAGCTCCAGATGGGAATGTATCAGAGACGTAGGTTTTAGATGGCTTCTAGAGAACAACCTGGAGTACAACCACCTATCTGACCAACTGTTCTGCTAGCAAAAAAATGAGAGTAACAACCTGCTGTTGGCTAACAAACACCTGTTCCTGAGGTGCACCTCTCAGGCTAAGAAGGTTTGAGAGAAGGTAGAGGGTCACCATGAAACTCAAGGCTGACAGAACAGGACACGTGGTGTTTCCACATTTCACAACATCTTTGCAAAACCGATTTTCCACACTAGTTCCGATGGCCATCAACAACTACTCGATGCCTTCTTTGGAAGCAGACTGTTCTTAGTATAAAAGCCACAAGATTTCAAACGAATGGGGAGATATCAGAGCCAGAGGTTCCAACATCCACCATGTTGGATTATTTTATATCCCTTATCAACCACAGCCGTTATGGCATCTATACATTTTGTGATCGGCACACTTTTCACAAACATTAATACATCTAGTGTTGGAGGATGAAATCAGACTCAAAGCTTCTTCTCAAAGCAGACGCGACCTTTATCATGGAGTCGAGTAGAGCCAAAGAGATAAGATTCCATAAAAACATTTGAATGTTTTAAAGAAACAGAAATTGTTTTTTTTTTTTTTTTAATTATTTAAATCTCTAGTAAACTTGGGAGAATATTGGAGTTTTCTAAAAGAGTTCCTTAAACACCAACTTTTTGCATTTCCTGCAATATCTCCCTTAAAGGCGTGACTAATTCTCACCATACTTGCGAAATCAAACTTCCTGAATGCTTAACGTGTAATCACACGTCTGTAATCTTTAATGCTGTATGAATCAAATGCGGCTCTTATCCAGTAAGTGACTGTTTTTAATGTCTGCTCAGCTCCTGTGCTGACAGCACATCAGTAGCGTCCTACTCACTGGAATTTTCTTTGGTAAGAACTTTAACCATCGCTTGATCGATCATTCACTGAAGTATCAGAGGAAATAATCCATTTAATGCTCACTCTTTTCTCAGAGGTCAACATATGAAGGGTGGACTAATCTATAGTCCTCGTCTGAAAAGGTCCGAAAACATGGCTGAACGTTTAAAATAAATGAAATCTTTCACTGACAGATGTTTGCATTTGTTAAGAATAAATATTGTTGAATTTACAAAGATATCAATAGTTTTTACACTTTTAAAACATCAGAAAATGGATCAAGATAAATGAAGAAGAAGACTCTGTCAAGAGTTCATACTGACCTCATTTCTAAAAGACATGGACCTAAGGTTCACCTTCTGGACAGAAGAAGCATCCCTATCCAGAAGGTGTGGATCAGCTCTCCAGCCAAACGACAGAATACCAAGACCTTACAGACCTTTGAAAGCATCCCTCCAAGCAGAGGTCTATTTATGTGGGCTTACTGGCAGAAAAAACTCTTCAAGAAAATGTGTATTAAAATTATTATGTGACTATATTATGTTAAAATAAACATATCAAATCTGAGCCTCCCGCTCTCCCCATGCCTAAGTAGCTTGTCAGTGTACTGCAGGGATGTGCTGTCACTGCTGGATGAGGTTAAAGCCAACAAGAGCTGTGATTGGCACCGAAAAATTACATTTTGCATAATAGTCATTTATCTAATACATTGAATTCCATTTGGTGACCAAGAAGGCTTGCTGGAGCAGCCATAAAAAGCCACCTGATGCTCAATGAGGGCAATGACTTCTTATGTCCAGGTCACCCGTGCTCTGACAATGGCTGCTATATTTATTTAGAACTGCAGGAATGATTTAAACGTTAGACTGCTACAGCCCATACGGACAGTCAGCTGTTGACATCATTGAAAATAAACTGATCAGTTTTTCTGTGAGCCAGTTTATCTTTCAAAAACACAAACCATAACCCTAAAGTAACCCCCACAGGAAATGAACATGCAGACCAAAATCATTCCTAAGAAAATGATGCTACCTCCATTACAAACAGTGTCACAAAAACGTTTTGTACAATAAAAATAACACTTAGTATCCTTCAGTTTTAATGTTTGTGTCGTTATGACACTGAAACAACAAACATTAAGACAGACTCGTGTTCGTACCAACCACCATTGGAAATGAATGGGCATCAGAGTAATATTATAATACAATAACCCAAACCACTTTAACATTGTCATTTTTATACAAATCTCAGCATAAGGTCACTCATCGAAAACTTAAGGTAATGATGACGGTCAACAAAAGTTGGTAGTTTTTGATCTTTTACTAGAACACAGAGATCACAGCTCCCTCCATGCAAATATTTCTTCACAACCAGAAGTAAACCAACTTCTTTATTCTGCGTCTAAATTCAAAAGCTCTCCTTTGGGATGCAGAACAACATGAATAAAGCTGACACGTTTGCAGGTTGGTTGGACAAAACAAAGAAGTTGCGGATTGAGATATTTCTAAGACCTCATCACAGAGAAGGACTTATTAAACATCAGGGTAAGTAACACAGCAACAAGTTCGAGAACTCTCTGGAACAGTCCAAGAACCCATAAACTCTCTCTGCAAACCTCCCCCATTCTCCCTGACAGCCAAACACTAGAAAGTATTACATGGATTATTATATTTCTTCATAAATCAAAGTATCTAAAGTAAGTACGTTCATTTAAAGTTTTGAGGAATTACTACAAATATGAACCTCCGTGAAGCTGGCCCCTCTTAAAAAACTTATGGACTGAAATAAGAAAAAAATATATATCTATCGTTTCTATTGTTTTAGTCTCGATGGCAATCAACGCCTCTTTGGTACCTTCTCTGGAGGCACTGTTCTTGCTCAAACCCGCATTCAAGTTCAAAATAAAAGGAAGATATCAGAGCCAGAGGTTCAGATGGCTTCTAGAGAACGACTTTGGTACTCCACCTATCTGGCCAACAGTTTTGCTGACAAATAGGAAAGAGGCTGTCAACAAAAAAATACATGTAACTGCATATAAGAGGAAACAGTCCATGAAGCTTGACGCGGAAAGAACTGGAGACTCTGGGTGTTTCATGGTAGAGTTTGGCGGTAGAGTTTGGCAGCTTTAAGGGAAGTCCATGAAGGAGGTGAATGATGGCCCGAGCAAGAAGGCTCGGAATCTCATCACCTACCTTATACTCCCAGACCCCAAAAGCACCATGGCTCTTTTTAAGGAAGAAGTTATGAGGAAAATATCAACACAAGGAGCAGCAAAGCCTGCCTGTTTATAGCGTGTCAAGTAGTTGATTAATCCAGGGTTCAAATGTTAGACCTCTTCTGGCATGGGGGGAGACTTTGCCTGCTTCACAGCTGGCAAAAAAGTTGATGATCCCTGACAAAACCTGGGTGAATGTTCTGTCAAACTCTTGTCTATAAAAATGAAATGTTTTCACATCTATGGTTTTCATTCTATTCAAGAGCTCCAAATAACAGCACAATGCATCTTTTTATCATCCTCTGGCGACTAAACTGACATTAAATATTACAATTGAAACGCGCTCCAACTTCCAGTTTGTGATTATGATGGAACGTAATCTGTAAATGTTTATTCAAAATAAACATGCAGGAAATTCCAAAATAAGTCTTCTGTAATGCAGACTTTCAGTCCAGCTGGTGTAAGTTAGACTGGCAGCTGCAGCAGAAGTGGTGATTTTGAATCACAGGTAAATGTGGCTATCAGACATAAACAGAGCTGATCCATTCTGAGTAACAGCGACTAAACATCCCAGCATTCACATGAAAAATCCAAATTAACATGAAGTAGTCACATGGAAGTGCTTTTCATCAACATGAGAATCTTCATCTTGGATAAAACACCTTATAGGTTATTCCTGATAAATGTGAGACTTCTTTGAAGAGCAGGACGACCTGGAGACGGTGACTGTTGCAAAGCAATCAGAACTTCTAAATTTCTGGGCTGAGGAACTTCCTCTGGTAAGATCTTTAACCATTGCTTGATCAATAATTTTCTTGTTTTTTTTTTTTTTTTTTTTGTTAGGGTAGTGTGTGATTTTAAGTTTTTGGGCACAGGGAGATCTTTGGCCTTGCGGGATTCGAACCCGGTTCTCCAGGTTGGAGTGGTAATTCCACTGCTAGGCTAACTACCCTGGGGCCAATCGATAATTTTCTTAAGCATCAGATGAAATAATCCATTTAAGGTTCACTCTTTTCTCAGAACTCAACATATAGCCTTGTATGATTGATATGAAGAGTGGAATAATCTATAGTCCTAGTCTGAAAAGGTCCGAAAACATGGCCGAACTTATTGTTGAATGATATAGTTTTTGAAAAGCAAGAAAATTGCTTCACATGTCACTACTTTTCAGCTTCAGGAAGACTCTGTAAAGACTGTTCATACTGAAAACATTTCTGAGAGACAGAGGTATAATTCCCCTTCCGCTCAGAAGAAGCGTCTTCCTCCTACTGGGAACTCCAGCCGATAAACAAGATACCAAGACCTTCCAGACCTTCAAAAAGTCTAAGCATAGGCCTATTTATGTTGGCATACTGGCAAAAAAAACCCTCTTTTCAATGAAATGTGTATAAATATTATGGAATTATATCACGTAATAAACACATCAAATCTGAATCTCCTGCTCTTCCAACGACAAAGTAGCTTCTGTCAGTGTAGTACAGGGACGTGCTGTCACTGCTGGATGAGGTTAAAGCCAACATGAGCTGTGATTGGTGTCCTAAAAGAATTTCTGGGGCAGCCATAAAAACACAACTGGTGCTCGATGTAGGCAATACATTAATATGTCCAGATCACTCGTGTTCTGACAATCGCAGCTATATTTATGTAGAACACCAGGAATGGTACAGCCTGACGTCATGATTTAAACATTTAATGAATCATTTATTTTTATTTTCCTTGCATTAAAACAGAGACAAGCTTTGGCTGGTTGTTTTAATAAAGATGAATGATCAAACTCGTATGATCGTGGACAGAGACTGCTGCAGCCCACATGGACAGTCTTCCATTGAATGTGACGTCATTGGCAATTAACTAATCTGATCAGCTTTCGGCAAGCCGGTTTATCTTTCCAAAAAACTCACATCTCATTGGTCACATTAAAATGTTTACAAACTTTTTGATGAAAAATGTTTCCACCTTGCAGTGTTCAGGATCATAAGTAAAAAAAAAAATGACAGAAATAGAAACCAGACCAAAATCTTTCCTAAGACCGACCTATTCTATTGGCATTACAAACAGTGTCGCACAAACGTTTCATGAAATGAAAATGTAAATAATACTTCAGTTTTAATGTCTGTGTCATTATGCCACTGAAACAACAAACATTAAAACAGACTCGTGTTCGTACGAACCACCATTGGAAATTATTGGGCATCAGAATATTATAATACAATAACCCAACCAACTTTAACTTATTGGCCCAGGCAGCTGTAGAACATTTCTATGTGTAATGCAGAATGTCCTCAACCTAACAGAGATGATAATTTTTTTAACTGGAGCGTTGTTAATTGATGCCACAATGCAGACAGCTTTTGTCCACAGTGATGACCTCTTAATGTTCTCCTCTTAAAAGCAGGCCAATCTACATACCAAGCACTGAAAACAGTGTTTTAGTCTTTAGTTTTCTTTGTTGTTCATAGACACCGAAAACGCATGTGATAAAAGAAACTCGTATTCGTACGACTCACTATTGGAAATGAATGGGCATCAGAATAAATTCATAAGACAAATTAAACAAAACATGTTTTGTAGGATTACCCAACCCCCTTTTATACACGTCAATGTTGAAATCCCAACCATTTCCAATTCCAGCACATGACAAAACAGTTAATTATCCTTATTGAAAACTCAAGTATTACAGTCACCTTCTATCCGTGGACTGTTGTTACTAAAGTGAGCAAGATGAGACTAAGCCAAGCTCTCCAAAGGGAGCTTCAAGGGACCCAAAGGTAAAAAGATTGGCATTAGGTTTAGATAATGTCAAGGGGTGTTTATTTGACCATAAGGGCGATCCGGCTTAGTGGTCCAGCACAAGTCAAGTTAAAAGGCAATGTGGAGCAAGCTGTGCACACAGCAAAGGCAACCATCGAAGAAGGTGGTAACAGTTCCTCCTCCAACTAACATCTGAGAGTGTACCAGCACATCCACAATCATTGTGGTTTTGAATGTGTCAACAGAGGGTGAACAATAAGGACAATCGCAAAGTGAACATAACCAAAGCAAAACAGTCTCCAATGCACGAATTTGGCCACAGAATAGGGAGGCGTTGACAGTTCGGCCAGTTAGTGCCCCTAGTGTACCTCCAACCCTTACAACCAACTTCTCTACAACAGCCAAGCAACAGTCATTAATTATGTTGGATTATCTATATCCCTTATTAACAACAACCATCTATACATTTTGTGCTCTGACACGTTTCACAGGAACATTGATACATCGGACACAAACAAAACACCGGAACAAGTCTCAATGACCATCTTCTCCAAGGGCCGGACTTAATTTGACTGGCATTCTCTTAAGGTTCAGGCAACAACTTGTTGCTGTGATGAACGATATAGAAAAGATGTTCCATCAGATTCATGTTGGAAGGGACAGAAACTATCTTTGTTTCCTCTGGTGGAAAAACGGTGATAAAAGCACACAACCTTCCCAAACATTTTGAAAATGAATGGGAATTTCAGACAATAATAAATTCTGTGACGTCAAAATTGTTCAAACATCCACAAATACTTTTGTTTGAACATTAGTCAGTCTCATTGCATGAACTCAATCAATTTCTGGACGAGACCTCGAAAGGAAAGAAGGAGAAGAACTTATTGGCCCAGGCTGCAGCAGAACATATTCTATGTAACGCAGAATGTCCTCAACCTAACAGAGATGGTATTTTTTTTAACTGGAGCGTTGTTAATTAATGCCGCAATGCAGACAGCTTATGTCCACAGCGATTACCATTTTATCTTTCTCCTCTCAGAAGCGTGCCAGTTTACATCACCAGGCCGCACTGCCTTACCACCACTGGGAGTCTAAACTAAGGCAGCAAGTTTCAGAATGGCACAGAACAATTGGTACCACCCATTGTCAGTCACATAAGCAGAACAGCTGGGACTCTGCCACCAATTTATTTTTGCGTACCAGGGCAGGAGAATCTATTAGAAGAAAAAGCATTTTGTTTCGTTACCGTTTCATCAGAGTTTGGCTTCTGACAGGATTGTGACCATAAGTACGAGACAAAAAAAAGGATGTCCAAGACGCCTTATTAAATCAGCCAGTATTTGAATGTAGGGAGTCTCTATTGGGCTACGATAATGAAGACAACACATACATTCATTTCCCATATTTCTGCAGGGCAGACCAGGAAATCTACTGTCTCAGTTCATACCTACCCACCATTGGTCCTTTCCCATCCATACTAGTAGAAACGGGTTAGAATAAATCATAGTGAAATAGAAATAATTCCATAATGACTTCTATTTTAATCACTATTTTTCCTTTGACCAATATTTTGAAGCATCAACAAATGCTTCTTCTTTTAAGAACCAGTGATGAATACTTTTGTGTGAACATCAGTCAGTCTCGTTGTAAGAACTGAATCAGTTTTTGGACGAGACCTCGAAAGGAAAGAAGCTGGGAAAATGACTTCCAAAGAGTAGGTGAATTGGGATCAGAACTTTTTAGAATCAGAATCAGAATCAGAATCAGAGCCAATTTAGCCTTGGCTTTCCCATAAAGTGGACAGTCTGTAGGAAATTCTTAGTATAGGACATACCGCCACTGGGAGTCTAAGTTAAGACAGCAAGTTGCAGACTGGTATCGAGCAATTGGTACCACCCAAGATCAAGCAAAGACAATTCTCAGTTGGCAGTATTTGTACTGTCTGTGTCAAATGAATGTATGACCAAAGAACAACTTGTTAACAATATTCCAAAAAAAAAAGGCAGATCCCATGGCATAGATGTGACGGAAACAATGGCTACATTTGCAAACCAAATAAGCCCATATCAAAACTGACTGCAGCCATGATTGGATCCATGAATGGGCTTGTACAGAGCTGATCAAACATTTACCAACTTTTGGGATTTCTACTGCATAATCCACAGGGAGCAACTCATGTCTGAATCATTGAATTTAGACGACACAAAGCCCTGTGATGGAAATTGTCAACAGCGTCTGCACACATGAACTTAATACAGACAATTCAGGAATCTCAGCGCTGAGCGATCTTGGTCATGACTGGCTGAAGATATCTCAGTCAACAAGACCAACAAATTTATATGGAAAACTCAGACTCAGAAAAACCAAAATGTCATTTTTTATGTGGATGACACTAATTTCTGGGCTGAGGAACTTCCTTTGGTAAGATTTTTAGCCATCGCTATATCGATCATTTTCTTGAGCATCAGAGGAAATAATCCATTTAGTGCTCACTCTTTTCTCAGAGGTCAACATATCGCCTTGTATGATTGATATGAAGGGTGGAAAAACTCATGGACCTAGTCTGAAGAAGTCCCAATACATGGCTCAATGTTTAAAAGAAATGAAATACTTGCAAGAAAACCTTTCACTGACAGGTGAAAAAATATTCTTGAATTGACAACGACATGAATAGTTTTTACACTTTTAAAGTGTTGCTCAACTGAAGTTATCTCAGTCAACAAGTCCAACAATTTTATATGAAAACTCTAACTCAGAAAAACAAACTATCACTCATGGTGTTTAAATAAAATCCTCTGACGATCATTCAGACGAATTTCTCGTGCTGGCTCCCTTGTTAGCTCCAGATGGGAATGTATCAGAGACGTAGGTTTTAGATGGCTTCTAGGGAACAACCTGGAGTACAACCACCTATCTGACCAACTGTTCTGCTAGCAAAAAAATGAGAGTAACAACCTGCTGTTGGCTAACAAACACCTGTTCCTGAGGTTCACCTCTCAGGCTAAGAAAGTTTGGGAGAAGGTAGAGGGTCACCATGAAGACCTTGAAACTCAAGGCTGACAGAACAGGACACGTGGTGTTTCCACATTTCACAACATGTTTGCAAAACCGATTTTCCACACTAGTTCCGATGGCCATCAACACCTACTCGGTGCCTTCTTTGGAAGCAGACTGTTCTTAGTATAAAAGCCACAACAAGGTTTCAAACGAATAGGGAGATATCAGAGCCAGAGCCTCCAACATCCATCATGTTGGATTATTTTATATTCCTTATCAACCACAGCCGTTATGGCATCTATACATTTTGTGACCGGCACACTTTCACAAACATTGATACATCTAGTTTTGGAGGATGAAATCAGACTCAAAGCTTCTTCTCAAAGCAGACGCGACCTTTATCATGGAGTCGAGTAGAGCCAATAAGATAAGATTCCATAAAAAACATTTGAATGTTTTAAAGAAGCAGAAATTGTTTTTTTAATTATTATTTAAATCTCTGGTGAACTTGGGAGGATATCGGAATTTACTAAAAGAGTTCCTTAGACACCAACTTTTTGCATTTCCTGCAATATTTTCCTTAAAGGCGTGACTAATTCTCACCATACTTGCAGAATCAAACTTCCTAAATGCTTAACATGTAATCACACGTCTGTAATCTTTAATGCTGTATGAATCTAATGCGGCTCTTATCTAGTAAGTGACTGTTCTTAATGTCTGCTCAGCTCCTGTGCTGACAGCACATCAGTAGCGTCCTACTCACTGAGCTGAGGAATTTCCTTTGGTAAGATCTTTTAACCATCACTTGATCGATCATTTTCTTAAGCTTAAGAGGAAATGATCCATTTAATGCTCACTCTTTTCTCAGAGGTCAACATATGAAGGGTGGACTGATCTATAGTCCTACTCTGAGAAGGTCCGAAAACATGGCTGAACGATTAAAAGAAATTAAATCTTTCACTGACAGGTGTTTGCATTTGTTAAGAATAAATATTGTTGAATTTACAAAGATATAAATAGTTTTTACACTTTTAAAACATCAGAAAATGGATCAAGATAAATGAAGAAGAAGACTCTGTCAAGAGTTCATACTGACCCAGAAGTAAACCAACTTCTTTATTCTGTGTCTAAATTCAAAAGCTCACCTTAGGGATGCAGAACAACGTGAGATTACCAACATGAATAAAGCTGACACGTTTGCAGGTTGGTTGGACAAAACCAAGAAGTCACAGGTTGAGAGATTTCTAAGACCTCATCACAGAGAAGGACTTATTAAAAAAGAGGGTAAGTAACACAGCAACAAGTTTGAAAACTTTCTGGAACAGTCCAAGAACCCATAAACTCTCTGCAGACCTCCACCCCCCATTTCTCTCTTTCAGCCAAACACTAGAAAGTATTACATGGATTATTATTTTTCTTCATAAACCAAAGTATCTAAAGCAAGTAAACACCGACATGCATTGAAACTTTACAGGACAGCTTGTTTTCAGAGACTGAGACTCCAGATTTGCTGTCCCACTTTTTAAACAGTGAGCCAAAAAACACAATGACTCAGGTAATGTTTCCACCCTTTTCTTCAGGGACTGAACTTGAAAATATATGGTTTGTACCATTTAAACACCTCAAGGAACTTATTTAGGATTTCACGTACCTACATGAGACGATCATTCAACAGCTTAATAGTAAATTAATGACATTTTATATGTTAAAAATAAAACATTTAACATTCATTTATTTGCTCATCTTGCAAAAAAAAAGAACCTCATTGGATTTGTGACGTCAATTCAGATCCAAACTTTAAAGGATTAAATGAAATTCAAAAAGGAAAAAAAATCCCTTCCAAAGTTAGGATTGTAGTAAATCCTCATTTAACAAACATGAGGATACCATTGTCAAGCAGAAGAATGTTCTATGGCTCATTTGTAGACGTTAACGTTAAATAAAATAACCACAAAACTTAATTTTGGTTTTTAATTGTTGGTGATGATTACGATCGACACATACCTTTCCAGGTAAAACACTACAATCCATAATAAAAAGGGTCTCATTTAATTCAAACAAATCAGACGGATAAGGAAGGGTGAGGAATGCAAATTCAGATACTCAAATTCAAATACTGAAAACTCAAGTATTACAGTCACCTTCTATCCGTGGACTGTTGTTGTTGTTGTAGGTGAGCAAGATGAGACTAAGCCAAGCTCTCCAAAGGGAGCTTCAAGGGACCCAAAGGCAAAAAGATTGGCATTAGGTTTAGAGAATGTCAAGTGGTGTTTGTTTGACCATCATGGCAATTCCAGCTTAGTGGTCCAGCACGAGTCAAGTTAAAAGGCAATGTGGAGCAAGCTGTGCACACAGCAAAGGCAACCATTGAATAAGGTGGTAACAGTTACTCCTCCAACTAACATCTGAGAGTGTACCAGCACATCCACAATCATTGTGGTTTTAATGTGTGCAACAGAGGGAGAACATTTGGTGACCAAGAAGCCTTGCTGGGGCGGCCATAAAAAGCCACCTGACACTCAATGTGGGCAATGATTCTGTATGTCCAGGTCACCCGTGCTCCGACAATGGCTGCCATATTTATTTAGAACTGCAGGAATGATTTAAACGTTAGACTGCTACAGCCCATACAGACAGTCGGATGTTGACATCATTGGAAATAAACTGTACTGATCAGCTTTTTTTGTGAGCCAGTTTATCTTTCAAAAAAACAAACCATAACCCTAAAGTAACCCCCACAGGAAATGAATGAAGATGCAGACCAAAATCATTCCTAAGAAAATGATGATACCTCCATTACAAACAGTGTCATGGAAACGATTTGTACAATAAAAATAACACCTATTATCCTTCAGTTTTAATGGTTGTGTCATTATGACACTAAAACAACAAACATTAAGACAGACTCGTGTTCGAACGAACTGTCATTGGAAATTAATGGGCATCTGACTAATGTCATAATACGATAATGCAACCCACTTTAACATTGTCATTTTTATCTAAATCTCGGCATATGGAATTAAAGTCACTTTTATCAAAAACTTTAGGAAATGATGACAGTTAACAAAACTTGGTAGTTTTTTATCTTTTACTAGAATACAAAGGTCACAACTCCCTCCATGCAAATGCAAACATTTCTTTACAACCAGAAGTAAACCAACTTCTTTATTCTGTGTCTAAATTCAAAAGCTCACCTTTGGGAAGCGGTACAACATGAATAAAGCTGACACGTTTGCAGGTCGGATGGACAAAACAAAGAAGTTGCAGGTTGAGAGATTTCTAAGACCTCATCACAGAGAGGACTTGATAAAATGAGGGTAAGTAACACAGCAACAAGTTGGAGAACTTTCTGGAACAGTCCAAGAACCCATAGACTCTCTCTGCAGACCCCCCATGTTCCCTGACAGTCAAACACTAGAAAGTATTACATGGATTATTATATTTCTTCATAAATCAAAGTGTCTAAATTAAGTAAAAACAGACATGCATTGAAGCTTTACAGGACAGCTTGTTTTCAGAGACTGAGATTCCAGATTTGCTGTCCCACTCTGTTTATGGCTGTATAGGCGGAGTTTATTCTGACCAGCCAATCATGCATCGGATGTGAAAAAATAAAAAAAAAACACTTTTTGAGGATTCAAAAGCATTAGTAACCCTCATCAGACATGAATGTGGATCCAGTCAATGGTAATTTTTAGACGAAAACCTTTTTTTAAACTTACACCAACTCTTTTGTACAAAGATGATTCCGTTAGTTTCTTGACAATAAAAATAACATAAAAATACTGACTCATGTTCGTACGACCTAGTTTGAAGATTGAATGTTTAAAATGATTTAATACGTTCATTTAAAGTTTTGAGGAATTACTATAAAAATGAACCTCCGTGAAGCTGGCCCCTCTTAAAAAATATATAAACCAAAATAAGAAAATAATATATAAATTGTTTGTACTGTTTTACTCATGATGGCCATCAACGCCTCTTTGGTACCTTCTCTGGATGCACTGTTCTTGCTCAAACCCGCATTCAAGTTCAAAATAAAAGGGAGATATCAGAGCCAGAGGTTCAGATGGCTTCTAGAGAACGAATTTGGTACTCCACCTATCTGGCCAACAGTTTTGCTGACAAAGAGGAAAGGGGCTGTCAACAAAAGAATACTTCTAACTGCATGTAAGAGGAAACAGGCCATGAAGCTTGATGCAGAGAGAACTGGAGACTCTGGGTGTTTCATGGTAGAGTTCGGCAGCTTTAAGGAAAGTCCATGAAGAAGGTGAATGATGGCCTGAGGAAGAAGGCTCGGACTCTCACCACCTACCTTATACTCCCAGACCCCAAAAGCACCATGGCTCTTTTTAAAGGTCCTATATTATGCCTTTTTTCCCTTATTTTATCCTGTTGCTATGTATCTGATATGCTTAATTTTACATTCCGCCACAATCTAAACACAAAAGGTTATAAATTATACCCTGTTTAGGAGCGCAGTTTCATACCCGGAACTCAAAACAGCTTGTTTCAGTCTTTTTTTCTTTTTTTTTTTCCCGGGACCCGCCCCGTTGGTTGCGATTGGTTGTCATTCATTGTGATTTCCCCACCCACCCAGCACAGCGTGGAGCGGGAGGGGCGAGGTGTGAGACGTATTGAGTAAACAAAGCGGTTCGGAGGAAGGAATAAACTTTGACTATGGCTGTCCCCGTTACTTTGCCTTAAGTTTATGATCCAGAGTCTGATGAAGATTTTGAAGTCCATGCTGCACAAGTACCACGAAGACTTCATCAAGACGTAGCAGACTGGTAAACATGCTAACCCATATTCATTGTGAGATTACAGAGTAGCACATGCTAATTTTAGCTTTCATTGTAACTTAGGTGTAAGTGTGGTGTCTGTCAGACAATGCCAACTGAACAAGAAAATGTTTGCTGTCAGGAAAAACCAAAGGTAAAAGTTTAGTATGTTTGTATCTTTGCATTCAAGTAAAAAAACAAAGTACCAACATCATTGTTGGATAACTGTCACACAAACGCAGACAGAACATGTTTTTTGTACATTATAACAATTAGTAAGCTGGTCTATAACAATATGACTGTTATTCTAAAATTGCTGCTTACAAAATCCTTTTCAATGTTGACCAATATGACATTTTAATTATATGGGCAAAACCTACAGTTTTTTTTCTCCTCCGGAGCACGGAAATGGGTGGATATCAGGGTGGAGAGCAGGTAGAAGTGGGGGTGGGTGTTTGAGCTGCAGGGGGCTGAACAAAAAACAGATGTACGTCACTATGTTCCACCAGTCGTTAGAGGTTTGGAGAACACGCCCCTTACTTTGAATTTAAATATCTCAGAATAGCATGAATCACAATAAAACACACTTTGGGGGATTGTTTGGGGTAGTACTAAGTAAAATAAAAGGTTAAAACCTCATAAAAGTCAGTTTTGCATAATAGGGGCCCTTTAAGGAAGAAGTTATGAAGATATTAGCAATATAGGGAGCCGCAAATCCTGCCTGTGCTAGACGTCTGGTTATGGTGTGTCAAGCAGATCTATTCAGGGTCCAAATGTCAGGCCTCTGCTGGCACGGCAGGGAAACTTTGCCTGCTTCACAGCTGGCAGAAAAGTTGATGACCATTGACAAATTTAGCTCTTACTTCCTGATAGTGATTATGATGGATCGCAATCTGTGTGCAGGTACGACGGAGGGAGAACCTACATCCACAAGTGTCCTTCAACAAGCTGTCTATATGGAGAAGGGTATGCCGATATCTTCCGCACCATTCCTTCCTGCGCTTCAAAAACAAGAGCAGAAACAGTCTTCAAAGCACAAATTTGGCCATAGTCTGAGTTTAGACAGCAAGTTTTAGACTGATATCGAGTAATTGGTACAACCCAAGATCAGTCAAGCAAGGACAATTCTCAGTTGGCAGTATTTGCACGGTCTGTGTCAAATGTATGTATGACCAAAGAACAACTTCACAATGTTCCCAAAAAAAGGCAGATCTCATGGCATAGATGTGCCAGAAACAAAGGCTACATTTGCAAACCAAATAAGCCCATATCAAAACTGACTGCAGCCATGATCAGATCCATGAATGGTCTTGTACAAAACTGATCAAACATTTACCGACTTTTGGGATTTCCACTGCATCATCCTCAGGGAGCAACTCATGTCTGAATCATTGAATATAGACGACACAAAGCCCTGTGATGGAAATTGTCAACGGCATCCGCACACATCAGCTTAACCACAGACAATTCAGGAATCTCATCGCTGAGCGGTCTTGCTCATGACTGGCAGAAGTTATCTCAAGTCAACAAGACCAACACATTTTTATATGGAAAACTCTGTGGATGACACTAATTTCTGGGCTGAGGAACTTCCTTTGATAAGATCTTTTAACCATCGCTTGATTGATCATTTTCTTAAGCATCAGAGGAAATAATCCATTTAGTGCTCACTCTTTCCTCAGAGGTAGACAGATCGCCTTGTATGATGATATGATATGGAGAGTGGAAAACTCTATAGTCCTAGTCTGAAAAGGTCCGAAAACATGGCTGAACCTACTGGTTAATTCACCAAGATTTAAATAGTCTTTGCACTTTTAAAACATCAGAAAACTGATTCAAATGTCACTACCTTTCAGCTTCAGGAAGACTCCTTGAAGACTGTTCATACTGACAAACATATCTGAAAGACATGGCCGTAAGTTTCACCTTCTGGACAGAAGAAGCATCCCTCCTCGTACTCTGAACTCTTCAGCCTATCGACAGAATACCAAGACCTTCCAGACCTTCAAAAAGTCTAAGCAGATGCCTATTTATGTAGGCTTACTGGCAAAAAAAAAAAACTCTCTTCAATAAAATGTGTATAAATATTATTATAGAATTATATCACGTAATAATAAACATATCAAACCTGAATCTCCTGCTCTTCCTACTGAAAAAAGTACATTTTTTATAATAATCTGTTTTATCTAAAACATTAAATTACATTTGGTGTCCTAAAAGACTAGCTGGGGCAGCCATAAAAACACACCTGGTGCTTGATGTTGGCAATAAATTCATATGTCCAAGTCAGCAGTGCTCTGACAATGGCAGCTATATTTATGTAGAACACCAGGAAGGGTACAGCATGATGTCATGATTTAAACATTCAACGCATCATTTATTTTTATTTTCTTTGCATTAAAAACAGAGACAAGCTTTAACATGTTGCTTAATAAAGATGAATGATCGAACTCGTATGATCGTGGACAGAGACTACTGCAGCCCACATGGACAGTCTTCCATTGAATGTGACATTAACGGAAATAAGCTCTACTGATCAGCTTTCAGTACAGAAATCCAGAAATGGGATTCTTTTCTAGACATGAGCCAGTGATGATTGTTCTTTGGATTTTGTGAAAGATAAAAGCCGGTTTATCTTTCCAAAAGACTCACATCTCATTGGTCAGATTAAAATGTTTACAAACTTTTTGATAAAAAATGTTTACACCTTGCAGTGTTCAGGATCATAAGTAAAAAGAAACGACTGAAATAGAAAGCAGACCAAAATCTTTCCTAAGTCCGACCTATTCTATTGGCATTACAAACAGTGTCGCACAAACGTTTCGTAAAATGAAAATGTAAATAACACTTAGTATCCTTCAGTTTTAATATTTGTGTCATTATGAACCTGAAAAAACAGACATTAAGACAGACTCATGTTCGTACGAACCAGTTAGTTAGTTAACAGTTAGTTAGCGAATGCCCACTTCTGTATATTACAGAGACTCAGAATTGACTCTCCGGTACACTCAGAACTGTCATCTATTGTGAAAAATGCCCTAAAAAACTTGCCAATTTTTGACTATGAGAGGTACAGGGGTTTGAGCAACGCAAACAGCATTTCAATAACAATCAATGGTTCAATGGTTATTTTAAACTCAATAACAGAGTGTTTTTTTTTTTTATGTTTTCTCATTCTTTATGCACAGTAATGTTCTTGTTTTCCTTTGGTCCGTGGGATTCCTTGGCGAGGGTCAAGGTGGATACAAACTGGATTCTCCCGCTCTGCTGTCTTGTCCACAAATATGAGTCAGCTTCCTACTATGGCGTAATCAGTTTGTGTGCTTCATTAACCTTTTGAACTTCTCTATGTTCTCTATGCTAACGGGTCAATCACTATTTTAGCAGCTAAAATTGGCACAGATTAATGACCAGAATAGTCATCCACAGATGAGCTACAAAGACGTGCAAGTGTTGTAACTACGGACGGTGTCGCTGTGCATCGGTCAACAATACAATAAAGGCTATTTGGAGAATGATTGCTTGAAAACCGCTGACAAATTGATCACGTATAAAAATGTGCTAACATATTCCAGTACTTTACAGAATATGATCAACAAAATGCTAATGACTTTCTGCAATTTCTCTGTGTAGTGTAGTAGTGTTTTTTTTAGAACATGGAGAACTGCCCTCAGAGGGCTTACTGACAAAAAACAAACTGTCTTCTATAAAATGTGTATAAATATTATAATGGAATTATATCATGTAATAGTATAAAATCTGAGCCTCCAACTCCACCTACACCAAAGTAGCTTCTGTCAGTGTACTGCAGGGATGTGCTGTCACTGCCGGATGAGGTTAAAGCCAATATGAGCAGTGATTGGCACAAAAAACAGTACATATTGCTTAATACTCATTTATCTAACACACCAAATTCCATTAGGTGACCTAAAAGGCTTGCTGGGGCAGTCATAGACAATGACTCCATTTGTCCAGGTCACCTGTGCTCTGACAATGACAGCTACACTCACTGGCCACTTTATTAGGTACACCTGTCCAACTGCTTGTTAACACTTAAATCCTAATCAGCCAATCACATGGCAGCAACTCAGTGCATTTAGGCATGTAGACATGGTCAAGACAATCTCCAGCAGTTCAAACCGAGCATCAGTATGGGGAAGAAAGGTGATTTGAGTGACTTTGAACGTGGCATGGTTGTTGGTGCCAGAAGAGCTGGTCTGAGTATTTCAGAAACTGCTGATCTACTGGGATTTTCACGCACAACCATCTCTAGGGTTTACCGAGAATGGTCCGAAAAAGAAAAAATATCCAGTGAGCGGCAGTTCTGTGGGCGGAAATGCCTTGTTGATGCCAGAGGTCAGAGGAGAGTGGCCTGACTGGTTCGGGCTGATAGAAAGGCAACAGTGACTCAAATAAGCACCCGTTACAACCAAGGTAGGCAGGAGAGCATCTCTGAACGCACAGTACGTCGAACTTTGAGGCAGATGGGCTTTAGCAGCAGAAGACCACACCGGGTGCCACTCCTTTCAGCTAAGAACAGGAAACTGAGGCTTCAATTTGCACAAGCTCATCGAAATTGGACAATAGAAGATTGGAAAAACGTTGCCTGGTCTGATGAGTCTCGATTTCTGCTGCGACATTCGGATGGTAGGGTCAGAATTTGGCGTCAACAACATGAAAGCATGGATCCATCCTGCCTTGTATCAACGGTTCAGGCTGGTGGTGGTGGTGTAATGGTGTGGGGAATATTTTCTTGGCACTCTTTGGGCCCCTTGGTACCAATTGAGCATCGTTACAAAGCCACAGCCTACCTGAGTATTGTTGCTGACCATGTCCATCCTTTTATGACCACAATGTACCCAACTTCTAATGGCTACTTTCAGCAGGATAATGCACCAAACATAAAGCTGGAATCATCTCAGACTGGTTTCTTGAACATGACAGTGAGTTCACTGTATTCAAATGGCCTCCACAGTCACCAGATCTCAATCCAATAGAGCATCTTTGGGATGTGGTGGAACGGGAGATTCGCAACATGGATGTGCAGCCGACAAATCTGCGGCAACTGTGTGATGCCATCATGTCAATATGGACCAAACTCTCTGAGGAATGCTTCCAGCACCTTGTTGAATCTATGCCACGAAGAATTGAGGCAGTTCTGAAGGCAAAAGGGGGTCTGTAGAGGGAAAATGGGTTTCAGATGACAGGACGCAAGATTGTCTTAACTGTATGTCAGGATGGCCTGTTCCTTGGTATCTGATATAGAGCGTTTTCATCTTTTTGGGTCAAGCACAAGATTGCTAACAATCTCCTAATAATCTTTACGCTAATGTGTTTCGTAGTCCAGATGTATCTATGAAGGTCAGGCTACACGCGAGAGGTTGTTATCAGCATGTATAAAGTAAACTTGCTCCTTGGGCAACTCAGGTCTCTGCAGATTCCTCCACCGTGTTCACGGTGTTTCCATAATAAATCTCTGTTAAAGGACACTTGACTGTTTGGTTTATTCTCACTGATTGTTTTCCACAACAGGGTCCAACCCGTTACTAGCATGGTGTACCTAATAAAGTGGCCGGTGAGTGTATATTTATGTAGAACACCAGGAAGGGTACAGCCTGACGTCATAATTCAAACATTTAATGCATCATTTATTTTTATTTTTCTTGCATTAAAATTAAGAAACAAGCTTTAACATGTTTAATAAAGATGAATGATCAAGCTTGTATGATCGTGGACAGAGACTACTGCAGCCCACATGGACAGCCTTCCAATTGAATGTGACATTAACAAAAATAAACTCTACTGATCAGCTTTCAACGAGCCGGTTTATCTTTCCAAAAAACTCACGTTTAAATTGGTCAGATTAAAATGTATTCAAACTTTTTGATGAAAAATGTTTACACCTTGCAGTGTTCAGGATCATAAGTAAAAAGAAACGACTGAAACAGAAAGCAGACCAAATTCTTTCCTAAGACCGACCTATTCTACTGCAATTACAAACAGGGTCGCACAAAGACAGGATCTACAATGATTCTCAGCTGGTGCTCAAGGAAATAGAAGACTCCAGATTTGCTGTCCCACTCTTTATAGTGGTGCAAGGTGGAGTTCAGTCTGACCAACCAATCAAATATCAGATGTAAAAAAAAACAAAAACGCACATCTCTCATTGGTTGGTTTGCCTACACAACATTATTTTAGGCATTAGCCAATGTCCCACTGATAAAACTGGCTTTATTATGTCAGCTCTAAGCTGGAAAGCTTTGTGCACAATCTCAGAAACCGTGGAACAGTGGAAATGAATGGGGATCCAGACAATAAGCATCTCTGAGAGACCAAAATTTTTCAAACATCCATGAATACTTTTGTGTGAAGAACAGTCACACAAGTTATTGTTAGAACTGATTCAGTTTCTGGACGAGACCTGAACGGAAAGAAGCTGTGGAAATTACTCCCAAAGAGTTTCTGAATTGTGAAAAGAACTTTTTGACCCAGGCTTTCCCCCATAAAGTGGAAAATTTAGTCAGAAATTCCTGGTATAGGACATTTTCTATGTTCAACGCAGAACAGAGCCTACCAGAGATTATTATTTTTTAACTGGAGCAGTTTATTGGTGCTTCGATGCAGTCAGTGTTTGGCCAAAGTGATGACCTCTTTACTGTTCTCTTCTCACAAGCAGGCCAATTCTGCATGACTAGGCTACACTGCCTTACCAGCACTGGGAGTCTGAGTTGAGGCAGCGAGTTAGACTGGTACAGAACAATTGGTACAGAGCAATTATCAGTCACACAAGCAGAACAGCTGGGACTCTGTTATCAATTTTTTGCGTACCAGTGCAGACCAAAGTCCTCATTTTTAACACAATCAGAGACGTGGATCTGTCTGCGAGTGAACAGTTGGATTTGTTCTCGAAATGGCTGACGTCTGAGAGCGGTCAATATAGCCAATCCAGCCGCCGCATTACAAACAGCGTGGGAAAGGCTCGATGGTCGCTACGGTGCCCCAGAAGTCATCGAGAGTGCTCTCGTCTTAAAACTTGATCATTTTCCAAAGATTTCTAATAAAGTAAACTAGAAGTTGAGAGAGCTCGGAGATCTACTAAACGAGCAGCTAAAGAAGATGGGTACTTGTCAGGCTTGTCATATCTGGATACCGCACGTGGCATAAAGCCAAATGTGGAGAAGTTGCCATACAGCCTGCAGGAAAAGGGGCTCAACCAGGGATCTAAATACAAAAAAACTTATCAAGTCAGTTATCCACCATTCTCGTATTTCACCTCTTTCGTCTGCTACCAAGCTAAAACAAGGAACGATCCCAGCTTTTCATATTCTAGAAACAACGTTCGTTCAGAACAAGTTATGCAAAGACGCGTCAATCCAAGAAATACAATTGCAGTGCTCAAGAACAAGGTAACAAACGACGAAAGTCCAACGGAAGAATACATGGCTGAACGTTTAAAGGAAATGGAACCTTTCACTGACATTTGTTAAGAATAAATATTGTTGAATTTACAAAGATATAAATAGTTTTTACACGTTTAAAACATCAGAAGATGGATCAAAATGCTACGAAGAAGAAGACTCTGTCAAGAGTTCATACTGACATCATTTCTGAAAGACATGGACCTAAGGTTCACCTTCTGGACAGAAGAAGCATCCCTGTCCAGAAGGTGTGGATCAGCTCTCCAGCCAAACGACAGAATACTAAGACCTTACAGACCTTTGAAAGCATCCCTCCAAGCAGAGGCCTATTTATGTGGGCTTACTGGCAGAAAAAACTCTTCAAGAAAATGTTTATAAATATTATTATGTGACTATATTATGTTAAAATAAACATATTAAATCTGAGCCTCCCGCTCTCCTCATGCCTAAGTAGCTTCTGTCAGTGTACTGCAGGGATGTGCTGTCACTGCTGGATGAGGCTAAAGCCAACATGAGCTGTGATTGGCACCGAAAAAGTACATTTTGCATAAAAGTAATTTATCTAATACATTGAATTCCATTTGGTGACCAAGATGGCTTGCTGGGGCAGCCATAAAAAGAAAACCTGATGCTCAATGTGGGCAATGACTCCGTATGTCCAGGTCACCCGTGTTCTGACAATGGCTGCTATATTTATTTAGAACTGCAGGAATGATTTAAACGTTAGACTGCTACAGCCCATACGGACAGTCATTGGAAATAAACTGTACTGATCAGTTTTTTGTGAGCCAGTTTATCTTTCAAAAACACAAACCATAACCCTAAAGTAACCCCCACAGGAAAAGAACGAAGATGCAGACCAAAATCATTCCTAAGAAAATGATGCTCCCTCCATTACAAACAGTGTCACGGAAACGTTTTGTACAATAAAAATAACACTTAGTATCCTTCAGTTTTAATGTTTGTGTCATTATGACACTGAAACAACAGACATTAAGACAGACTCGTGTTTGTACGAACCACCATTGGAAAGTGATCATTAAACAATAAGCAAACCCACTTTAACATTGTCATTTTTATCTAAATCTCAGCATATGGAATAAAGTCACTTAAGGAAATGATGACGGCCAACAGAAGTTGGTCATTTTTGATCTTTTACTAGAACACAGAGATCACAACTCCCTCCATGCAAACATTTCTTTACAACCAGAAGTAAACCAACTTCTTTATTCTGTGTCTAAATCCAAAAGCTCACCTTTGGGAAGCGGTACAACATGAATAAAGCTGACACGTTTGCAGGTCGGTTAGACAAAACAAAGAAGTTGCAGGTTGAGAGATTTCTAAGACCTCATCACAGAGAGGACTTAATAAAATGAGGGTAAGTAACACAGCAACAAGTTGGAGAACTGTCTGGAACAGTCCAAGAACCCATAGACTCTCTCTGCAGACCCCCCATGTTCCCTGACAGTCAAACACTAGAAAGTATTACATGGATTATTATATTTCTTCATAAATCAAAGTGTCTAAAGTAAGTAAAAACAGACATGCATTGAAGCTTTACAGGACAGCTTGTTTTCAGAGACTGAGATTCCAGATTTGCTGTCCCACTCTGTTTATGGCTGTATAGGCGGAGTTTATTCTGACCAGCCAATCATGCATCGGATGTGAAAAAATAAAAAAACAACACTTTTTGAGGATTCAAAAGCATTAGTAACCCTCATCAGACATGAATGTGGATCCAGTCAATGATAATTTTTAGACGAAAACCTTTTTTTAAACTTACACCAACTCTTTTGTACAAAGATGATTCCGTTAGTTTCTTGACAATAAAAATACTGACTCATGTTCGTACGACCTAGTTTGAAGATTGAATGTTTAAAATGATTTAATACGTTCATTTAAAGTTTTGAGGAATTACTATAAAAATGAGCCTCCGTGAAGCTGGCACCCTCTTAAAAAATATATAAACCAAAATAAGAAAATAATATATAAATTGTTTGTACTGTTTTACTCATGATGGCCATCAACGCCTCTTTGGTACCTTCTCTGGAGGCACTGTTCTTGCTCAAACCCGCATTCAAGTTCAAAATAAAAGGGAGATATCAGAGCCAGAGGTTCAGATGGCTTCTAGAGAACGACTTTGGTACGCCACCTATCTGGCCAACAGTTTTGCTGACGAAGAGGAAAGAGGCTGTCAACAAAAAAATACATGTAACTGCATATAAGAGGAAACAGGCCATGAAGCTTGATGCAGAGAGAACTGGAGACTCTGGTTGTTTCATGGTAGAGTTTGGCAGCTTAAAGGAAAGTCCATGAAGGAGGTGAATGATGGCCCGAGCAAGAAGGCTCGGACTCTCATCACCTACCTTATACTCCCAAACCCCAAAAGCACCATGGCTCTTTTTAAGGAAGAAGTTATGAGGAAAATATCAACACAAGGAGCAGCAAAGCCTGCCTGTTTATAGCGTGTCAAGTAGTTGATTAATCCAGGGTTCAAATGTTAGACCTCTTCTGGCATGGGGGGAGACTTTGCCTGCTTCACAGCTGGCAAAAAAGTTGATTATCCCTGACAAAACCTGGTTAATATGAATGTTCTGTTAAACTCTTGTCTATAAAAATGAAATGTTTTCACATCTATGGTTTTCATTCTATTCAAGAGCTCCAAATAACAGCACGCTGCATTTTTTTATCATCCTCTGGCGACTAAACTGACATTAAATATTACAATTGAATCGCGCTCCAACTTCCAGTTTGTGATTATGATGGAACGCAATCTGTAAATGTTTATTCAAAATAAACATGCAGGAAATTCTAAAATAAGTCTTCAATAATGCAGACTTTCAGTCCAACTGGTGTAAGTTAGACTGGCAGCTGCAGCAGAAGTGGTGATTTTGAATCACAGGTAAATGTGGCTATCAGACATAAACAGAGCTGATCCATTCTGAGTAACAGCGACTAAACATCCCAGCATTCACATGAAAAATCCAAATTAACATGAAGTAGTCACATGGAAGTGCTTTTCATCAACATGAGAAT
Organism: Neostethus bicornis; assembly: GCA_902685375.1. Lineage (NCBI taxonomy): Eukaryota > Metazoa > Chordata > Actinopteri > Atheriniformes > Phallostethidae > Neostethus > Neostethus bicornis. The sequence continues at coordinate 255,832 of CACRXE010000058.1, read as the reverse complement.
CTTCATCTTGGATAAAACACCTTATAGGTTATTCCTGATAAATGTGAGACTTCTTTGAAGAGCAGGACGACCTGGAGACGGTGACTGTTGCAAAGCAATCAGAACTTCTAAATTTCTGGGCTGAGGAACTTCCTCTGGTAAGATCTTTAACCATTGCTTGATCAATAATTTTCTCGTTTTTTTTTTTGTTAGGGTAGTGTGTGATTTTAAGTTTTTGGGCACAGGGAGATCTTTGGCCTTGCGGGATTCGAACCCGGTTCTCCAGGTTGGAGTGGTAATTCCACTGCTAGGCTAACTACCCTGGGGCCAATCGATAATTTTCTTAAGCATCAGATGAAATAATCCATTTAAGGTTCACTCTTTTCTCAGAACTCAACATATAGCCTTGTATGATTGATATGAAGAGTGGAATAATCTATAGTCCTAGTCTGAAAAGGTCCGAAAACATGGCCGAACTTATTGTTGAATGATATAGTTTTTGAAAAGCAAGAAAATTGCTTCACATGTCACTACTTTTCAGCTTCAGGAAGACTCTGTAAAGACTGTTCATACTGAAAACATTTCTGAGAGACAGAGAGGTATAATTCCCCTTCCGCTCAGAAGAAGCGTCTTCCTCCTACTGGGAACTCCAGCCGATAAACAAGATACCAAGACCTTCCAGACCTTCAAAAAGTCTAAGCATAGGCCTATTTATGTTGGGATACTGGCAAAAAAACCCCTCTTTTCAATGAAATGTGTATATTTATTATGGAATTATATCACGTAATAAACACATCAAATCTGAATCTCCTGCTCTTCCAACGACAAAGTAGCTTCTGTCAGTGTTCTACAGGGACGTGCTGTCACTGCTGGATGAGGTTAAAGCCAACATGAGCTGTGATTGGTGTCCTAAAAGAATTTCTGGGGCAGCCATAAAAACACAACTGGTGCTCGATGTAGGCAATACATTAATATGTCCAGATCACTCGTGTTCTGACAATCGCAGCTATATTTATGTAGAACACCAGGAATGGTACAGCCTGACGTCATGATTTAAACATTTAATGAATCATTTATTTTTATTTTCCTTGCATTAAAACAGAGACAAGCTTTGGCTGGTTGTTTTAATAAAGATGAATGATCAAACTCGTATGATCGTGGACAGAGACTGCTGCAGCCCACATGGACAGTCTTCCATTGAATGTGACGTCATTGGCAATTAACTAATCTGATCAGCTTTCGGCAAGCCGGTTTATCTTTCCAAAAAACTCACATCTCATTGGTCACATTAAAATGTTTACAAACTTTTTGATGAAAAATGTTTCCACCTTGCAGTGTTCAGGATCATAAGTAAAAAAAAAAATGACAGAAATAGAAAGCAGACCAAAATCTTTCCTAAGTCCGACCTATTCTATTGGCATTACAAACAGTGTCGCACAAACGTTTCATGAAATGAAAATGTAAATAATACTTCAGTTTTAATGTCTGTGTCATTATGCCACTGAAACAACAAACATTAAAACAGACTCGTGTTCGTACGAACCACCATTGGAAATTATTGGGCATCAGAATATTATAATACAATAACCCAACCAACTTTGACTTACTGGCCCAGGCAGCTGTAGAACATTTCTATGTGTAATGCAGAATGTCCTCAACCTAACAGAGATGATAATTTTTTTAACTGGAGCGTTGTTAATTAATGCCACAATGCAGACAGCTTTTGTCCACAGTGATGACCTCTTAATGTTCTCCTCTTAAAAGCAGGCCAATCTACATACCAAGCACTGAAAACAGTGTTTTAGTCTTTAGTTTTCTTTGTTGTTCATAGACACCAAAAACGCATGTGATAAAAAAACTCGTATTCGTACGACTCACTATTGGAAATGAATGGGCATCAGAATAAATTCATAAGACAAATTAAACAAAACATGTTTTGTAGGATTACCCAACCCCCTTTTATACACGTCAATGTTGAAATCCCAACCATTTCCAATTCCAGCACATGACAAAACAGTTAATTATCCTTATTGAAAACTCAATATTACAGTCACCTTCTATCCGTGGACTGTTGTTACTAAAGTGAGCAAGATGAGACTAAGCCAAGCTCTCCAAAGGGAGCTTCAAGGGACCCAAAGGCAAAAAGATTGGCATTAGGTTTAGATAATGTCAAGGGGTGTTTATTTGACCATAAGGGCGATCCGGCTTAGTGGTCCAGCACAAGTCAAGTTAAAAGGCAATGTGGAGCAAGCTGTGCACACAGCAAAGGCAACCATCGAAGAAGGTGGTAACAGTTCCTCCTCCAACTAACATCTGAGAGTGTACCAGCACATCCACAATCATTGTGGTTTTGAATGTGTCAACAGAGGGTGAACAATAAGGACAATCGCAAAGTGAACATAACCAAAGCAAAACAGTCTCCAATGCACGAATTTGGCTACAGAATAGGGAGGCGTTGACAGTTCGGCCAGTTAGTGCCCCTAGTGTACCTCCAACCCTTACAACCAACTTCTCTACAACAGCCAAGCAACAGTCATTAATTATGTTGGATTATCTATATCCCTTATTAACCACAACTATCTATACATTTTGTGCTCTGACACTTTTCAGGAACATTGATACGTCTAGTTTCTAAAGGATGAAATCGGACACAAACAAAACACCGGAACAAGTCTCAATGACCATCTTCTCCAAAGGCCGGACTTAATTTGACTGGGATTCTCTTAAGGTTAAGTTAACAACCTATTCCTCTGATGAGCGATATAGAAAAGATGTTCCATCAGTTTATGTTCATGGAAGGGACAGAGACCATCTACGTGGTGGAAAAACGGTGATACAAGCACACAACCTAAGATTTACAGAGAGAAAGTACATCTTTTCGGTACGGCATCGTCTCCAGGCTGTGCAAATTACGGACTGAAACACTCGGCCAAAGAACACTGCCACTCACATCCTGCAGGTTCACAGTTCGTGGAGAAAGATTTTTATGTTGATGATGGAGTAACAAGCACAAACTCTGTGGAAGGAGCAATACAATTGGAACAGTAAGCCAGAAAGATCTGCAGCAAATATAATCTCTGTCTCCACAAGTTGATCTCCAACAATCACACACGCAAAGCATTCCTACATCAGAATGGACCGTAAATACAAACTCTAAGGATTCAAAGACATGCCACAAGAGAGAGCACTCGGCATCCAATGGAACATTGAAAAGGACTGTTTCATATTTGACAACACACTAAGGATTCAGCCAGCTACACGCAGAAGCATTCTATCTACCATAGCGTCATCTATAACCACTTGGATTTTTAGTGCCATATGTAGCAAACGGAAAGAGAATCTTGCAGAAATGTGACAACAATGACGGGACAATCCCCTACCTAACTTCCTAATGCCAAGGTTCGAGAGAGTTGGGAAAGTAGCTTTGCAAATTTTGCAAAGCTTAACAATTCCCGATGCTACCTGCTAGTTGTGGGAAACCTAAAGAAATAGACACTTTTCTGATTCGAACTTAGGTGGGTATGAACAGTTCAGCTATCTGAGACACAAAAACAATAAAGACGGGATTCACTGCTCTTTGGTAATAGCAAAAGCTCGAGTGTCTCCAAATAAACTGGCCACAATCCCCAGACTTTAACTAACAGCAGCTGTGGTTTCAGTCTCAGCAACATGTTTCGGGAAGAACTGTGTTGTAATGTGAAGGATTATTTCTTGACTGATACAAAAGTGGTACTGGTCAACATAAACAATGATGCTTGTTGTTTCCACACTTTTGTAGCAAACGGAGTCCAGAAAACTAGACAAAGTCCGAGCAATCAGCAATGGTTTTACTTGCCATCTTAAGTGAATCCAGCTGACAGTGCGTCAAGGGGCATCACTGTCAGAAGTGTGCTGAATACCACTCTGTTACTTGCTCATGGTAGACTCAATGACGTTTCATTACAGACTCTATTCTATAAGAGTCTACATCCAGACCCCTGGATGTAGACAACCTGAACAACACTGACAGCTTACCATCAATCACCTGCTTCACATAAAATCCAATGCACCACTGCCCCAACCTGGCGCGTGTCAAAGGGAGGACCTATCTGGCAAAAAGAGGTGGCACCGTGTGCGGTTCCTTGCAGAGCAGTTTTGGAGTCACTGGAGATTGCATTATGTTCACAACATCATGCCAAGGCAAAAGTGGCATTCACCAAAGAAGAATCTAAAAGTCGGTGATGTTGTGTTGGACATGGATGAACTACTGGTTATTTGTTTGAAAATTATTTGTTGTTCTTCTCCTAAAAGAAAAAAAAAACACTCTTAATTTTAGTGGGAGTGTAAATAACAGCTGCCTACTTATGCTGAACATGGACTACAACCCCCATCATACCTAGCACCTACTGCACATGGGCAGAGCTTTACTCTAGATTTAAACAGTTAGAACCCACTCATAATAAAATGAGAACTTATACACAGCCCCTCTGTGGTATACACATGCACCCTTTCAAAGCACATGATAAATCTATCATTATTATAAATAATCACTGTAAAACTGACTTTTTTTCTCCTTCAGCCATCTGCACGCTGCCAGCTCTCTCTAAAGTTAGTTAGCGAATGCCCACTTCTGTATATTACAGAGACTCGTAATTGACTCTCCGGTACACTCAGAACTGTCATCTATTGTGAAAATGCCCTAAAAAACTTGCCAATTTTTGACTATGAGAAGGACAGGGGTTTGAGCAACGCAAACAGCATTTCAATAACAATCAATGGTTCAATGGGTTTTTTAAACTCAATAACAGCTTGTTTTTTTTATGTTTTCTCATTCTTTACGCACAGTAATGTTCTTGTTTTCCTTTGGTCCGTGGGATTCCCCGGCGAGGGTCAAGGTGGATACAAACTGGATTCTCCCGCTCTGCTGTCTTGTCCACAAATATGAGTCAGCTTCCTACTATGGTGTAATCAGTTTGTGTGCTTCATTAACCTTTTGAACTTCTCTATGTTCTCTATGCTAACGGACTGAAACAGTCAACCACTATTTTAGCAGCTAAAAATGGCACAGATAGATGACCAGAATAGTCATCCACAGACGAGCTACAAAGACGTGCAAGTGTTGTAACTACGGACGGTGTCGCTGTGCATCGGTCAACAATACAATAAAGGCTATATGGAGAATGATTGCTTGAAAACCCCTGACAAATTGATCACGTATAAAAATGTGCTAACATATTCCAGTACTTTACAGAATATGATCAACAAAATGCTAATGACTTTCTGCAATTTCTCTGTGTAGAGTAGTAGTGTTTTTGTAGAACATGAAGAACTGCCCTCAGAGGGCTTACTGGCAAAAAACAAACTGTCTTCTATAAAATGTGTATAAATATTATTATGGAATTATATCATGTAATAGTATAAAATCTGAGCCTCCAACTCCACCTACACCAAAGTAGCTTCTGTCAGTGTACTGCAGGGATGTGCTGTCACTGCCGGATGAGGTTAAAGCCAACATGAACTGTGATTGGCACGAAAAACAGTACATATTGCTTAATACTCATTTATCTAACACACCAAATTCCATTAGGTGACCTAAAAGGCTTGCTGGGGCAGTCATAGACAATGACTCCATTTGTCCAGGTCACCTGTGCTCTGACAATGACAGCTATATTTATGTAGAACACCAGGAAGCGTACAGCCTGACGTCATAATTCAAACATTTAATGCATCATTTATTTTTATTTTCCTTGCATTAAAATTAAGAAACAAGCTTTAACATGTTGTTTAATAAAGATGAATGATCAAACTTGTATGATCGTGGACAGAGACTGCTGCAGCCCACATGGAGAGTATTCCATTGAATGTGACATTAACAAAAATAAACTCTACTGATCAGCTTTCAACGAGCCGGTTTATCTTTCCAAAAAACTCACGTTTAAATTGGTCAGATTAAAATGTATTCAAACTTTTTGATGAAAAATGTTTACACCTTGCAGTGTTCAGGATCATAAGTAAAAAGAAACGACTGAAACAGAAAGCAGACCAAAATCTTTCTTAAGACCGACCTATTCTATTGCAATTACAAACAGGGTCGCACAAAGACAGGATCTACAATGATTCTTAGCTGGTGCTCAAGGAAATAGAAGACTCCAGATTTGCTGTCCCACTCTTTATAGTGGTGCAGCGTGGAGTTCAGTCTGACCAACCAATCAAATATCAGATGTAAAAAAAAACAAAAACGCACATCTCTCATTGGTTGGTGTGCCTACACAACATTGTTTTAGGCATTAGCCAATGTCCCACTGATAAAACTGGCTTTATTATGTCTGCTCTAAGCTGGAAAGCTTTGTGCACAATCTCAGAAACCGTGGAACAGTGGAAATGAATGGGGATCCAGACAATAAGCATCTCTGAGAGACCAAAATTTTTCAAACATCCATGAATACTTTTGTGTGAACAACAGTCACACAAGTTATTGTTAGAACTGATTCAGTTTCTGGACGAGACCTGAACGGAAAGAAGCTGTGGAAATTACTCCCAAAGAGTTTCTGAATTGTGAAAAGAACTTTTTGACCCAGGCTTTCCCCCATAAAGTGAAAACTTAGTCGGAAATTCCTGGTATAGGACATTTTCTATGTTCAACGCAGAACAGAGCCTACCAGAGATTATTATTTTTTAACTGGAGCGGTTTATTGGTGCTTCGATGCAGTCAGTATTTGGCCAAAGTGATGACCTCTTTACTGTTCTCTTCTCACAAGCAGGCCAATTCTGCATGACTAGGCTACACTGCCTTACCAGCACTGGGAGTCTGAGTTGAGGCAGCGAGTTAGACTGGTACAGAACAATTGGTACAGTCACACAAGCAGAACAGCTGGGACTCTGTTAGCAATTTTTTGCGTACCAGTGCAGACCAAAGTCCTCATTTTTAACACAATCAGAGACGTGGATCTGTCTGCGAGTGAACAGTTGGATTTGCTCTCGAAATGGCTGACGTCTGAGAGCGGTCAATATAGCCAATCCAGCCGCTGCATTACAAACAGCGTGGGAAAGGCTCGATGGTCGCTACGGTGCCCCAGAAGTCATCGAGAGTGCTCTCGTCTTAAAACTTGATCATTTTCCAAAGATTTCTAATAAAGAAAACTACAAGTTGAGAGAGCTCGGAGATCTACTAAACGAGCAGCTAAAGAAGATGGATACCTGTCAGGCTTGTCATATCTGGATACCGCACGTGGCATAAAGCCAAATGTGGAGAAGTTGCCATACAGCCTGCAGGAATAGGGGCTCAACCAGGGATCCAAATACAAAGAAACTTATGAAGTCAGTTATCCACCATTCTCGTATTTCACCTCTTTCGTCTGCTACCAAGCTAAAACAAGGAACGATCCCAGCTTTTCATATTCTAGAAACAACGTTCGTTCAGAACAAGTTATGCAAAGACGCGTCAATCCAAGAAATACAATTTCAGTGCACAAGACCAAGGTAACAAACGACAAAAGTCCAACGGAAAAATACATGGCTGAACGTTTAAAAGAAATGGAACCTTTCACTGACATTTGTTAAGAATAAATATTGTTGAATTTACAAAGATATAAATAGTTTTTACACGTTTAAAACATCAGAAGATGGATCAAAATGCCAAGATAATGAAGACTCTGTCAAAAGTTCATACTGACATAATTTCTGAAAGACATGGACCTAAGGTTCACCTTCTGGACAGAAGAAGCATCCCTGTCCAGAAGGTGTGGATCAGCTCTACAGCCAAACAACAGAATACCAAGACCTTCCAGACCTTTGAAAGCATCCCTCCAAGCAGAGGCCTATTTATGTGGGCTTACTGGCAGAAAAAAACTCTCTTCAAGAAAATGTGTATTAAAATTATTATGTTACTATATCATGTTAAAATAAACATATTAAGTCTGAGCCTCTCGCTCTCCATATGACTAAATAGCTTCTGTCAGTGTACTGCAGGGATGTGCTGTCACTGGTGGATGAGGTTAAAGCCAACAAGAGCTGTGATTGGCACCGAAAAAGTACATTTTGCATAATAGTAATTTATCTAATATATTGAATTCCATTTGGTGACCAAGAAGGATTGCTGGAGCAGCCATAAAAAGAAAACCTGATGCTCATTGTGGGCAATGACTCTGTATGTCCAGGTCACCCGTGCTCTGACGATGGCTGCTATATTTATTTAGAACTGCAGGAATGATTTAAACGTTAGACTGCTACAGCCCATACGGACAGTCAGACGTTGACACCATTGAAAATAAACTGATGAGTTTTTTGTGAGCCAGTTTATCTTTCAAAAACACAAACCATAACCCTAAAGTAACCCCCACAGGAAATGAACAAAGATGCAGACCAAAATCATTCCTAAGAAAATGATGCTCCCTCCATTACAAACAGTGTCACAAAAACGTTTTGTACAATAAAAATAACACTTAGTATCCTACAGTTTTAATGTTTATGTCATTATGACACTGAAACAACAAACATTAAGACAGACTCGTGTTTGTACGAACCACCATTGGAAAATGATCATTAAAACAATAAGCAAACCCACTTTAACATTGTCATTTTTATCTAAATCTCGGCATATGTAATAAAGTCACTTAAGGAAATAATGACGGCCAACAGAAGTTGGTCATTTTTGATCTTTTACTAGAACACAGAGATCACAACTCCCTCCATGCAAATGCAAACATTTCTTTACAACCAGAAGTAAACCAACTTCTTTATTCTGTGTCTAAATCCAAAAGCTCACCTTTGGGAAGCGGTACAACATGAATAAAGCTGACACGTTTGCAGGTCGGTTGGACAAAACAAAGAAGTTGCAGGTTGAGAGATTTCTAAGACCTCATCACAGAGAGGACTTAATAAAATGAGGGTAAGTAACAAAGCAACAAGTTGGAGAACTGTCTGGAACAGTCCAAGAACCCATAGACTCTCTCTGCAGACCCCCCATGTTCCCTGACAGTCAAACACTAGAAAGTTTTACATGGATTATTATATTTCTTCATAAATCAAAGTGTCTAAAGTAAGTAAAAACAGACATGCATTGAAGCTTTACAGGACAGCTTGTTTTCAGAGACTGAGATTCCACATTTGCTGTCCCACTCTGTTTTTGGCTGTATAGGCGGAGTTTATTCTGACCAGCCAATCATGCATCGGATGTGAAAAAATAAAAAAACAACACTTTTTGAGGATTCAAAAGCATTAGTAACCCTCATCAGACATGAATGTGGATCCAGTCAATGATAATTTTTACACGAAAACCTTTTTTTAAACTTACACCAACTCTTTTGTACAAAGATGATTCCGTTAGTTTCTTGACAATAAAAATAACATAAAAATACTGACTCATGTTTGTACGACCTAGTTTGAAGATTGAATGTTTAAAATGATTTAATACGTTCATTTAAAGTTTTGAGGAATTACTATAAAAATGAGCCTCCGTGAAGCTGGCCCCTCTTAAAAAATATATAAACCAAAATAAGAAAATAATATATAAATTGTTTGTACTGTTTTACTCATGATGGCCATCAACGCCTCTTTGGTACCTTCTCTGGAGGCACTGTTCTTGCTCAAACCCGCATTCAAGTTCAAAATAAAAGGGAGATATCAGAGCCAGAGGTTCAGATGGCTTCTAGAGAACGAATTTGGTACGCCAACTATCTGGCCAACAGTTTTGCTGACAAAGAGGAAAGGGGCTGTCAACAAAAGAATACTTCTAACTGCATATAAGAGGAAACAGGCCATGAAGCTTGATGCAGAGAGAACTGGAGACTCTGGGTGTTTCATGGTAGAGTTTGGCAGCTTTAAGGAAAGTCCATGAAGGAGGTGAATGATGGCCTGAGGAAGAAGGCTCGGACTCTCACCACCTACCTTATACTCCCAGACCCCAAAAGCACCATGGCTCTTTTTAAGGAAGAAGTTATGAAGATATTAGCAATATAGGGAGCCGCAAAGCCTGACTGTGCTAGACGTCTGGTTATGGTGTGTCAAGCAGATCTATCCAGGGTCCAAATGTCAGGCCTTTGCTGGCACGGCAGGGAAACTTTGCCATCTTCACAGCTGGCAGAAAAGTTGATGACCATTGACAAATTTAGCTCTTACTTCCTGATAGTGATTATGATGGATCGCAATCTGTGTGCAGGTACGACGGAGGGAGAACATGCATCCACAAGTGTCCTTCAACAAGCTGTCTATATGGAGAAGGGTATGCCGATATCTTCCGCACCATTCCTTCCTGCGCTTCAAAAACAAGAGCAGAAACAGTCTTCAAAGCACAAATTTGGCCATAGTCTGAGTTTAGACAGCAAGTTTTAGACTGATATCGAGTAATTGGTACAACCCAAGATTAGTCAAGCAAAGACAATTCTCAGTTGGCAGTATTTGCACGGTCTGTGTCAAATGTATGTATGACCAAAGAACAACTCCTTCACATTGTACCAAAAAAAAAGGCAGATCTCATGGCATAGATGTGCCAGAAACAATGGCTACATTTGCAAACCAAATAAGCCCATATCAAAACTGACTGCAGCCATGACCAGATCCATGAATAGGCTTGTACAAAGCTGATCAAACATTTACCGACTTTTGGGATTTCCACTGCATCATCCTCAGGGAGCAACTCATGTCTGAATCACTGAATTTAGACGACACTTCATCCGCACACATGAGCTTAATACAGACAATTCAGGAATTTCATCTCTGAGCGGTCTTGCTCATGACTGGCTGAAGTTATCTCAATCAAGAAGACCAACAAATCGACAGAATACCAAGACCTACCAGACCTTTAAAAAGTCTAAGCAGATGCCCATTTATGTAGGCTTACTGGCAAAAAAAAAAACTCTCTTCAATAAAATGTGCTACTGAAAAATGTACATTTTTTATAATAATCTGTTTTATCTAAAACATTAAATTACATTTGGTGTCCTAAAAGACTTGCTGGGGCAGCCATAAAAAGACACCTGGTGCTCGATGTTGGCAATAAATTCATATGTCCAAGTTAGCAGTGCTCTGACAATGGCAGCTATATTTATGTAGAACACCAGGAAGGGTACAGCATGATGTCATGATTTAAACATTCAACGCATCATTTATTTTTATTTTCTTTGCATTAAAAACAGAGACAAGCTTTAACATGTTGCTTAATAAAGATGAATGATCGAACTCGTATGATCGTGGACAGAGACTACTGCAGCCCACATGGACAGTCTACCATTGAATGTGACATTAACGGAAATAAGCTCTACTGATCAGCTTTCAGTACAGAAATCCAGACATGGGATTCTTTTCTAGACATGAGCCAGTGATGATTGGTCTTTAGATTTTGTGAAAGATAAAAGCCGGTTTATCTTTCCAAAAGACTCACATCTCATTGGTCAGATTAAAATGTATACAAACTTTTTGATAAAAAAGTGTTCAGGATCAAAAGTAAAAAGAAATGACTGAAATAGAAACCAGACCAAAATCTTTCCTAAGTCCGACCTATTCTATTGGCATTACAAACAGTGTCGCACAAACGTTTCATGAAATGAAAATGTAAATAATACTTCAGTTTTAATGTCTGTGTCATTATGCCACTGAAACAACAAACATTAAGACAGACTCGTGTTCGTACGAACCACCATTGGAAATTATTGGGCATCAGAATATAACCCAACCAACTTTAACTTATTGGCCCAGGCAGCTGTAGAACATTTCTATGTGTAATGCAGAATGTCCTCAACCTAACAGAGATGGTATTTTTTTTAACTGGAGCGTTGTTAATTGATGCCGCAATGCAGACAGCTTTTGTCCACAGTGATGACCTCTTAATGTTCTCCTCTTAAAAGCAGGCCAATCTACATACCAAGCACTGAAAACAGTGTTTTAGTCTTTAGTTTTCTTTGTTGTTCATACACACCGAAAACGCATGTGATAAAAGAAACTCGTATTCGTACGACTCACTATTGGAAATGAATGGGCATCAGAATAAATTCACAAGACAAAACATGTTTTGTAGGATTACCCAACCCACTTTTATACACGTCAATGTTGAAATCCCAACCATTTCGAATTCCAGCACATGACAAAACAGTTAATTATCCTTATTGAAAACTCAAGTATTACAGTCACCTTCTATCCGTGGACTGTTGTTACTAAGGTGAGCAAGATGAGACTAAGCCAAGCTCTCCAAAGGGAGCTTCAAGGGACCCAAAGGTAAAAAGATTGGCATTAGGTTTAGATAATGTCAAGGGGTGTTTATTTGACCATAAGGGCGATCCGGCTTAGTGGTCCAGCACAAGTCAAGTTAAAAGGCAATGTGGAGCAAGCTGTGCACACAGCAAAAGCAACCATCGAAGAAGGTGGTAACAATTCCTCCTCCAACTAACATCTGAGAGTGTAGCAGCACATCCACAATCATTGTGGTTTTAATGTGTGCAACAGAGGGAGAACAATAAGGACAATCGCAAAGTGAACATAACCAAAGCAAAACAGTCTCCAAAGCACGAATTTGGCCACAGAATAGGGAGGCGTTGACATTTCGGCCAGTTAGTGCTCCTACTGTGCCTCCAACCCTTACAACCAACTTCCCTACAACAGCCAAGCAACATTAATTAATTATGTTGGATTATCTATATCCCTTATTAACCACAACCATCTATACATTTTGTGCTCTGACACTTTTCAGGAACATTGATACGTCTAGTTTCTAGAGGATGAAATCGGAAACCAAACAAAACACCGGAACAAGTCTCAATGACCATCTTCTCCAAAGGCCGGACTTAATTTGACTGGGATTCTCTTAAGGTTCAGGCAACAAGCTATTGCTCTGATGAGCGATATAGAAAAAATGTTCTATCACTTTCATGTCTATGGAAGGGACAGAGACTATCTACGTGGTGGGAAAACGGTGATACAAGCACACAACCTAAGATTTACAGAGAGAAAGAACACCTTTTCGGTGCGGCATCGTCTCCAGGTTCAGCAAATTACGGACTGAAACACTCGGCCAAAGCACTGCCACTCATATCCTGCAGGTTCACAGTTCGTGGAGAAAGATTTTTATGTTGATGATGGAGTAACAAGCACAAACACTGAGGAAGGCGCAATACAGTTGGAACAGTAAGCCAGAAAGATCTGCAGCAAAAATAATCTCTGTCTCCACAAGTTGATCTCCAACAATCACACACGCAAAGCATTCCTACATCAGAATGGACCGTAAATACAAACTCTAAGGATTCAAAAACATGCCACAAGAGAGAGCACTCGGCATCCAATGGAAGATTGAAAAGGACTGTTTCAGATTTGACAACACACTAAGGATTCAGCCAGCTACCAGAGAAGCATTCTATCTACCATAGCGTCATCTATGACCCACTTGGATTTTTAGTGCCATATGTAGCAAACGGAAAGAGAATCTTGCAGAAATGTGACAACAATGACTGGACAATCCCCTACCTAACTTCCTAATGCCAAGGTTCGAGAGAGTTGGGAAAGTAGCTTTGCAAATTTTGCAAAGCTTAACAATTCCCGATGCTATCTACCTGCTAGTTGTGGGAAACCTAAAGAAATAGACACTTTTCTGATTCGAACTTAGGTGGGTATGAACAGTTCAGCTATCTGAGACACAAAAACAATAAAGACGGGATTCACTGCTCTTTGATAATAGCAAAAGCTCGAGTGTCTCCAAATAAACTGGCCACAATCCCCAGACTTTAACTAACAGCAGCTGTGGTTTCAGTCTCAGCAACATGTTTCGGGAAGAACTGTGTTGTGATGTGAAGGATTATTTCTTGACTGATACAAAAGTGGTACTGGTCTACATAAACAATGATGCTTGTTGTTTCCACACTTTTGTAGCAAACGGAGTCCAGAAAACTAGACAAAGTCTGAGCAACCAGCAATGGTTTTACTTGCCATCTTAAGTGAATCCAGCTGACAGTGCGTCAAGGGGCATCACTGTCAGAAGTGTGCTGAATACCACTCTGTTACTTGCTCACGGTAGACTCTATTCTATAAGAGTCTACATCCAGACCTCTGGATGTAGACAACCTGAACAACACTGACAGCTTACCATCAATCACCTGCTTCACATAAAATCCAATGCACCACTGCCCCAACCTGGCGCGTGTCAAAGGGAGGACCTATCTGGCAAAAAGAGGTGGCACCGTGTGCGGTTCCTTGCAGAGCAGTTTTGGAGTCACTGGAGATTGCATTATGTTCACAACATCATGCCAAGGCAAAAGTGGCATTCACCAAAGAAGAATCTAAAAGTCGGTGATGTTGTGTTGGACATGGAGGAACTACTGGTTATTTGTTTGAAAATTATTTGTTGTTCTTCTCCTAAAAGAAAAAAAAAACACTCTTAATTTTAGTGGGAGTGTAAATAACAGCTGCCTACTTATGCTGAACATGGACTACAACCCCCATCATACCTAGCACCTACTGCACATGGGCAGAGCTTTACTCTAGATTTAAACAGTTAGAACCCACCCATAATAAAATGAGAACTGATACACAGCCCCTCTGTGGTATACACATGCACCCTTTCAAAGCACTAATGATAAATCTATCATTATTATAAATAATCACTGTAAAACTGACTTTTTTTCTCCTTCAGCCATCTGCACGCTGCCAGCTCTCTCTAACACACACGTACAGTTAGTTAGCGAATGCCCACTTCTGTATATTACAGAGACTCGTAATTGACTCTCCAGTACACTCAGAACTGTCATCTATTGTGAAAAATGCCCTAAAAAACTTGCCAATTTTTGACTATGAGAAGGACAGGGGTTTGAGCAACGCAAACAGCATTTCAATAACAATCAATGGTTCAATGGGTTTTTTAAACTCAATAACAGCTTGTTTTTTTTATGTTTTCTCATTCTTTATGCACAGTAATGTTCTTGTTTTCCTTTGGTCCGTGGGATTCCCCGGCGAGGGTCAAGGTGGATACAAACTGGATTCTCCCGCTCTGCTGTCTTGTCCACAAATATGAGTCAGCTTCCTATTATGGTGTAATCAGTTTGTGTGCTTCATTAACCTTTTGAACTTCTCTATGTTCTCTATGCTAACGGGTCAATCACTATTTTAGCAGCTAAAATTGGCACAGATTAATGACCAGAATAGTCATCCACAGACGAGCTACAAAGACGTGCAAGTGTTGTAACTACGGACGGTGTCGCTGTGCATCGGTCAACAATACAATAAAGGCTATATGGAGAATGATTGCTTGAAAACCGCTGACAAATTGATCACGTATAAAAATGTGCTAACATATTCCAGTACTTTACAGAATATGATCAACAAAATGCTAATGACTTTCTGCAATTTCTCTGTGTAGAGTAGTAGTGTTTTTTTTTAGAACATGGAGAACTGCCCTCACAGGGCTTACTGACAAAAAACAGACTCTCTTCTATAAAATGTGTATAAATATTATTATGGAATTATATCATGTAATAGTATAAAATCTGAGCCTCCAACTCCACCTACACCAAAGTAGCTTCTGTCAGTATACTGCAGGGATGTGCTGTCACTGCCGAATGAGGTTAAAGCCAACATGAACTGTGATTGGCACGAAAAACAGTACATATTGCTTAATACTCATTTATCTAACACACCAAATTCCATTAGGTGACCTAAAAGGCTTGCTGGGGCAGTCATAGACAATGACTCCATTTGTCCAGGTCACCCGTGCTCTGACAATGACAGCTATATTTATGTAGAACACCAGGAAGGGTACAGCCTGACGTCATAATTCAAACATTTAATGCATCATTTATTTTTATTTTCCTTGCATTAAAATTAAGAAACAAGCTTTAACATGTTGTTTAATAAAGATGAATGATCAAACTCGTATGATCGTGGACAGAGACTGCTGCAGCCCACATGGAGAGTATTCCATTGAATGTGACATTAACGAAAATAAACTGTACTGATCAGCTTTCAACGAGCCGGTTTATCTTTCCAAAAAACTCACGTTTAAATTGGTCAGATTAAAATGTTTTCAAACTTTTTGATGAAAAATGTTTACACCTTGCAGTGTTCAGGATCATAAGTAAAAAGAAACGACTGAAACAGAAAGCAGACCAAAATCTTTCTTAAGACCGACCTATTCTATTGCAATTACAAACAGGGTCGCACAAAGACAGGATCTACAATGATTCTCAGCTGGTGCTCAAGGAAATAGAAGACTCCAGATTTGCTGTCCCACTCTTTATAGTGGTGCAGCGTGGAGTTCAGTCTGACCAACCAATCAAATATCAGATGTAAAAAAAAAACAAAAACGCACATCTCTCATTGGTTGGTGTGCCTACACAACATTGTTTTAGGCATTAGCCAATGTCCCACTGATAAAACTGGCTTTATTATGTCTGCTCTAAGCTGGAAAGCTTTGTGCACAATCTCAGAAACCGTGGAACAGTGGAAATGAATGGGGATCCAGACAATAAGCATCTCTGAGAGACCAAAATTTTTCAAACATCCATGAATACTTTTGTGTGAACAACAGTCACACAAGTTATTGTTAGAACTGATTCAGTTTCTGGACGAGACCTGAACGGAAAGAAGCTGTGGAAATTACTCCCAAAGAGTTTCTGAATTGTGAAAAGAACTTTTTGACCCAGGCTTTCCCCCATAAAGTGAAAACTTAGTCGGAAATTCCTGGTATAGGACATTTTCTATGTTCAACGCAGAACAGAGCCTACCAGAGATTATTATTTTTAACTGGAGCGGTTTATTGGTGCTTCGATACAGTCAGTATTTGGCCAAAGTGATGACCTCTTTACTGTTCTCTTCTCACAAGCAGGCCAATTCTGCATGACTAGGCTACACTGCCTTACCAGCACTGGGAGTCTGAGTTGAGGCAGCGAGTTAGGCTGGTACAGAGCAATTATCAGTCACACAAGCAGAACAGCTGGGACTCTGTTATCAATTTTTTGCGTACCAGTGCAGACCAAAGTCCTCATTTTTAACACAATCAGAGACGTGGATCTGTCTGCGAGTGAACAGTTGGATTTGCTCTCGAAATGGCTGACGTCTGAGAGCGGTCAATATAGCCAATCCAGCCGCTGCATTACAAACAGCGTGGGAAAGGCTCGATGGTCGCTACGGTGCCCCAGAAGTCATCGAGAGTGCTCTCGTCTTAAAACTTGATCATTTTCCAAAGATTTCTAATAAAGAAAACTACAAGTTGAGAGAGCTCGGAGATCTACTAAACGAGCAGCTAAAGAAGATGGATACCTGTCAGGCTTGTCATATCTGGATACCGCACGTGGCATAAAGCCAAATGTGGAGAAGTTGCCATACAGCCTGCAGGAATAGGGGCTCAACCAGGGATCCAAATACAAAGAAACTTATGAAGTCAGTTATCCACCATTCTCGTATTTCACCTCTTTCGTCTGCTACCAAGCTAAAACAAGGAACGATCCCAGCTTTTCATATTCTAGAAACAACGTTCGTTCAGAACAAGTTATGCAAAGACGCGTCAATCCAAGAAATACAATTTCAGTGCACAAGACCAAGGTAACAAACGACAAAAGTCCAACGGAAAAATACATGGCTGAACGTTTAAAAGAAATGGAACCTTTCACTGACATTTGTTAAGAATAAATATAGTTGAATTTACAAAGATATATATAGTTTTTACACGTTTAAAACATCAGAAGATGGATCAAAATGCCAAGATAATGAAGACTCTGTCAAAAGTTCATACTGACATAATTTCTGAAAGACATGGACCTAAGGTTCACCTTCTGGACAGAAGAAGCATCCCTGTCCAGAAGGTGTGGATCAGCTCTACAGCCAAACAACAGAATACCAAGACCTTCCAGACCTTTGAAAGCATCCCTCCAAGCAGAGGCCTATTTTTGTGGGCTTACTGGCAGAAAAAAACTCTCTTCAAGAAAATGTGTATTAAAATTATTATGTTACTATATCATGTTAAAATAAACATATTAAGTCTGAGCCTCTCGCTCTCCATATGACTAAATAGCTTCTGTCAGTGTACTGCAGGGATGTGCTGTCACTGGTGGATGAGGTTAAAGCCAACAAGAGCTGTGATTGGCACCGAAAAAGTACATTTTGCATAATAGTAATTTATCTAATATATTGAATTCCATTTGGTGACCAAGAAGGATTGCTGGAGCAGCCATAAAAAGAAAACCTGATGCTCATTGTGGGCAATGACTCTGTATGTCCAGGTCACCCGTGCTCTGACGATGGCTGCTATATTTATTTAGAACTGCAGGAATGATTTAAACGTTAGACTGCTACAGCCCATACGGACAGTCAGACGTTGACACCATTGAAAATAAACTGATGAGTTTTTTGTGAGCCAGTTTATCTTTCAAAAACACAAACCATAACCCTAAAGTAACCCCCACAGGAAATGAACAAAGATGCAGACCAAAATCATTCCTAAGAAAATGATGCTCCCTCCATTACAAACAGTGTCACAAAAACGTTTCGTACAATAAAAATAACACTTAGTATCCTTCAGTGTCATTATGAACCTGAAAAAACAGACATTAAGAAACACTCGTGTTCGTACGAACCACCATTGGAAATTATTGGGCATCAGAATATTATAATACAATAACCCAACCAACTTTGACTTATTGGCCCAGGCAGCTGTAGAACATTTCTATGTGTAATGCAGAATGTCCTCAACCTAACAGAGATGGTATTTTTTTTAACTGGAACGCTGTTAATTGATGCCGCAATGCAGACAGCTTTTGTCCACAGTGATGACCTCTTAATGTTCTCCTCTTAAAAGCAGGCCAATCTACATACCAAGCACTGAAAACAGTGTTTTAGTCTTTAGTTTTCTTTGTTGTTCATAGACACCGAAAACGCATGTGATAAAAAACTCGTATTTGTACGACTCACTATTGGAAATGAATGGGCATCAGAATAAATTCACAAGACAAAACATGTTTTGTAGGATTACCCAACCCACTTTTATACACGTCAATGTTGAAATCACAACCATTTCCAATTCCAGCACATGACAAAACAGTTAATTATCCTTATTGAAAACTCAAGTATTACAGTCACCTTCTATCCGTGGACTGTTGTTACTAAGGTGAGCAAGATGAGACTAAGCCAAGCTCTCCAAAGGGAGCTTCAAGGGACCCAAAGGCAAAAAGATTGGCATTAGGTTTAGAGAATGTCAAGGGGTGTTTATTTGACCATAAGGGCGATCCTGCTTAGTGGTCCAGCACAAGTCAAGTTAAAAGGCAATGTGGAGCAAGCTGTGCACACAGCAAAAGCAACCATCGAAGAAGGTGGTAACAGTTCCTCCTCCAACTAACATCTGAGAGTGTACCAGCACATCCACAATCATTGTGGTTTTAATGTGTGCAACAGAGGGAGAACAATAAGGACAATCGCAAAGTGAACATAACCAAAGCAAAACAGTCTCCAAAGCACGAATTTGGCCACAGAATAGGGAGGCGTTGACATTTCGGCCAGTTAGTGCTCCTACTGTACCTCCAACCCTTACAACCAACTTCCCTACAACAGCCAAGCAACATTAATTAATCATGTTGGATTATCTATATCCCTTATTAACCACAACCATCTATACATTTTGTGCTCTGACACTTTTCAGGAACATTGATACGTCTAGTTTCTAAAGGATGAAATCGGACACAAACAAAACACCGGAACAAGTCTCAATGACCATCTTCTCCAAAGGCCGGACTTAATTTGACTGGCATTCTATTAAGGTTAAGTTAACAACCTATTGCTCTGATGAGCGATATAGAAAAGATGTTCCATCAGTTTATGTTCATAGAAGGGACAGAGACCATCTACGTGGTGGAAAAACGGTGATACAAGCACACAACCTAAGATTTACAGAGAGAAAGTACATCTTTTCGGTACGGCATCGTCTCCAGGCTGTGCAAATTACGGACTGAAACACTCGGCCAAAGAACACTGCCACTCACATCCTGCAGGTTCACAGTTCGTGGAGAAAGATTTTTATGTTGATGATGGAGTAACAAGCACAAACACTGAGGAAGGCGCAATACAGTTGGAACAGTGAGCCAGAAAGATCTGCAGCAAAAATAATCTCTGTCTCCACAAGTTGATCTCCAACAATCACACACGCAAAGCATTCCTCCATCAGAATGGACCGTAAATACAAACTCTAAGGATTCAAAGACATGCCACAAGAGAGAGCACTCGGCATCCAATGGAAGATTGAAAAGGACTGTTTCAGATTTGACAACACACTAAGGATTCAGCCAGCTACCGGAGAAGCATTCTATCTACCATAGCGTCATCTATGACCCACTTGGATTTTTAGTGCCATATGTAGCAAACGGAAAGAGAATTTTGCAGAAATGTGACAACAATGACGGGACAATCCCCTACCTAACTTCCTAATGCCAAGGTTCGAGAGAGTTGGGAAAGTAGCTTTGCAAATTTTGCAAAGCTTAACAATTCCCGATGCTATCTACCTGCTAGTTGTGGGAAACCTAAAGAAATAGACACTTTTCTGATTCGAACTTAGGTTGGTATGAACAGTTCAGCTATCTGAGACACAAAAACAATAAAGACGGGATTCACTGCTCTTTGATAATAGCAAAAGCTCGAGCGTCTCCAAATAAACTGGCCACAATCCCCAGACTTTAACTAACAGCAGCTGTGGTTTCAGTCTCAGCAACATGTTTCGGGAAGAACTGTGTTGTAATGTGAAGGATTATTTCTTGACTGATACAAAAGTGGTACTGGTCTACATAAACAATGATGCTTGTTGTTTCCACACTTTTGTAGCAAACGGAGTCCAGAAAACTAGACAAAGTCCGAGCAATCAGCAATGGTTTTACTTGCCATCTTAAGTGAATCCAGCTGACAGTGCGTCAAGGGGCATCACTGTCAGAAGTGTGCTGATTACCACTCTGTTACTTGCTCATGGTACTCAATGACGTTTCATTACTGACTCTATTCTATAAGAGTCTACATTCAGACCTCTGGATGTAGACAACCTGAACAACACTGACAGCTTACCATCAATCACCTGCTTCACATAAAATCCAATGCACCACTGCCCCAACCTGGCGCGTGTCAAAGGGAGGACCTATCTGGCAAAAAGAGGTGGCACCGTGTGCGGTTCCTTGCAGAGCAGTTTTGGAGTCACTGGAGATTGCATTATGTTCACAACATTATGCCAAGGTAAAAGTGGCATTCACCAAAGAAGAATCTAAAAGTCGGTGATGTTGTGTTGGACATGGAGGAACTACTGGTTATTTGTTTGAAAATGATTTGTTGTTCTTCTCCTAAAAGAAAAAAAAAAACACTCTTAATTTTAGTGGGAGTGTAAATAACAGCTGCCTACTTATGCTGAACATGGACTACAACCCCCATCATACCTAGCACCTACTGCACATGGGCAGAGCTTTACTCTAGATTTAAACAGTTAGAACCCACCCATAATAAAATGAGAACTTACACACAGCCCCTCTGTGGTAAACACATGCACCCTTTCAAAGCACTAATGATAAATCTATCATTATTATAAATAATCACTGTAAAACTGACTTTTTTTCTCCTTCAGCCATCTGCACGCTGCCAGCTCTCTCTAACACACACGTACAGTTAGTTAGCGAATGCCCACTTCTGTATATTACAGAGACTCGTAATTGACTCTCCAGTACACTCAGAACTGTCATCTATTGTGAAAAATGCCCTAAAAAACTTGCCAATTTTTGACTATGAGAAGGACAGGGGTTTGAGCAACGCAAACAGCATTTCAATAACAATCAATGGTTCAATGGGTTTTTTAAACTCAATATCAGCTTGTTTTTTTATGTTTTCTCATTCTTTACGCACAGTAATGTTCTTGTTTTCCTTTGGTCCGTGGGATTCCCCGGCGAGGGTCTAGGTGGATACAAACTAGATTTTCCCGCTCTGCTGTCTTGTCCACAAATATGAGTCAGCTTCCTATTATGGTGTAATCAGTTTGTGTGCTTCATTAACCTTTTGAACTTCTCTATGTTCTCTATGCTAACGGACTGAAACAGTCAACCACTATTTTAGCAGCTAAAAATGGCACAGATAGATGACCAGAATAGTCATCCACAGACGAGCTACAAAGACGTGCAAGTGTTGTAACTACGGACGGTGTCGCTGTGCATCGGTCAACAATACAATAAAGGCTATACGGAGAATGATTGCTTTAAAAACCGCTGACAAATTGATCACGTATAAAAATGTGCTAACATATTCCAGTACTTTACAGAATATGATCAACAAAATGCTAATGACTTTCTGCAATTTCTCTGTGTAGAGTAGTAGTGTTTTTTTAGAACATGAAGAACTGCCCTCAGAGGGCTTACTGGCAAAAAACAAACTGTCTTCTATAAAATATGTATAAATATTATTATGGAATTATATCATGTAATAGTATAAAATCTGATCCTCCAACTCCACCTACACCAAGTAGCTTCTGTCAGTATACTGCAGGGATGTGCTGTCACTGCCGGATGAGGTTAAAGCCAATATGAGCAGTGATTGGCACAAAAAACAGTACATATTGCTTAATACTCATTTATCTAACACACCAAATTCCATTTGGTGACCTCAAAGGCTTGCTGGGACATACATAGACAACGACTCCATTTGTCCAGGTCACCCGTGTTCTGACAATGACAGCTATATTTATGTAGAACACCAGGAAGGGTACAGCCTGACGTCATGGTTTAAACATTTAACGCATCATTTATTTTTATTTTCTTTGCATTAAAAACAGAGACAAGCTTTACATGTTGTTTAATAAAGATGAATGATCGAACTTGTATGATCGTGGACAGAGACTACTGCAGCCCATATGGACAGTCTTCCATTGAATGTGACATTAACAAAAATAAACTCTACTGATCAGCTTTCGACGAGCCGGATTTTCTTTCCACAAAAACTCACGTCTAAATTGGTCAGATTAAAATGTTTACAAACTTTTTGAACAAAGTGTCTACAGCGAATTAAAACCCAGATGCAGTTGTTGGTACTGCAGTGAAACTTTATGTCACCAAAGACGGGATCTAAAATGATGTTCAGCTGGTTCTCAAGGAAATAGAAGACTCCAGATTTGCTGTTCCACTCATTTTATGGTGGTTTAGGGCAGAGTTCATTTTGAACAACCAACCATACGGCAACTGTTAAAATTACTATTACTAAACCCCAGGCTAAGCTTGTTCGTACGCCCAAGAGTACTAAAATTAAATCCAAGGTGGAGAAGGCCAAGCCTCAGGAGATGGACGCAGAAAGTCCTGTGGCAAATGGCGACTCTAAACTTCAGGATGTGAAGGTGTCAAAGGAGTTGCCGGAAACTCGTCCCAACAATACAATAAAGGCAAAAGAACATTTGGAATAAGATACTCTGGACTGATGAAACAAACATTCAATTCTTTGGTCACAACAAGAGGTGAAGGAATTAAAAGACTTAAAAGTCTTTAAAAAATTGTCCAAAGGCAATAAAGTAAAAAAATGTGGCTTTCGCTTCTACGACAAACCACACCAGAAGAACTTCTCTCTCTGTTGGACTGATTCTTTACGTACACTTTTTAACGACGTGCAATCTTTAAGAACTTATAAGCTATGAATTTTTTGTCTGAGATCGAACGCCCCAACAAGGGTCGCACTGGAGTGGTGAGATATCCCAAGAAAAAGAAACATCATGATCACTTTGTATCATACATCATTGGACTACACCGGCATGTTAATCCAGACGTTGAGATCAGCGCCAACATTCTCTGTGTCCTAGAAAGTCTTGTCATGGATATGTTTGACATGATTGCGAAAGAAGCCCGTCTCCTGGCCCGTCGGAACAAGCAATCAGTGATAACAAAGAGAGACATCCGATATGCGACGCGACTTGTACTGCCGAAGAAACTAATGCCCAGTATCTCAACAACAATAATCTAAGTACTGTCTTTAGTTTTTTAACCATAAAACTCGTTGTTTAACCCTTTGCTGACTTTGTTAAGGTAGCTAGCCAGGCTGTTACTAGGAATGCCAGCCGTGCCCAGTTAGCTTCCACCCCAGCACCTCCCGTGGAGCCGGGGAATACACAGGATGGGTTTGTACCGCTGTCATTGGCACCGAAAAAGTACATTTTGCATAATAGTCATTTATCTAATACATTGAATTCCATTTGGTGACCAAGAAGGCTTGCTGGGGCAGCCATAAAAAGCCACCTGATGCTCAATGTGGGCAATGACTCTGTATGTCCAGGTCACCTGTGCTCTGACAATGGCTGCTATATTTATTTAGAACTGCAGGAATGATTTAAACGTTAGACTGCTACAGCCCATACGGACAGTCATTGGAAATAAACTGTACTGATCAACTTTTTTGGCGAGCCAGTTTATCTTTCAAAAACACAAACCATAACCCTAAAGTAACCCCCAAAGGAAAAGAATGAAGATGCAGATAAAATCATTCCTAAGAAAATGATGCTACCTCCATTACAAACAGTGTCACAAAAACGTTTTGTACAATAAAAATAACACTTGGTATCCTTCAGTTTTAATGTTTGTGTCATTATGACACTGAAACAACAGACATTAAGACAGACTCGTGTTTGTACGAACCACCATTGGAAAGTGATCATTTAACAATAAACAAACCCATTTTAACATTGTCATTTTTATCTAAATCTCGGCAAATGGAATAAAGTCACTTAAGGAAATGATGACAGTCAACAAAAGTTGGTAGTTTTTGATCTTTTACTAGAACACAGAGATCACAACTCCCTCCATGCAAACATTTCTTTACAACCAGAGTTCAACCAACTTCTTTATTCTGTGTCTAAATTCAAAAGCTCACCTTTGGGATGCAGAACAACGTGAGATTACCAACATGAATAAAGCTGACACGTTTTCAGGTTGGTTGGACAAAACCAAGAAGTCACAGGTTGAGAGATTTCTAAGACCTCATCACAGAGAGGACTTAATAAAATGAGGGTAAGTAACACAGCAACAAGTTTGAAAACTTTCTGGAACAGTCCAAGAACCCATAGACTCTCTCTGCAGACCCCCCATGTTCCCTGACAGTCAAACACTAGAAAGTATTACATAGATTATTATATTTCTTCATAAATCAAAGCGTCTAAAGTAAGTAAACACAGACATGCATTGAAGCTTTACAGGACAGCTTGTTTTCAGAGACCGTGACTCCAGATTTGCTGTTCCACTCTATTTATGGCTGTATAGGCGGAGTTTATTCTGACCAGCCAATCATCCATTTAATGTGAAAAAATAAAAAAACCCTCTCATCTCTCATTGGTCGGATTCAGATGTCATTTTATCACATAAGAACTTTAATGGAATTTATCTTTTTCTTTGTTTTTTTAATATTTGAAGAATCTGCAAACAACAGAAAAACAAACTTAGCAGAAGATTTTTTATTACTGTTTTAAGACAATTTAACACTTTTTGAGATTTCAAGAGCATTAGTAACTCTTATTGGACATTAATCTGGATCCAATCAATAATAATTTTACACCAACACTTTTGTACAAAGATGATTCCGTTAGTTTCTGGACAATAAAAATAACATAAAAATACTGACGACCAAGTTTGAAGATTGAATGTTTAAAATGATTTAATACGTTCATTTAAAGTTTTGAGGAATTACTATAAAAATGAACCTCTGTGAAGCTGGCCCCTCTTAAACAATATATAAACCAAAATAAGAAAATAATATATAAATTGTTTGTACTGTTTTACTCATGATGGCCATCAACGCCTCTTTGGTACCTTCTCTGGAGGCACTGTTCTTGCTCAAACCCGCATTCAAGTTCAAAATAAAAGGGAGATATCAGAGCCAGAGGTTCA
The DNA here is from genome assembly GCA_902685375.1 of Neostethus bicornis. Taxonomy (NCBI): domain Eukaryota; kingdom Metazoa; phylum Chordata; class Actinopteri; order Atheriniformes; family Phallostethidae; genus Neostethus; species Neostethus bicornis. Next base: position 230,039 of record CACRXE010000058.1, on the reverse strand, counting down.
GATGGCTTCTAGAGAACGACTTTGGTACGCCAGCTATCTGGCCAACAGTTTTGCTGACAAAGAGGAAAGGGGCTATCAACAAAAAAAATCACTCTTTCCTCAGAAGTCAACATATCACCTTGTATGATTGATATGAAGGGTTTTGAAAAATCAATGGACCTAGTCTGAAGAAGTCCCAATACATGGCTCAATGTTTAAAAGAAATGAAATACGAGCAAGAAAACCTTTCACCGACAGGTGAAAAAATATTGTTGAATTGACAACAATATGAATAGTTTTCGCACTGAAGTTATCTCAGTCAACAAGACCAACAAATTCATATGAAAACTCGCACTTAGAAAAACAATCTATCACTCATGGTGTCTACATAAAATCCTCTGACGATCATTCAGACGAATTCCTCGTGCTGGCTCCCTTGTAGGCTCCAGATGGGAATGTATCAGAGACGTAGGTTTTAGATGGCTTCTAGAGAACAACCTGGAGTACAACCTCCTATCTGACCAACTGTTCTGCTAGCAAAAGAATGAGAGTAACAACCTGCTGTTGGCTAACAAACACCTGTTCCTGAGGTGCACCTCTCAGGCTAAGAAAGTTTGAGAGAAGGTAGAGCGTCACCATGAAACTCAAGGCTGACAGAACAGGACACGTGGTGTTTCCACATTTCACAACATGTTTGCAAAACCGATTTTCCACACTAGTTCCGATGGCCATCAACACCTACTCGGTGCCTTCTTTGGAAGCAGACTGTTCTTAGTATAAAAGCCACAACAAGGTTTCAAACGAATGGGGAGATATCAGAGCCTCCAACATCCATCATGTTGGATTATTTTATATTCCTTATCAACCACAGCCGTTACGGCATCTATACATTTTGTGATCGGCACACTTTCACAAACATGGATACATCTAGTGTTGGAGGATGAAATCAGACACAAAGCTTATTGTCAAAGCAGACGCGACCTTTATCATGGAGTCGAGTAGAGCCAATAAGATAAGATTCCATAAAAACATTTGAATGTTTTAAAGAAGCAGAAATTGTTGTTTTAATTATTATTTAAATCTCTAGTAAACTTGGGAGAATATCGGAATTTACTAAAAGAGTTCCTTAGACACCAACTTTTTGCATTTCCTGCAATATCTTCCTTAAAGGCGTGACTAATTCTCACCATACTTGCAGAATCAAACTTCCTAAATGCTTAACATGTAATCACACGTCTGTAATCTTTAATGCTGTATGAATCTAATGCGGCTCTTATGTAGTAAGTGACTGTTCTTAATGTCTGATCAGCTCCTGTGCTGACAGCACATCAGTAGCGTCCTACTCACTGAGCTGAGGAATTTCCTTTGGTAAGATCTTTTAACCATCACTTGATCGATCATTTTCTTAAGCTTAAGAGGAAATGATGCATTTAATGCTCACTCTTTTCTCAGAGGTCAACACATCACCTTATGAAACGTGGACTGATCTATAGTCCTCGTCTGAAAAGGTCAGAATACATGGCTGAACGTTTAAAAGAAATCTTTCACTGACAGGTGTTTGCATTTGTTAAGAATAAATATTGTTGAATTTACAAAGATATAAATAGTTTTTACACTTTTAAAACATCAGAAACCTGAACAAGGTGTCTATATGGAGAAGGGCGTGCCCATATCTTCCGCACCATTCCCTCCTGCGCATCAAAAGCGAATGCAGAAACAGTCTTCGAAGCACGAATTTGGCCAGTCTGAGTTTAGGCAGCAAGTTTTAGACTGGTATCGAGCAATTAGTACGACCCAAGATTAGTCAAGCAAAGCAAAGACAATTCTCAGTTGGCAGTATTTGCACGGTCTGTGACAAATGTATGTATGATCAAAGAACAACTTCACAATGTTCCCAAAAAAAAAGACAGATCCCAATGCATAGATGTGATAGAAACAATGGCTACATTTGCAAACCAAATAAGCCCATATCAAAACTGACTGCAGCCATGATCAGATCCATGAATGGTCTTGTACAAAGCTGATCAAACATTTACCAACTTTTGGGATTTCTGCTGCATCATCCACAGGGAGCAGCTCATGTCTGAATCATTGAATTTAGACGACACAAAGCCCTGTGATGGAAATTGTCAACGGCATCCGCACACATGAGCTTAACCACAGACAATTGAGGAATCTCATCGCTGAGCGGTCTTGCTCATGACTGGCAGAAGTTATCTCAAGTCAACAAGACCAACACATTTTTATATGGAAAACTCTGGATGACACTAATTTCTGGGCTGAGGAACTTCCTTTGATAAGATCTTTTAACCATCGCTTGATTGATCATTTTCTTAAGCATCAGAGGAAATAATCCATTTAGTGCTCACTCTTTCCTCAGAGGTCAACATATCACCTTGTATGATTGATATGGAGAGTGGAAAACTCTATAGTCCTAGTCTGAAAAGGTCCGAAAACATGGCTGAACCTACTGGTTAATTCACCGAGATTTAAATAGTCTTTGCACTTTTAAAACATCAGAAAACTGATTCAAATGTCACTACCTTTCAGCTTCAGGAAGAGTCTGTTTAAGACTGTTCATACTGACAAACATATCTGAAAGACATGGCCGTAAGTTTCACCTTCTGGACAGAAGAAGCATCCCTCCTCGTACTCTGAACTCTTCAGCCTATCGACAGAATACCAAGACCTTCCAGACCTTCAAAAAGTCTAAGCAGATGCCTATTTATGTAGGCTTACTGGCAAAAAAAAAAAAACTCTCTTCAATAAAATGTGTATAAATATTATTATAGAATTATATCACGTAATAATAAACATATCAAATCTGAATCTCCTGCTCTTCCTACTGAAAAAAAGTACATTTTTTATAATAATCTGTTTTATCTAAAACATTAAATTACATTTGGTGTCCTAAAAGACTAGCTGGGGCAGCCATAAAAACACACCTGGTGCTTTATGTTGGCAATAAATTCATATGTCCAAGTCAGCAGTGCTCTGACAATGGCAGCTATATTTATGTAGAACACCAGGAAGGGTACAGCATGATGTCATGATTTAAACATTCAACGCATCATTTATTTTTATTTTCTTTGCATTAAAAACAGAGACAAGCTTTAACATGTTGCTTAATAAAGATGAATGATCGAACTCGTATGATCGTGGACAGAGACTACTGCAGCCCACATGGACAGTCTACCATTGAATGTGACATTAACGGAAATAAGCTCTACTGATCAGCTTTCAGTACAGAAATCCAGAAATGGGATTCTTTTCTAGACATGAGCCAGTGATGATTGTTCTTTGGATTTTGTGAAAGATAAAAGCCGGTTTATCTTTCCAAAAGACTCACATCTCATTGGTCAGATTAAAATGTTTACAAACTTTTTGATGAAAAATGTTTACACCTTGCAGTGTTCAGGATCATAAGTAAAAAGAAACGACTGAAATAGAAAGCAGACCAAAATCTTTCCTAAGTCTGACCTATTCTATTGGCATTACAAACGGTGTCGCACAAACGTTTCGTAAAATGAAAATGTAAATAATACTTAGTATCCTTCAGTTTTAATATTTGTGTCATTATGAACCTGAAAAAACAGACATTAAGAAAGACTCGTGTTCGTACGAACCAGTTAGTTAGTTAACAGTTAGTTAGCGAATGCCCACTTCTGTATATTACAGAGACTCGGAATTGACTCTCCGGTAGACTCAGAACTGTCATTTATTGTGAAAAATGCCCTAAAAAACTTGCCAATTTTTGACTATGAGAGGGACAGGGGTTTGAGCAACGCAAACAGCATTTCAATAACAATCAATGGTTCAATGGTTATTTTAAACTCAATAACAGAGTGGTTTTTTTTTATGTTTTCTCAATCTTTATGCACAGTAATGTTCTTGTTTTCCTTTGGTCCGTGGGATTCCTTGGCGAGGGTCAAGGTGGATACAAACTGGATTCTCCCGCTCTGCTGTCTTGTCCACAAATATGAGTCAGCTTCCTACTATGGTGTAATCAGTTTGTGTGCTTCATTAACCTTTTGAACTTCTCTATGTTCTCTATGCTAACGGGTCAATCACTATTTTAGCAGCTAAAATTGGCACAGATTAATGACCAGAATAGTCATCCACAGACGAGCTACAAAGACGTGCAAGTGTTGTAACTACGGACGGTGGTCGCTGTGCATCGGTCAACAATACAATAAAGGCTATACGGAGAATGATTGCTTTAAAAACCGCTGACAAATTGATCACGTATAAAAATGTGCTAACATATACTTTACAGAATATGATCAACAAAATGCTGACGACTTTCTGCAATTTCTCTGTGTAGTGTAATAGTGTTTTTTTTAGAACATGGAGAACTGCCCTCACAGGGCTTACTGACAAAAAACAGCCTCTCTACTATAAAATGTGTATAAATATTATTATGGAATTATATCATGTAATAGTATAAAATCTGAGCCTCCAACTCCACCTACACCAAAGTAGCTTCTGTCAGTGTACTGCAGGGATGTGCTGTCACTGCCGGATGAGGTTAAAGCCAACATGAGCTGTGATTGGCACCGAAAATAGTACATTTAGCTTAATACTCATTTATCTAACACACCAAATTCCATTTGGTGACCTAAAAGGCTTGCTGGGGTAGTCTTAGACAATGACTCCATTTGTCCAGGTCACTCGTGTTCTGACAATAGCAGCTATATTTATGTAGAACACCAGGAAGGGTACAGCCTGATGTCACAATATAAACATTTAACGCATAATTTATTTTTATTTTCCTTGCATTAAAATTAAGAAACAAGCTTTAACATGTTTAATAAAGATGAATGATTGAACACGTATGATCGTGGACCTAGACTACTGCAGCCCACATGGACAGTCTTCCATTGAATGTGACATTAACGAAAATAAACTGTACTGATCAGCTTTCGACGAGCTGGTTTATCTTTCAAAAAAACTCACTGGTCAGATTAAAATGTTTACAAACTTTTTGATAAAAAATGTTTACAATTTGCAGTGTTCAGGATCGTAACTAAAAAGCAACAACTGAAATAGAAAGCAGACCAAAATCTTTCCTAAGTCCGACCTATTCTATTGGAATTACAAACAGTGTCGCACAAACGTTTCATGAAATGAAAATGTAAATAATACTTAGTATCCTTCAGTTTTAATGTTTGTGTCATTATGACACTGAAACAACAAACATTAAGACAGACTTGTGTTCGTACGAACCACCATTGGAAATCAATGAGCATCAGAATAATTTCATAATACAATAACCCAACCCACATTGTCATTTTAATCCAAATTTCAGCATATGATATTAAGGTCACTTTTATCAAAAACCTAACAAAATGATGACGGCCGACAGAAGTTGGTAGTTTTCGAGTTTTTTACTAGAACACAAAGGCCACAGCTCTTTACATGTTTGCTACCATGCTCCATGGTGCCCATTAACACTTGCTCCTCGTCAACTTGACGAGTAGCACAAAGAGCAACACGTAAGGCAGGAGAGGAAACAATGGGCATACACAGCAGGACATATAAACATGAGGTGGTTTAGAAACAACTGCACTTATTGGAAAACCAACAAATTGAAATTAAATATTGCAGGGTCATCACCGTGCAAAAGAGATAAAAAATCTTTTGAAGACCTCAAGTTGGAGAACTTTCTGGAAAAGTCCAAGTATTCCTAGATTCTCTTTGCAGACCCCTTACAGCCAAACACTCGAAAGTATTACATTAATTATTACATTTCTCCATAAATCAAAGTGTCTACAGCGAATTAAAACCCAGATGCAGTTGTCTGGTCTTATGAGGAGAGATGGTATCCATCCCACTTTGGAAGGTGCCGCTCTTCTTTCTAGGAACATTCGTGACAGCCTTAGTAGTTCAACCTGACGTCCAGAGACGAGACTCAGGCACAGAGCAGTAGTTTAAATTCCTGCGATAGGACATTTTCTATGTTTAATGCAGAATGTCTTCAAAATACCAGATATTGTATGTTTTTTTTAAACTGCAGCGGTTTAATGGTACCGTGATGCAGCCAGTTTTTAGCCAAAGTGATGACTTTACTGTTCTCCTCCCAAAAGTCACAAATCTGCATCACCAGGCTGCAATGGTGATGCATTGCATTTTGAAAGCTTAAAAAATCCAATGAAGGACAGAGATAAGGCTAAACTGAAAGCAATACTGAAAGCAATACAATACTGAAAGCAATACAATCTGGATGTCAGAAAGCACCTTGGAGAAACGATGAGTCAGTCAAAGCACAAAAACGGGAGTGCAGGAAAGCTGAGCGTAAATGGCGCAAACTTAAGCTCCAGATTCACTACGAGATTTATAGAGAAAACTTACATGTCTTCAATCAAATCTTACTTAAAACTCGAGAGATGTATTTCTCTAAAATAATTGGGAACTGTAATAATAACTCACGTGTACTTTTTGCAACAATAAATAGATTAACAAATCCCCCAACTCAAATCGTCGCTGAATTGGTTTCGACTTCAAAATGTAATGAGTTCGCTGTATTTTTTAATGATAAGGTTCAGAACATCAAAAATTCCATCAAAGCCACGGTTCAAATGACAATCTTACCACCATCCAGATTGTTAAAGCTAAATGACTTCACCTCAGTAACAGAAACAACTGTTGAAGAAATTATCACTAGTCTGAGTTCATCTACTTGCTCTCTTGATATATTACCGACCAGATTTCTAAAATCTGTGTTAACCAGCATGTTGGCACCAATCACTCAAATAGTCAATGTGTCGCTTCAAACCGGAACCTTCCCAAGTGCCTTTAAAACTGCGGTCATCAAGCCACTCTTAAAGAAGAGTAGTCTTGATGCTACAGTACTTAAAAACTATCGGCCTATTTCAAACTTACCGTTTACAGGAAAAATTCTTGAGAAAGTTGTTTACCAACAACTGACAAAATTTATTTTAGTGAACAACTCATTTGATGTCTTCCAGTCAGGTTTTAGACCTCATCACAGTACAGAGACAGCTCTGATCAAGGTAACAAATGACATTCGTATGAACACTGACGCTGGCAAAGTCTCTGTTTTAATCCTGTTGGACCTGAGTGCTGCGTTTGACACTGTGGATCATGGGATCCTTCTACAGAGGCTAGAGAACTGGGTTGGTGTTTCTGGTACTGCGCTTAGTTGGTTTAAATCTTATTTAGAAGGACGCAAGTATTTTGTAGAAATTGGAAATTGTGTGTCAGATCACATGCCTTTGACCTGTGGGGTTCCCCAGGGGTCAATTCTTGGACCCCTGCTGTTTAACCTCTACATGCTGCCGTTAGGGCAATTGATAGCCAGAAATAACGTGTCCTATCACAATTACGCAGATGATACTCAGATTTATGTGTCACTGACAGCAGGTGAACTTGGACCTGTGGATTCACTCTGTTACTGTGTTCAGCAAATCAGGGTCTGGATGCAAAACAACTTTCTCCAACTAAACTCAGACAAAACTGAAATCATTGTCTTTGGCCCACAGAAACAAAGAGAAAATGTCATCAGTTACCTTCAATCTCTCTCTCTGGAACCGACAAATCAAGTTAGAAATCTGGGAGTAATAATGGACTCAGACTTTAACTTCAACAGTCACATCAAATCAATTACATCAGCAGCCTTTTACCATCTGAAAAACATTGCCAAAATCAGAGGTTTGGTGTCTAAAACAGACTTAGAGGTTCTTATCCATGCATTTGTTTCCAGTAGGTTAGATTATTGCAACGGTCTACTCACTGGTCTGAACAAAAAGGCTTTAAAACAGCTGCAGTTTATTCAAAATGCTGCGGCTCGAGTCCTAACAAGAACTAGAAAATACGATCACATTAGTCCTGTGCTAAAGTCTCTGCACTGGCTTCCTGTGGCTCAGAGAATAGACTTTAAAGCTGCTCTGCTTGTGTTTAAGTCTCTCCATGGTCTAACACCAAAGTACATCTGTGATATGTTAGTACCTTATGAACCATCTAGAACTCTGAGGACCTCCGGGACTGGCCTCCTGCTGGTGCCTAGAGTCAGGACTAAACATGGAGAAGCTGCATTTCAATTTTATGCTGCAAAAGTCTGGAACAAACTTCCTGAGGCCGTGAGACAGGCCTCTACTGTGACAATGTTTAAATCTAGGCTGAAAACAGTTCTGTTTAACTGTGCTTTTTATTAATTGCTCAATTTTTAATCTGTTTTAATGATTTTATTTATTTAATTTTTTAAACTTTTTGATTCTATGTTTTGTGATTTTAATGCATTCTTTTTCTTTTCTTTCTTGTGAAGCACTTTGAATTACATTTTGTATGAATTGTGCTATACAAATAAACTTGCCTTGCCTTGCCTTGCCAGACATGCAAATATACCATAGACTTAGAAATCGTGTGGTTAGAGAAAAAAAAATAAAAAGAAAAGAGCATATTATCATGGCAAACTGAGCAATTCTAGTGATTGTAAACAGCTATGGAATAGCTTAAACTCCCTTCTGTATGGTAACATAGCAACTCCAATATTTTTGGAAACTAAACAGGAATTTTTAGCACAACCTCGTGAAATTGCCAATCATTAAAATATATTCTTTCTCAAAAAAATAGACACACTCAGAAATACTTTTCCGCAGAAACAAGGAAAGAAAGAATATAAAGCTATAAACAAAATAATGGAAAGGAAAAAGTGTAATTTTAACTTTAAAAATTTAAGCGTTTCAGAAGTTGAACAACTTTTACGGATGCACAAAGACAAACCTCCAGGGGTGGATGAATTAGATGGTCGCCTGCTAAAACCAATAGCGTCACTAATTGCATCTGCTATTACTCATCTTATTAATCAATGCTTTAATCAAAATATTTTTTTGTCCGCTTGGAAAGTATCTAAAATGATACCTTTGCCTAAAAACAAAAATATGCCATTTACAGAAACAAACTGTCGACCAATTAGTTTACTCCCAATTCTTAGTAAGATCATGGAAAAAATTAGTGAAGGGAAGTAAGTGAAGTAAGAGCAAATCTAGAGGTGGAACTTCAAACAATAGTAAGCTGGGTTTAAGATAATAAACTCATTTTGAATGTTGAGAAAACAACAAGTATAGTTATTTGTACTAAGCATTCTCTAAGACTTAAACCTCAACTAAACCTCTCCATAAAGAAAACAACAGTGAAGCAAATGGATGAGGTAAAGCTCTTAGGAGTCTGGATAGATTCTACTCTGTCCTGGGATCGTCAGGTAAACAGTGTGGTCTCTAAAATGGGACGTAGTCTAGCAGTTATAAAACGATGTTCAAAATACTTGACAAAGCAAATTCCTCCATGTATTATTCAAGGTCTAGTATTGTCTCATTTGGATTATTGTGCAGTTGTGTGGTCAAATACCTCGTTGAATAATATTAAGAAATTACAGCTGGTGCAAAACAAAGCAGCTCGTGTGGCTCTAAAGTGTGTTTTTAGAACAAATGTGGCCAAAATGCATTCACAACTCTCATGGCTGTTTGTTAAGGATCGATGGTTATATACCAAAGCTAACTTTTTAAGAAATATTATTACAACTGAGACACCATTGATGTTCCTGAAAATGACAACTGTCATTTCCTCTGTCACTCCCTCACAAACCAATCCATCCATAGAATGTAAATGTAAAGAATTTTTTGTATCAGTTACAGTTTCAATTTTCCCCCTTTACAACACTGACTGTAGTAACGTGTAGTGGTAACCTTTTGAAACGTTTTCATAATGAAAGGACTCATATTCATACGAATCACTTTTGGGAAGAAATGGGCTTTAAAATAAATTCACAACAAGCCAAATTAAACAAGACATGTTTTGTAGGATAAACCAACCCACTTTCATACACTTCAATGTATCCTGACTAATCCTAACCCTTTCAAATATCAGCACATGAAATATTCTTATTGAAAACTCAATGCGGGTGTAGAGAATGTCAAGTGGTGTTGCCATCATGGTGACACAGCACCAGTTGAGTTGTCAATGTCATGTGGAGCAAGCTGTGCACACCACAAAGGAAACCATAGAAGAGGTAAGAGTTCCTCCTCCAACATCTGAGAGCATACCAGCACATCCTCAATCATTGTGGTTTTAAATGTGTACAGGCGCAATGGAGAGTGATTATATATACACAAGAGTCCTCCAATACCTTGTCATTAAGGAGGAGCGTAATGCCCATATCATAAAAAGCAAAACAGTCTTCGAAGCACGAATTTGGCCACAGAATAGGGAGGTGCTGACATTTCGGCCAGTTAGTGCCCCTACTGTGCCTCTAATACTTACAACAACTTCTCTACAACAGCCAACCAATCAACATGTTGGATTATTTATATCCCTTACAGCCGTTATGGCATCTATACATTTTGTGCTCGGACAACTTTCCCAAAACATTGATACGTCTAGTTTCTGGAGGATGAAATGAAACCTAAAGAAAACAAATGAGTGTGTGATTTTAAACAAAAATCATATTAAAATAGAACCAATTACTTTGTTGGTTGTCTGGCAGTTGAGGTTTCATCTGCATGCAAAAAAGCTCAGGAACAAACGTTGGCAAAACGTGACACAGCGACTCACCCCAGAGTTTACTGAATACGATCAACTGAATGCTAACGACTTTCTGCAATTTCTCTTAGATTCGTTCACGGTGTGCTTCAGGGATGCAATGTGCCCTTCTATGAGCTGGTGTCCTCCACAGAGAACAACAAGGAGAGCTCCCAGCTCTGGATGGTTAGCAACTATAATTTCCAGGCTTAAGTAGAAGTACAGACAGAGGTGGAGAAAGAAAACAGCCTACCCTCAGACAAAGGATAAACAAAATCCACCATTTTAAAGAAAATACTGCAGGGAGAGATGTGACGTGTTAGACTAAGATTGCTGCTTAAACGTAATCTGCGCCTCTTCCTGTGCATGTTTACCTTGAAACAGAACTGAAGAAATAATTGCACATCCCTGACCGTGTAACACAATTATCCCTTTACCATTACTGGTCCTAAACCATTCCGTCAATCAGGTCTCCAGGAGGAGCAAGCACCAGTTCCTAATCAAATTAAATTGAAAAAACTAGATCTAAAAGTGGAAAAGATCCAAGATGGCACCGGACAACAACAAAATGAAAAAGGAGAATAAAATAACATGTAAAACACGACATGTATTAGTGTCCATCTTAGTGTTTCAAAGTTTATTATGGGTTAGCTCCTCAGCATCTTACATTTACTTAGTGTTTTAGCTTCCCTTTGTTTATAACTTCTTTACTTCGCTTCGTAGCTTAGCTCAGCATTTCAAGTTCATTTTAGATTAACATGAGGGCCAGAGTCAGAGCCAGAGTCAGCGCAGGTACAGGCTCTCATCACCTACAGTCAAGTCAAACTTTGGGGACAATGAAAATCTTCCTGTCACAGCTGGGTTAAAGAGTGTGTCTAAAGTTATTCCCAAACTTCACATTGAATAAAAACAAACTCCAGAGTCTTTTACTTCAGTGAAAAATGAAGATCAGTGAAAAAAGGTCATCGAAAGCATAAAAAATTTGATCAATAAGACTCAGTAGAGAATGAGCGAGAAACTAGAACCCCATCCCAGCACGACAGACCACAGCTATGAATAAAGCACTGAAAACAGTGTCTTTAGTAATCTTTGTTGATCAAAGACACTGACAACATACGTGAAAAAAAGAGTCGTGTTCGAACGAACCACTATTGGAAATGAATGGGCATCAGAATAAATTCATAACAAGACAAATTAAACAAGACATGTTTTGTACGATTACCCAACCCACTTTTATAAACTTCAATATTGAAATCCCAACCATTCCGAATTCCAGCACATGACAAAACAGTTAATTATCCTTATTGAAAACTCAAATATTACAGTCACCTTCTATCCGTGGACTGTTGTTACTAAGGTGAAAAAGATGAGACTAAGCCAAGCTCTCCAAAGGGAGCTTCAAGGGACCCAAAGGCAAAAAGACTGGCATTAGGTTTAGAGAATGTCAAGTGGTGTTTGTTTGACCATCATGGCAATTCCAGCTTAGTGGTCCAGCACGAGTCAAGTTAAAAGGCAATGTGGAGCAAGCTGTGCACACAGCAAAGGCAAACATCGAAGAAGGTGGTAACAGTTCCTCCTCCAACTAACATCTGAGAGTGTACCAGCACATCCACAATCATTGTGGTTTTAAAGTGTACAACAGAGGGAGAACAATAAGGACAATCGCAAGGTGAACATAACCAAAGCAAAACAGTCTCCAAAGCACAAATTTGGCCACAGAATAGGGAGGCGTTGACATTTCGGCCAGTTAGTGCCCCTAGTGTACCTCCAACCCTTACAACCAACTTCTCTACAACAGCCAAGCAACATTCATTAATCATGTTGGATTATCTATATCCCTTATTAACCACAACCATCTATACATTTTGTGCGCTGACACTTTTCAGGAACATTGATACGTCTAGTTTCTAGAGGATGAAATCGGACACAAACAAAACACCGGAACAAGTCTCAATAACCATCCTCTCCAAGGGCCGGACTTAATTTGACCGGCATTCTCTTAAAGTTCAGGCAACAACCTATTCCTCTGATGAGCGATAAAGAAAAGAAGTTCCATCAGTTTCATGTTCATGGAAGGGACTGAAACCATCTACGTTGTGGAAAAACGTGGTGGAAAAACGGTGATACAAGCACACAACCTAAGATTTACAGAGAAAAAGTACAACTTTTCGGTGCGGCATCGTCTCCAGGTTGTGCAAATTACGGACTGAAAAACTCGGCCAAAGAACACTGCCACTCACATCCTGCAGGTTCACAGTTCGTGGAGAAAGATTTTAATGTTGATGATGGAGTAACAAGCACAAACTCTGTGGAAGGAGCAATACAGTTGGCACAGTGAGCCAGAAAGATCTGCAGCAAAGGTAATCTCGATCTCAACAAGTTCATCTCCAACAATCACACGCAAAGCATTCCTCCATCCGAATGGGCCGTAAATACAAACTCTACGGATTCAAAGAAATGCCACAAGAGAGAGCACTCAGCATCCAATGGAACATTGAAAAGGACTGTTTCAGATTTGACAACACACTAAGGATTCAGCCAGCTACCAGAGAAGCATTCTATCTACCGTTGCGTCAATCTATGACCCACTCGGATTTTTAGTGCCATATGTACCAAACAGACAGAGAGTCTTGCATAAAATGTGACAACAATGACGGGACAATCCCCTACCTAACTTCCTAATGCCAAGGTTCGAGAGAGTTAGGAAAGTAGCTTTACAAATTTTGCAAAGCTTAACAATTCCCGATGCTATCTACCTGCTAGTTGTGGGAAACCTAAAGAAATAGACACTTTTCTGATTCGAACTTAGGTGGGTATGAACAGTTCAGTTATCTGAGACACAAAAACAATAAAGACGAGATTCACTGCTCTTTGATAATAGCAAAAGCTCAAGTGTCTCCAACTTAAACTGGCCACAATCCCCAGACTTGAACTAACAGCAGTGGTGGTTTCAGTCTCAGCAACATGTTTCAGGAAGAACTGTGTTGTGATGTGAAGGATTATGTCTTGACTGATACAAAAGTGGTACTGGTTTACGTAAACAATGATGATCGCCATTTCCACAATTTTGTAGCAAACGGGGTCCAGAAAATTAGACAAAGTCTGAGCAATCAGCAATGGTTTTACTTGCCATCTTAAGTGAATCCAGCTGACAGTGCGTCCAAGGGGCATCACTGTCAGAAGTGTGCTGAATACCACTCTTGTTACTTGCTCATGGTAGACTCAATGACGCTTTCATTACAGACTCTATTCTATGAAGGCATGACTATAGTCAACAGCAGACCTCTGACTGTAGACAATCTGAACAACACTGAAAGCTTACCACCAATCACCTGCTTCACATGAAATCCAATGCACCACTGCCCCCACGTGGTGCGTATCAAAGGGAGGACCTATATGGCAAAAAGAGGTGGTGCCATGCTCGGTTCCTTTCAGAGCAGCTTTGGAGTCGCTGGAGACGGCATTATGTTCACAACATCATGCCAAGGTAAAAGTGGCATTCACCAAAGAAGAATCTAAAAGTCGGTGATGTTGTGTTGGACATGGATGAACTACTGATTATTTGTTTGAAAATTATTCATTGTTGAAATTACTCTCTCCCAAATTATTAATGTGGAGACTTCGGCGGTATCACAGAGCTGCCGAATCTTTAAAGAATCAGTTCGCCAAGTCAACTCAAAAGTTTTCAAACTTAGCATGCCAAAAAGCTCAGGACCAAACGTTGGCGAAACCTGATACAGCGACATGCCCCAGAGTTTACTGAATACGATCAACTGAATGCTAACGACTTTCTGCAATTTCTCTTAGATTACCTCAAGGTGTGCTTCAGGGATGCAATGTGCCCTTCTATGAGCTGGTGTCCTCCACGGAGAACAAAATGAAGGAGAGTTCGCAGCTCTGGGAGGCTAGCAACTATCGTTTGCAGGCTTAAGTTGACCTACAGACGGAGGTGGAATAAGAAAACAGCCTACCCTCAGACAAAGGATAAACAAAATCCACCATTTTAAAGAAAATACTGCAGGGAGAGATGTGACGTGTTAGACTAAGATTGCTGCTTAAACGTAATCTGCGCCTCTTCCTGTGCATGTTTACCTTGAAACAGAACTGAAGAAATAATTGCACATCCCTGACCGTGTAACACAATTATCCCTTTACCATTACTGGTCCTAAACCATTCCGTCAATCAGGTCTCCAGGAGGAGCAAGCACCAGTTCCTAATCAAATTAAATTGAAAAAACTAGATCTAAAAGTGGAAAAGATCCAAGATGGCACCGGACAACAACAAAATGAAAAAGGAGAATAAAATAACATGTAAAACACAACATGTATTAGTGTCCATCTTAGCGTTTCAAAGTTTATTATGGGTTAGCTCCTCAGCATCTTACATTTACTTAGTGTTTTAGCTTCCCTTTGTTTATAACTTCTTTACTTCGCTTCGTAGCTTAGCTCAGCATTTCAAGTTCATTTTAGATTAACATGAGGGCCAGAGTCAGAGCCAGAGTCAGCGCAGGTACAGGCTCTCATCACCTACAGTCAAGTCAAACTTTGGGGACAAGGAAAATCTTCCTGTCACAGTTGGGTTAAAGAGTGTGTCTAAAGTTATTCCCAAACTTCACATTGAATAAAAACAAACTCCAGAGTCTTTTACTTCAGTGAAAAATAATGATCAGTGAAAAAAGGTCATCGAAAGCATAAAAAATTTGATCAATAAGACTCAGTTTAGAATGAGCTAGAAACTAGAACCCCATCCCAGCACGACAGACCACAGCTATGAATAAAGCACTGAAAACAGTGTCTTTAGTAATCTTTGTTGATCAAAGACACTGACAACGTACGTGAAAAAGAGTTGTGTTCGAACGAACCACTATTGGAAATGAATGGGCATCAGAACAAATTCATAACGAGCCAAATTAAACAAAACATGTTTTGTACGATTACCCAACCCACTTTTATAAACTTCAATATTGAAATCCCAACCATTCCGAATTCCAGCACATGACAAAACAGTTAATTATCCTTATTGAAAACTCAAGTATTACAGTCACCTTCTATCCGTGGACTGTTGTTACTAAGGTGAGCAAGATGAGACTAAGCCAAGCTCTCCAAAGGGAGCTTCAAGGCACCCAAAGGCAAAAAGATTGGCGTTAGGTTTAGATAATGTCAAGTGGTGTTTATTTGACCATCATGGCGATCCAGCTTAGTGGTCCAGCACAAGTCAAGTTAAAAGGCAATGTGGAGCAAGCTGTGCACACAGCAAAGGCAACCATCGAATAAGGTGGTAACAGTTCCTCCTCCAACTAACATCTGATAGTGTACCAGCACATCCATAATCATTGTGGTTTTAAAGTGTACAACAGAGGGAGAACAATAAGGACAATCGCAAAGTGAACATAACCAAAGCAAAACAGTCTCCAAAGCATGAATTTGGCCACAGAATAGGGAGGCGTTGACATTTCGGCCAGTTAGTGCCCCTACTGTGCCTCCAACCCTTACAACCAACTTCTCTACAACGGCCAACCAACATCCATTATGTTGGATTATTTATATCCCTTATTAACCACACTCGTTGTGGCATCTGTACATTTTGTGCTCGGACAACTTTCACCAACATTGATACGTCTAGTTTCTGGAGGATGAAATGAAACCTAAAGAAAACGAATGAGTCGTCTCACAACAAAGTAGTTCTCAGATTTAACAGTTAATGATTCCTTATGTCTTTGAAACTATTAAAGTGACCACATTTTCGAAAAAAAAGTAAACAAACAAAGCAAGATGTTCCACGAAAATCCTTAATCCACATGTCATATAATTTGTATGTGCTTAAAACACTGGTAGGACACCAAGCCAGAGGACCCCAGATGACCCCAGGACACACTAGGACACCAGAGTTATCTCTTCAAATACTGCTGGTAAACACTTTCATTCAAACCAGAGTTCAACCAACTTCTTTATTCTGCATCAAAACTCAAAAGCTCACCTTTGGGATGCAGTACAACATGAATAAAGCTGACACGTTTGCAGGTTGGTTGGACAAAACAAAGAAGGTGCAGGTTGAGAGATTTCTAAGACCTCATCACAGAGAAGGACTTATTAAAAATGAGGGTAAGTAACACAGCAAAAAGTTTGAGAACTCTCTGGAACAGTCCAAGAACTCATAGACTCTCTCTGCAGACCCCCCATTTCTCTCTTTCAGCCAAACACTAGAAAGTATTACATGGATTATTATATTTCTTCATAAATCAAAGTGTCTAAAGTCTAAACACAGACTTGCATTGAGGCTTTACAGGACAGCTTGTTTTAAGAGACTGTGACTCCAGACTTGCTTTTCCCACTAAGTTTATGGCTGTATAGGCGGAGTTTGTTCTCACCAGCCAATCAAGCATTGGATGTGAAAAAATAAAAAATCCTCTCATCTCTCATTGGTCGGATTCAGATGTCATTTTATTACATGAGAACTTTAATGGAATTTATCTTTTTCTTTGTTTGTTTTTTTTAATATTCGAAGAATCTGTAAATAACAGAAAAACAAACTTAGCAGAAGATTTTTTTTACTACTGTTTTAATACAATTTAACACTTTTTAAGGATTTAAAAGCAATAATAACCCTCATCAGACATGAATCTGGATACAGTTAATAATACTTTTTAGACTAATTTTTTTTTTTCAAACTTACACCAACACTTTTGTACAAACATGATTCCGTTAGTTTCTGGACAAAAAAAATAACATAAAAATATTGACTTGTGTTCGTATGACGTAGTTTTCAAGTTTGAATGTTTCAAAATGATTTATTACGTTCATTTAAAGTTTTGAGAAATTACTACAATTATGAAGCTTGTGAAGCTGGCCCGTCTTAAAAACGTATGAACCAAAATAAGAAAAATATATATATTAATCATTCAGTATGGACCATGGATATAACTTTTTTAGAATCAGTAATTGTGGGACATAAACTCTCAGAAAATTAGTCACTTGGTATTCACATTTTTATTCAGCGTACTTAAACATGGAACAATGCTCTTGTGCAAACGGTGACTTAACTATTGCACATTGTATGTTCACTAAAATCAAAGATAAATTTAAAAAGGTAAACAATAACATTCATCTGTTTTTTTGTTCTTCATTTCAGAACTTATTTGGTAAAAAAAAATTCTGCTACGTCAAACCAACGCTTGTTTGGAGTCTTCTCTGTCGGAGGACAGTTCTTGCTAAAGCCATTAAGCTAAGGCCATTGTTTGAGCTATGAAGGTGAATCTTCTACTGATGGGGGAATATCAGGACCAAAAGTTCAGATGGCTTCTAGAGAACGACCTGGGGTACGCCACCTATCTAGCCAACCGTTTTGCTGGCAAAGAGGAAAGCTACAATCGGCTGTCGACCAACAAACATCTGTACCTCAGGTTCACCTATCAAGTTAAGGAGCTTGGTGGGGATTTAAGAGGAAACAGGCCATGAAGCTGGCATTTTTTAAACTGCAGGGGATTTCGGTTCCCTGCAAGTAATGATTGTAGAGGAGGTTGAGTTGAGGGGATGAAAGTTGGAAGTTCGCCATAATGTACCTACTTTGGTATCTCACGACATTCAATAAAGAAAGAAAGAAGCTGGAGACTAAGAGAACCGGAGACTCTTGGTGTTTCATGGAGTTTGCTGACCTCAACTCACTGGAGGCCGATTGGCACCACTAGTTTATAAAGATACCATGTTGTTGTTTTGATTTTATTTTTCTCAAAGAGTATCTGCTGCTTTAAACTCACACAGATTTCTTGTTTGTGGAGCGTCATGTCTTTTTGTGTTTACTATAGAAAAGAATAGAAAACTATTCACTTTAAGAAGAGTCAGTTTTAACTTTAGGATTACATCATATAACTGCATTGGCTCGTGTGAAAGTGAGGTGGATTATCATACAAACATTTTATATCTGCGTTGTATATTATACTATTCTGATGCCCATTTCTTTCCAATGGTGTCATTCTTATGAACACCGTAACCCAACCCTTATTGACTGGATCCACATTCATTTCCAATGAAAGTATTAAAATGTATAAAAACACTAAAAAATGTTTCTCTCTTGTTTGGAGTTTCTTCAAATATTCAAAAAAAAAAAAACTAAGAAAAAAACTAAAAGAAAAAATTGCATTAAAGTGCTTTTGTGATAAAATGACATCTGAATCCGACCAATGAGAGATGTGATTTTCTTTTCTTTTTTTACATCTGATGCATGATTGGCTGGGCAGAATAAACTCCGCCTACACAGCCATTAATAGAGTGGGACAGCTTATCTAGAGTCTCAGTCTCTGTGAACAAGCTGTGCTGTGGAGCTTTCTATGTATGTCTGTGTTTACCCGCTTTAGACGCTTAATAATCCATGATAATCCATGTAATACTTTCTAGTGTTTGTCTGTAAGAGAGAATGAGGGGTCTGCAGAGTCTTGGACAGTTTCAGAAAGTTCTCCAACTTGTTGCTCTTTTACTTATCCTCTTTTTTGTTAAGTCATGTCATTGGTGAGGTCTTAGCAATTGCTCTGATGATGGAGAAATATTTCATTTAAAATGAAAATGACAAAAAATCTATCAACCCGCAACTTTATGGTTTTGTCCAATATCTGTTTGCTCCATATTTAACCGAAGCGACCTGCAAACGTGTCAGCTTTATTCATGTTGGTAATCTCACGTTGTACCGCATCCCAAAGGTGAGCTTTTGAATTTAGACGCAGAATAAAGAAGTTGGTTGAACTCTGGTTTTAAAGAAGTGTTTACCAGCAGTATTTGAAGAGATAACTCTGCTGTTAAAACAAAACCTCTGATTGGTGTCCTACCAATGTTTTAAGCACATAAAAATTATATGACAGATGTTTCCTTTAAAACTCAGAAGTTCTGGATATTCGTGGAACATCTTGCTTTATTTGTTTACGTTTTTTTTAAAATGTGGTCATTTTAATAGTTTCAAAGACATAAGGAATCATTCTGACTGTTAAATCTTAAACTACTTTGTTGTAAGAAGACTCATTCGTTTTATTTAGGTTTCATTTCATCCTCCAGAAACAAGAAGTATCAATGTCGTGAAAGTTGTCCGAGGACAAAATTTATAGATGTATTGAGGAATGTGTGTAGTTGAAAAGGGATATAAAATTATCCGACTTTCGCTTTTGGCTTTCTCATTTCCATTTGGACCAACAAATTTCTGCATCGCCTGTTTAACGTATCCTTCAGCGCTATCTGCGAGTTTCCTTGCCAGGACAAGTCGTGTTGCATATTGGATGTCTCTCTTTGTTATCACTGATTACTTATTACGACGGGCCAGGAGAAGGGCATATCCATGAAGAAGCTTTCTAAGACACAGAGAATGTCAGCGCTGATCTCAACGTCTGGATTAAGAAGTCGGTGTAATCCAACGATGTATGATACAAAGTGATCATGATGTTTCTGTTTCTTGGGATATCTCACTTAAGAAGAGTCTGTCTTAGTGGCTGTTTTTTCAGTGTCATAATGAAACAAACATTGAAAGTGAATGTTTACATTTTCATTGTACGAAACGTTTGTGCGATACTGTTTGTAATGGAGGTAGCATCAGAGTCTTTGTCCTGGTATTTTCACCACTCCAGTGCGCGACCCTTGTTTGAGCGTTCAAACTCAGACGAAAAACTCACGGCTTATAAATCCTTGAAGATTGTACGTTGTTAAAAAGTGTACGTAAAGAAACAGTGCAACAGAGAAAGGTTCTTCTGGTGTGGTCTGTCTTAGAAGCGAAAGCCAAGTTCTGAATTGGTTGGCCCTCATTCACCTCCTTCATGGACTTGCCCTTTAAGTCACCAAACTCCACCATGAAACACTCCAAGCCTCCAAATCTCTCAGCCTCCAGCTTCATGGCCTGTTTCATCTTATATGCCCCCACCTGCTCCTCATTCTCCTTAACTTGAGAGGTGAACCTGGTGTACAGGTGTTGGTTTTCCCTCTCCTCTTTGCCAGTAAATCTATTGGCCAGATAGGTGGCGTACCCTAGGTCGTTCGCTAGAAGCTATCTGAACCTTTGGCTCTAAGATTTCTCCATCATTCTCAGAATTGCCTTCATCACAAGAACAAAAGCAGTGGCCTCTGCTTTTAGCAAGAACTGTCTACGTCTGGAGAAGACGCCATTAGGCGGCAATCGTCATCAAGTGTAGTGCGGGAAATCGGTTTTGCAGTCATATTCTGAAATGAAGAAAAAAAGACAGCAGGATGCATGTTATTGCTTGCCTTATATTAACTTATTTGTTTTGCACAAGAACTTTGTTACATGTTTATGTACATGGAGGAAAACTGTGAATACGTTTGGCCTTTTTTTGGCTTTCTCATTTCTTTTTGGACCAACAAATTTCTGCATCGCCTGTTTAACGTATCCTTCAGCGCTGTCTGCGAGTTTCCTTGGCAGGACAAGTCGTGTTGCATATTGGATGTCTCTCTTTGTTATCACTGATTACTTATTACGACGGGCCAAGGGACGGGCTTTCGCAATTCTGTCCATCATATCCATGACGAAACTTTCTAAGACACAGAGAATGTTGGCGCTGATCTCAATGTCTGGATTAACACGTCGGTGTAATCCAACGATATATGATACAAAGTGATCATGACGTTTCTTTTTCTTGGGATATCTCGCCACTCCATTGCGACCCTTGTTTGGGCGTTCAATCTCAGACGAAAAACTCACGGCTTATAAATCCTTGAAGATTGCACGTCGTTAAAAAGTGTACGTAAAGAAACAGTCAGAAAGGAGAAGTGAATCCATTAATTCGTATGTGTGCATTCTAGTCCGCTTCTGTAAACTCAGTTAAAGGTCAGGATGCTGTATTCCTAGGGGTTTGTTTTGTTTGTTTCTCTGGAGCTCGACATAGTTGTTCCCTATAGAGTGGGCATTAGCCAGTATGATAGAGGGCAGCAGGATTCTAGTCTTCTCCATGTACGAAGGTTTACACTCTGTAACTTAATTTTGGATTTTTCACCCAAGTTTCTTTGAATACTTGTCGAGCTCTTGATTAGATTTTCTATGATTTTCCCTGTCCTAAAATTTGACTTGACAGTAGGTGATGAGAGCCTGTGCCTTCTCTGGCACAGCCTCTGGCTCTTCATGGACTTGCCCTTTAAGTCACCAAGCTCCACCATGAAACACTCCAAGCCTCCAAATCTCTCAGCCTCCAGCTTCATGGCCTGTTTCCTCTTATATGCCCCCACCTGCTCCTCATTCTCCTTAACTTGAGAGGTGAACCTGGTGTACAGGTGTTGGTTTTCCCTCTCCTCTTTGCCAGTAAATCTATTGGCCAGATAGGTGGCGTACCCTAGGTCCTTCGCTAGAAGCTATCTGAACCTTTGGCTCTAAGATTTCTCCATCATTCTAAGACTTGCCTTCATCACACGAACAAAAGCAGTGGCCTCTGCTTTTACCAAGAACTGTCTACGTATGGAGAAGACGCCATTAGGCGGCGATCGTCGTCGGGTGTAGTGCGGGAAATCGGTTTTGCAGTCATATTCTGAAATGAAGAAAAAAAGACAGCAGGACGCATGTTATTGCTTGCCTTATATTAACTTATCATTGTTTTGCACAAGAACTTTGTTACATGTTTATGTACATGGAGTAAAAATGTGAATACGTTTGGCATTTTTTCGGCTTTCTCATTTCTTTTTTGACCAACAAATTTCTGCATTGCTCGTTTAACGTATCCTTCAGCGCTGTCTGCGAGTTTCCTTGGCAGAACAAGTCGTGTTGCATATTGGATGTCTCTCTTTGTTATCACCGATCGCTTATTACGACGGGCCAGGAGACGGGCTTGTTTCGCAATTCTGTCCAACATATCCATGACAAAACTTTCTAAGACACAGAGAATGATGGCGCTGATCTCAACGTCTGGATTAACATGTCGGTGTAATCCAATGATGTATGATACAAAGTGATCATGACGTTTGTTTTTCTTGGGATATCTCGCTACTCCAGTGCGACCCTTGTTTGGGAGTTCAATCTCAGACGAAAAACTCACGGCTTATAAATCCTTGAAGATTGCACGTCGTTAAAAAGTGTACGTAAAGAATCAGTCCAACAGAGAGAAAAGTTCTTCTGGTGTGGTTTGTCTTAGAAGCGAAAGCCAAAAATTTTTTTGACTTTATTGCCTTTGGGCAATTTCTCTAAGAGTTTTAAGTCGTAAAAAAATTAAAGAAACATCATATTGAATACAAAATCTATTTTGAAATGGATTCTTGCTAAAGCTTCAGAAAGATAAGCTCTTTGTTAGCTGGAAACAATCAGAAATTGTCAGAGACAAGAACCAAAACATGAATGGAACTAATAAAAGAAACTCAACTCTGAATTTTCAGAATACCTTTTTAAATAAATTGTGGGGACTTGTATTAGCCGTCTGTTCTTTTTTTTTTTTTTTGAGGTAATGATAAATTTCTTTTCATTTATTCTCTATAACCATGAGAGGCAGTTGGTGAAAGACCTTGTCAAACAGTGACAGCAGTCAATGGTTACATTTATCCTAATCGATAAGCAGCATTTCTGACCAAAGAAATGTACATTTATTCTGCGTTAACAAATCATTACACAATCTTTAACAATGATGATTCTATTTGATTTACAATCTTTAATAAGTGGTGGTTTTATTGATGGCAAAAAATTTAATTGCAACGTTAAGTTCTGAATTGGTTGAACTCAGGGATTTTTTGCACATTTTCACAAATTATCATTATCTTGTTTCATGGTTTCACAGCATACACGATGGCACTGGCTACCACTGACTCAAAGAAAATCCTCGGCGTTGTGCTGCAGATGTCAAAGGCCCTCAGCTGCCTCAGGAAATGTAGACAACTTTGCCCCTTTTTGTAGATTGAGTCCACATTTTTTTGCTCTCATGAAGTTCATAATTATACTGGGCTCCATCACGCATCCCATACATGTCTACATAAAGAAAACAAATGTTGAAACAACTTTCATTCAAGAAATCCAACCGAGAGTTCCAGCTTCAGACTGATGGTATTCATACTGGCACGTTCAACCATGGAACAACAAAAAAATTCATTTACATGTCTTAAGCATGTTTAACCGAACTGTGTTTATAGTTGACACAACTAGACATGCCTTGGCTTTGACGTCCTTCTGAAAGAACTTAGAAAAACAAACTGCTTAGATGGTCATGTTGGTGCGGTAAATTAAAAGAAATGAAGAGGAAATTATCGTATTTTCAATTTCTTTTGAATCAGCTGAATTTCACTTAGGGGGAGCTGTTATTTAAACTGAAGCAGAAATAGTTTAAAGTAACAGAGATAGCAGGACTCAGACATTCTTACATAGCTCTCTTCCAAGAGTTAAAGATTCCATCTTCTTCCTGAAAAGGAACAGCTTCTGAGCTTCACTTGGCCATAGTTGCCATGGAGCTGCAGTTAAACTTCACCTCAGCTTATTTATTTTTGAATTAGCTGAATTTCAGTTAGACTGAGTTGTCATTTAAACTCAAGCAGAAACAGTTAAAACAACAGTTACCACAGAGAGAGCAGGACTCAGACCAATTGTAGACCAATCTTCTGTAGGGCTAAAGATTTAATCTTCTTCAACCTTTAAATTGTTTTGATCATTTAAGAATCTTTGGTAAACAAACCGTCGTTGTTTGCAGGACTTCTCATCACTACGAGCGGGTCCACAGAGAACAGAGAGAGTCAAACATTGAGACTGCGTGAGGAACGAACACAGCGACAATGGTTAAGATTTCTCAGCTCTTTGAGCTGATTAAAGAGCAGATGGAGCTGGAGAAACAGCAGATAAATGAAGAAAGAAAGCAGGCGCAGGAAGAAACCAAACTGTTTCTGAGCAGCTACGCTCGACCCATTACCCACATCCAGATTCGCTGCCTTTGACCCCACTAAGGAATTCTGGACTGACACCTTGACACGTTTTGCAACTTCATAGTAGCCAACATATTGCCTCTGGAGCACTCAAGTATTCCTGACCAACTGTGTACCGACTGTCTACAAAGTCCTCCTCAACTTGGCTAACCCACAGATGCCGTCTTAAGAATTTGTTGAAGATGGCAAGGATCGGTCCTGACACGGCTACGTGTGACTTCACTTCAATTCTGAATCTGCAAGATGAAGTCTTGCACACACGGTTCATATTATTGGTGACCAACAAAGCCATCCTTAACCCGCTGTTTAAGGTCAAAGACGACAAACTTAACTTTGCCAACGCCATTTGAATTGCCCTGGCAAACAAAGATACGTCTAAGGTTGTGAAAGTAACAATATACGGAACCCAGCCTCAAGAGATGAGTCAAGTGACTCATTAGACAGGCCCTTTGAAGAAAAAGAGGTTCTGCAACAACAACAACTTCGAAAAAGAAATAGGATGGCTGCTATAGATATGAAAAAAGCCCGACCACTACTTCGTCTCAGCCAGATGCATCCATCGCGGATCTAGGGAGCAGACGAGAAGAATACTTTTCAGCAACTGAAGAACATACTGTCTTCAGACAATGTGTTGATCCACTACAATGGTTCACTGCTGTTAAGATTATCTTGCGACTTATGATGGGCTACAATTGGAACTGTCCTAATTTCATCTCTATATTGTTGGAAGTGAGGCTGCAATTGTCAACGTTTCCAAGAAACTGAGGAAAGCACAAGAAAAATACAGTCAAATACAAAAGGAAGCACTTGCCATTATGTTTGCATTAAAGAAGTTCTTCTAGTACTTCTTTTGGCTGACACCTAATCCAGGTCACAGACCATTAACAACTCTTCACTCTGTTTGGTCATACAAGAGACCCTATCATGTTCTAAACGTTAGGCCCTTCACTTCAGTCAGTTTGGCTAAGAGAAATCTCGAAAGACAAAAGACCTGGAAACTGAGATTTCTTGAGCCGTCTCCCAAATGAAGAGGACCTCCAGTTTCACTGAGAGAAAATAGGCAAAGAAAATAACATGGTGTGTGCAATCAACATGCTGAGTGTTCAAGTGAAACAACCGGATTGATTACCTTCGAATTGGAATCTTCATTGTTGGTCATCTTAAAGGCAACGACAGGATGACATCATAACCCATTAACCCAGCTGTGGCAGGAAGAGTTTCCTTGTCCCCAAAGTTTGACTTGACAGTAGGTGATGAGAGCCTGTACCTGCGCTGGCTCTGACTCTGGCTCTGGTGTTACTCTAAAAGAAGCTCAAATGCTGAGCTTAGCGAAGAAGCTAAGTAAAGAAGTTATAAACAAAGGGAAGCTAAAACACTAAGAAAATCTAAGATGCTAAGCAGCTAACCCATGCTAAGCTTCGAAATGCTAAGATAGACACTGCATGTGTATCTTACATGTTGTTTTATTTGTTTTGATAGCTTTGTTGTTTTTCTGTACCATCTTGGATCTTTTCCACTTTTAGATCTAATTTATTTAATTTGATTAGGAACTGTTGTCTCGCTCCTCCTGGAGACCTGATTGACGGAATGGTTTAGGACCAGTAATGGTAAAGGGATAATTGCGTTACACGGTCAGGGATGCACTTTTTTTTTTTTTTATTTAGTTCTGTTTCAAGGTAAACATGCACAGGAAGAGGCGCGGGTTGCATTTAAGCAGCAATCTTAGTCGAACACGTCACGTCTCTCCCTGCAGTATTTTCTTTAAAATGGTGGAAATTGTTTAGCCCTCTTCCGAGGATGGGCTGCCTTTTCCCTCCACCTCCTTCTGTATTTCCATTAGATAAGCCTGGGAATGATTGTTGCTAGTCATCCAGAGCTGGGATCAATCCTCCTTGGTCGGCATGTAACTGTATCAGGTTTTGCCAACGTTTGGTGGTGAGCTTTATGGCATGCAGAGTTTCAAAATTTTTTAGTTAACTTGGCGAAATGATTCTTTAAAGATTCGGCAGCCCTGCTGATACCGTTGAAGTCTTCACGGTAATCTCTAGAAGGACAGTAATCTCTATTCATCAGATATTGGAGTGTGTTGTTTATAAGTTCTGGAACGTCAGTACTGGAACATTTTAGCATATTTTTTATCTGTGATCATTTTATCAGCTGTTTTCAATGTTTAGTCATTTTAAAAGTCCTTGTTTTTACGGTCTTTAGATGTTGAGTTATGTCAAAGACTATGCTCGGGATAAAAGCCTTATTTGTCTTTGGATGAATTTACACAAGAAATGAAGATAAATGTAGATCAGATTTCTTGTAATTCAGTGTGGCTCAGTTAAATATATTTGTGTGGCGGTTGAAGAGGTTGAAGCGATACTGACAGCAGTGCAAGATTTAGAGTGTTTTCAATTGATCTTAGAACATCCATTATTGATAAATTTAATTCTGTAAAAAAGTAGATATTTAAAATGGCAACAATGCCCGTTAGTAGTTTTTGAATGATATCATGAACCTTAGCGAAGGTGCAGTCTCGTGTACAAACCTCTCTCTGACAGTATTTGTGCATTCTGGTCCGCTTCTGTAAACCATGTCTCGGTAAAGGTCAGGATGCTGCTTTACTTTTGTATTGTTTTTTTTTTTTTTCTCTGGAACTCGACATACTTGTAATTGAGTACTGGGCATTAGCCTGTACGATAGAGGGCAGCAAGGTTCTGGTCTCCTCCGTGTACGAAGCTTTACACTCCATCATCTTCTTTTATATTTTTTTTACCCAAATTTCTTCAATTACTGTCCAGCTCATGATTAGTTTTCTCAAATAGTAAATTAGGGAGAGCTACTCTAGTTTGTCCTACGCCGTTTTAATGCAAAAGATCATCTCTGAAGGAGATGTAGTACGTCCAAGACGGGATAGCAACCACAGCTATAATATATGTAAGACGAACAAGACATGATCCATACTGCAAAGAAAACAAGAAAATCTTTTTGTAGAGACGTGACGAGAGAATTAGTCCAAGGCGACTTCTGAGTCAACTTGTAACAGATATTAGATTAATAAGGAGGTCAAAATTACGTTCATGCAGTAAAAGTTTGAGACACCAAAATACTTGCTTTTTGTCACGACGTCCGCAAGCACCCTTTCTGCTGCATATTTCAAAGAGCAATGTTGCTGTTGGGCTTTAGATTTCTATTTGTGTTTATGGTCGGTGTCAAGCTGTATTTTAACTCCCGAGCTTGAGAAGGCAAGCAGGCATTTATACAGGAGTGACTGGATTCCACTCAAAGAACACAACTTGGTTATCCCTTTATCGTCTTTATTTTCCTTCTTGCTTGTATTATTGAGAAGCCGTTTTTTAGATACAAAATCAGTTTGTAGATTTAAATGCAGTTGAAAAACCAGCTGCCTCTCCAGCTTTGTCTGGGTTTTCTCCCTTTCTAGATTATTATTCTGCTAGCTTTTGGCCTTAGAATGGTGAATTACCTGCTCTTTTTTTCTCCTCCTGAGCTTTCATTCTCTACTCTCTAATTAACTTGGTTTTTCTGGATGACATCTTCACCCGATTAAACCAGCTGTGGCAGGATGATTTTCTTTGTCCCCAAAGTTTGTCTTGACAGTAGGTGCTGAGAGCCTGTACCTTCTCTGGCACAGCCTCTGGCCCTCATTCACCTCCTTCATGGATTTGCCCTTAAAGTCATCAAACTTCACCATGAAACATTCCAAGCCTACAATTCTCTCAGCCTCCAGCTTCATGGCCTGTTTCCTGTTATATTTTTCACCAGGTCCTTAATAGATTTAACATGAGAGGTGAACCTAAGGTACAGGTGTTTGTTGGCCGCCATTCGGTTTGCCCACAAAACTATTGGCAAGATAGGGGACGTACCCCAGATCGTTTTCTAGAATCCATCTGAACCTTTGGCTCTAAGATTGCCCCACATCTGAGAATCGCCTTCATCACACAAACAAAAGCAGTTGGCTTCTGCTTTTATCAAGAACTGTCTACGTCTGGAGAAGACGCCAACAGGCGGTGATCCTCATCGGTGTAGTGCGGAAAATAGGTTTTGCAGTCATATTATGAAATGAACAAAAAAGACAGCAAGATGCATGTTATTGCTTCCCTTATATTAACTTCTCACCGTTTTGCACAAGAACTTTGTTACACGTTTATATACACCGAGTAAACATTTGAATACCAAATGACTAATTTTTGTATGAGTTTTTGTCCCACTCTTAAAGTCTTAGAAATAAAGTTCAGAGGC
This sequence comes from Neostethus bicornis, assembly GCA_902685375.1. Lineage (NCBI taxonomy): Eukaryota > Metazoa > Chordata > Actinopteri > Atheriniformes > Phallostethidae > Neostethus > Neostethus bicornis. Next base: position 201,413 of record CACRXE010000058.1, on the reverse strand, counting down.
AATGAAGTCTAAAGAGACATCATATTGCAATACAAACTCTATTCTAAAAAAGGGTTCTAGTTAGAGCTTCAGAAAAATAAGCTGGAAACGATCACAGAAATTTTTAGAGACAAATAAAAAACAAAACATGAATAAAACTAATAATAGAAACTCAACACTTAAACTCTGAATTTTCAGAATAACGTTTTAAATAAAATAGATGTTGAAAGACCTCAGCTGCCTCAGGAATTAGAGATGACTTTGGACCTTTTTGCAGATTGAGTCCACATTTTTTTGCTCCTAGGGAGTTTATTATTACACTGGGCTTCATCGTTTATCCCATATACTGTATGTCTATGTGAAGAAGAAAAATGTAGTAACAACTTCCATTTCAGGAAATCCAACCGAGCGTACCCACCTTCAAACTGGTGGGGTATTCATCATGGCACGTTCAACTATGGAACAACAAAAAATTCATTTACATGTCTTAAGCATGTCTAACCGAACTATGTTTATAGTTGACAAAACTAGAAATGCCTTGGCTTTGATGTCCTTCTGAGAGAACTTAGAAAAACAAACTGTTTAGATGTCACGTTAGAAGAAATAAAGGATAAAATTATGTGTTTTCAATTTCTTTTGAATTAGCTGAATTTCAGTTAGGGGGAGTTGTTTTTTTAAACTGAAGCAGAAATAGTTTAAATTTAGTAACAAAGAGAGCAGGACTCAGACCTTTTTACAAAGCTCTCTTCCAAGAGTAAAGATTCTATCTTTTTCCTGAAAAGGAACAGCTTCTGAGCTTCACTTTGCCATAGTTACCATGGAGCTGCAGTTAAACTTCACCTCAGCTTATTTACTTTTGAATTAGATACATTTCAGTTAGACTGAGTTGTCATTTAAACTCAAGCTGAAACAGTTTAAAACAACAGTTACCACAGAGAGAGCAAGACTCAGACCTATTGTAGACCAATCTTCTGTAGGGTTAAAGATTTAATCGTCTTCAACCTTTACATTGTTTTGATCATTTAAGAATTTTTGGTAAACATCCGTCGTTGGTTGCAGGACTTCTCATCGCTGCAAGCGGGGGTCCACAGAGAACACAGAGAGTCAAACATTGAGACCGCGTGAGGAACGAAAACAGCGACAATGGTTAAGATTTCTCAGCTCTTTGAGCTGATTAAAGAGCAGAAGAAGCTGGAGAAACAGCATATAAATGAAGAAAGAAAGCAGGCGCAGGAAGAAAACAAACTGTTTCTGAGCAGCTACGTATACACGCTATAGCTCGACCCATTACCCACATCCAGATTCGCTGTGTTTGACCCCACTAAGGAATTCTGAACTGACACCTTGACACGTTTTGCAACTTCATAGTAGCCAACATATTGCCTCTGGAGCACTCAAGTATTCCTGACCAACTGTGTACCGACTGTCTACAAAGTCCTCGTCAACTTGGCTAAGCAACAGACGCCATCTTAAGTGTTCTTTGAAGATGGCATGGATCCGTCCTGACACGGCAATGTATAACTTCACCTCAATTCCAAATCTGCAAGATGAAGTCTTACGCACACGGTTCATGTTATTGGTGACCAACAAAGCCATCTTTAACCCGCTGTTTAAGGTCAAAGACAACAATCTTAACTTTGCCAACGCCATTTGAATTGCTCTGGCAAACAAAGATCCAGCTAAGGTTGTGAAAGTAACAATGTACGCTACCCAGCCTCAAGCGGTGAGTCAAGTGAATCCCAGGCCCTTTGAAGAAAAAGAAGTTCCGCTACAACAACAACCTCGAAGAAGAAATAGGATGGCTGCTATAGATATGAAAAAAGCACGACCACTACATCGCCTCACCCAGATGCATCCATCGTGGATCTAGAGAGCAGAAGAGAAGAATACTTTTCAGCAACTGAAGAACATACTGTCTTCAGAGAATGTGTTGATCCACTACGATGGTTCACTGCTGTTATCTAGCGACTTCAGAAGGGTTGCAGTTGGATCCGTCCTAATTTTATCTCTATATATGGAAGTGAAGCTGCAATTGTTATCTCCAAGAAACTGTGGAAAGCACAAGAAAAATCACAGTCAAATCCAAAAGGAAGCACTTGCCATTATGTTTGGATTAAAGAAGTTCTTCTAGTACTTCTTTTGGCTGACACCTAATCCAGGTCACAGACCATTGACAACTCTTCACTCTGTTTGGTCATACAAGAGACCCTATCATGTTCGAAACGTTAGGCCCTTCACTTCAGTCAGTTTGGCTAAGAGATTAAATCTCAAAAGACAAAAGACCTGGAAACTGAAATTTCTTGAGCCGCTTACCAAATGAAGATGACTGCCAGTTTCACTGAGAAAACAGGCTAAGAAAATAACATGGCGTGTGCAATCAACATGCTGAGTGTTCAAGTGAAACAACTGGATTCATTACCTTTTGTATCGGAATCTTCTTCACTGTTGGTCATCTTAAAGGCAACGACAGGATGACATCATCACCCATTAACCCAGCTGTGGCAGGATGATTTTCCTTGTCCCCAAATTTTGACTTGACAGTAGGTGATGAGAGCCTGTACATGTGCTGGCTCTGACTCTGGCTCTGATGTTACTCTAAAAGAAGCTCAAATGCTGAGCTTAGCGAAGAAGCTAAGTAAAGAAGTTATAAACAAAGGGAAGCTAAAAGAATAAGAAAATCTAAGATGCTAAGTAGCAAACCCACGCTAAGCTTCGAAACATAGATACCAATACTTGTCATGTCATTTTATTTTCCTTCATCACTTTTTTATGATCAACCGCATCCTCAATCTTTTGCACTTTTAGATCTAGTATTTGAATTTTAATTTGTTGTGGAACTGTTGTCTCGCTCCTCCTGGAGACCTGATTAACGGAATGGTTTAGGACCAGTAATGGTAATGTGATAATTGCATTACATGGTCAGGGATGAGCGTTTTGATTTTTTTTTTAGTTAGTTCTGTTTCAAGGTAAACATGCACAGGAAGAGGCGTAGGTTGCATTTAAGCAGCAATCTTAGTCGAACACGTCACGCCCTCCCTGCTGTATTTTCTTTAAAATGGTGGATTTTGTTTAGCCCTTGTCCCAGGATGGGCTGCCTTTTCCCTCCACCTCCTTCTGTATCTCCATTAGATAAGCCTGGAAAGGATAGTTGCTAGCCATCCAGAGCTGGGATCAATCCTCCTTGGTCGGCATACGACTGTGTCAGGTTTTGCCAACATTTGGTCCTGTGCTTTATGGCATGCAGAGTTTCAAAATGTTTGAGTTAACTTGGCGAAATGATTCTTTAAAGATTCGGCAGCCCTGCTGATACCGCTGAAGTCTTCACAGTAATCTTTAGAGGGACAGTAATCTCTATTCATCAGATATTGGAGTATGTTGTTTATACATTCTGGAATGTCAGTACTGGAATATTTTAGCATATTTTTATCTGTGATCATTTTATCAGCTGTTTTCAATGTTTAGTCATTTTAAAAGTCCTTGTTTTTACGGTCTTTAGATGTTGAGTTATGTCAAAGACTATGGTCGGGATAAAAGCCTCATTTGTCTTTGGATGAATTTACACAAGAAATGAAGATAAATGTAGATGAGATTTCTTGTAATTCAGTGTGGCTCAGTTAAATATATTTGTGTGGCGGTTGAAGAGGTTGAAGCGATACTGACAGCAGTGCAAGATTTAGAGTGTTTTCAATTGATCTTAGAACATCCGTTATTGATAAGTTTAATTCTCTAAAAAAGTAGATATTTAAAATGGCAACAATGCCCGTTAGTAGTTTTTGAATGATATCATGAACCTTAGCGAAGGTGCAGTCTCGTGTACAAACCTCTCTCTGACAGTATTTGTGCATTCTAGTCCGCTTCTGTAAACCATGTCTCGGTAAAGGTCAGGATGCCGCTTTACTTTTGTATTGTTTTTTTTTTTTTCTCTAGAACTCGACATACTTGTAATTGAGTACTGTGCATTAGCAAGTGTGATAGAGGGCAGCAGGGTTTTGGTCTCTCCATGTATGAACTTTTACACTCCGTCATCTTCTTTTATATATTTTTACCCAAATTTCTTTGATGACTGTCCAGCTAATGATTAGATTTCTCAAGTAGTAAATTAGGGAGAGCTACTCTAGTTTGTCCTACGCCGTTTTAATGCAAAAGATCATCTCTGGAGGAGATGTAGTGCTTCCAAGACGGGATAGCGACCACAGCTATGTTACAGTATATGTAAGAAGAATAAGACATGATCCATACTGCAAAGAAAACGAGAAAATCTATTTGTAGAGCCTTGACGAGAGAAGTAGTCCGAGGCGACTTGAGTCACCACGTAACAGATCTTTGATTAATAAGGAGGTCAAAATTACATTCACGCAGTAAAAGTTTGAGACACCAAAATAATTGCCTCTTGTCGAGGGGGTCCGCAAGCACCCATTCTGTTGCATATTTCTGAGAGCAATGTTGCTGTTGTACCTTAGATTTATTTTGTGTTTATGGTAGGTGTCAAGCTGTATTTTAACTCCCGAGCTTGAGACAGCAAGCGGGCGCCTACACAGGAGTGACTGGATTCCAGTCAAAGATCACAACTTGGTTTTCCTTCTTTCACCATTTTTGGTTTTCTTGTTCCTAATTTTGAGGAGCCATTTTTTTTTGGATACAAAATCAGTTGTACAGTAGATTTAAACGCAGTTGAAAAACCAGCTGCCTCTCCAACTTTGTTTTCTAAGCGGGTTTTTAAAATGGGTTTTCTCCCTTTCTAGATTATTTTTCTGCTAGCTTCTGGCCTTAGAATGGTGAATTGTTTGCTCTTTTTTTCTCCTCCTGGGCTTTCACTCTCTACTCTCTAATTAACTTGGTTTGTCTGATGACATCTTCAGCAGATTAACCCAGCTGTGGCAGGATGATTTTCCTTGTCCTAAAATTTGACTTGACAGTAGGTGATGAGACCCTGTGCCTTCTCTGGCACAGCCTCTGGCTCTGGCCCTCATTCACCTCCTTCATGGACTTGCCCCAAAAGTCATCAAACTCCACCATGAAACACTGCAAGCCTCCAATTCTCTCAGCCTCCAGCTTCATGGCCTTTTTCTTTTTATTTTTTTTTACCTGCTCCTCAATATCTTTAACGTGAGAGGAGAACCTGATGTTCAGGTGTTTGTTGGCTGCCATCCGGTTGTCCTTTTCCTCTTTGCCAGCAAAACAATTTTCCAGATAGGGGGCATATCCTAGGTCGTTCTCTAAAAGCCATCTGAACCTTTGGCTCTAAGATTGCGCCACATTTAAGAATTGCTTTTATCACATGAACAAAAGCAGTGGCCTCTGCTTTTGGACAGGACTGTCTGCGTCCAGAGAAAACACCAACAGGCGGCGATCCTCATCGGTGTAGTGCGGAAAATCGATTTTGCAGTCATATTCTGAAATGAAGAAAAAAAAGACAGCAAGATGCATGTTATTGCTTGCCTTATATTAACTTAACACCGTTTTACACAAGAACTTTGTTACACGTTTATGTACACTGAGTTTGGGTGGAGACGGTGGCCGCGTGGTTAGCGCGTTCGCCCGCGCACCGGAAGGTCGCGGGTTCGCGTCCCACGTAGAGCACGTCTAGGGTCCTTGGAGAAGACACCTAACCCCCGCTTCTCCCACCATTGGCGCCGTTGAAGGGCAGCCTGCTGCGGTGTAAGGAGTGCAGCAAACAAATTTCCCCGGTGAGGGATGAATAGAGTAATACAAAAAAAAAATAAAAAAAAAAACAAAACATGTGAATACCAAATGACTCATTTTGTATGTGTTTGTGTCCCATTTTTAAGTCTCAAAAATAAAGTTCAGAGGCAATGAAGTCTAAAGAGACATCATACTGCAATACAAACTCTATTCTGAAAATGGGTTCTAGTTAAAGCTTCAGAAAAATAAGCTCTTCGTCTGTTGGAAATGATCAGTAATTATCAGAGAAAAACAAACAAAACATGAATGGAACTAATAAAAGAAGTTCAACTTTTTAACCCTGAATTTTCAGAATTACTTTTTAAATGAAATAGATGTTGAAGGACCTCAGCTGCCTCAGAAAATAGAGATGACTTTGGACCTTTTTGGCAGATTGAGTCCACATTTTTGCTCCAAGGGAGTTTATTATTACACTGGGCTTCATCGCTTATCCCATATACTGTATGTCTATGTGAAGAAGAAAAATGCAGTAAAAGCTTTCATTTCAAGAAATCCAACCGAGAGTCCCACATTCAGACTGGTGGGGTATTCATCCTGGCACGTTCAACCATGGAACAACAAAAAATTCATTTCCATGTCTTAAGCATGTTTAACCGAACTATGTTTATAGTTGACACAACTAGACATGCCTTGGCTTTGACGTCCTTCTGAGAGAACTTAGAAAAACAAACTGCTTAGATGGTCATGTTAGTGCGGTAAATAAGAAGAAATGAAGGATAAAATTATGTGTTTTCAATTTCTTTTGAATCAGCTGAATTTCACTTAGGGGGAGTTGTTTTTTTAAACTGAAGCAGAAATAGTTTAAATTTAGTAACAAAGAGAGCAGGACTCAGACCTTTTTACATAGCTCTCTTCCAAGAGTAAAGATTCCATCTTCTTCCTGAAAAGGAACAGCTTCTGAGCTTCACTTGGCCATAGTTACCATGGAGCTGCAGTTAAACTTCACCTCAGATTATTTACTTTTAAATCAGCTGAATTTCAGTTAGACTGAGTTGTCATGTAAACTCAAGCAGAAACAGTTTAAAACAACAGTTACCACAGAGAGAGCAGGACTCTGACCTATTGTAGACCAATCTTCTGTATCATTTAAGAATCTTTGGTAAACAAACCGTCGTTGTTTGCAGGACTTCTCATCACTACGAGCGGGTCCACAGAAAACAGAAAGGGTCAAACATTGAGACCGCGTGAGGAACGAACACAGCGACAATGGCTAAGATTTCTCAGCTCTTTGAGCTGATTAAAGAGCAGATGGAGCTGGAGAAACAGCAGATAAATGAAGAAAGAAAGCAGGTGCAGCAAGAAAACAAACTACTTCTGCAGCAGCTACAGATACACGCTATAGCTTGACGTACAGCTATGACTGCATTACCCACACCCAGATTCGCTGCATTTGACCCCAACAAGGAACTCTGGACTGACACCTTGACAGGTTTTGCACCTCCGTAGTAGCCAACATATTGCCTCTGGAGCACTCAAGTATTTCTGACCAACTATGTACTGACTATCTACAAAGTCCTCCTCAACTTGGCTAACCAACAGACGCTGCTCTAAAGAATTCTCTGAAGAAGGGACGGATCCGTCCTGACACGGCAACAAACGACTTCATCTCAATTCCAAATCTGCAAGATGAAGTCTTACGCACACGGTTCATGTTCTTGGTGAACAACGAAGCCGTCCTTACCCGCTGTTCAAGGTCAAAGACGACAAACTTAACTTTGCCAATGCCATTTGAATTGCCCTGGCAAACGAAGATGCGGCTAAGGTTGTGAAAGAAACAAAATATGTTACCCTTTCTAAGCGGTGAGTCAAGTTCAGAAACTTACAGAACAAGCTCGAAGAAGAAATGGGATTGCTGCTATAGATATTAAAATAGCACGACCACTACATCGCCTCACCTAGATGAATTTATCGTGGTTTTATAAAGCAGACGAAAAGAATACATTTCAGCAACTGAAGAACATACTGTCGTCAGACTATGTGTTCACTGCTGTGATGGCTCACTGCTGTTAGGATTATCTTGCGACTTATGATGGGTTGTAATTGGAACCGTCCAAATTTCATCTCTATATTGTTGGAAGTGAGGCTGCAATTGTCAACTATGGAAAGCACAAGGAAAATACAGCCAAATCCAACAGGATGCAATTGCCATTATATTTGGAATAAAGACGCTCTGCTAGTTCCTCTTTTGGCAGACACTTCATCCTGGTCACATACCACAAACCGTGACCACATTCTTTGGTCAGACAAGAAACCCCATCATGTTCTCCACCTTGGGCTCTTCTCTTCAGTCAGTTCGACTATGACATTAAATCTCGGCAGACGAAAGACCTGGACACAGAGATGTCTTGGAGTCATAGACTTACCCTGAGGGCCACTAAACTCCACTATGAAAAACTCCAATGCTCCAATTCTCTCAGCATTCAGTTTTATGAGGGTAGGCTGTTTTACTACTCCACCTCCGTCTGTACTTCTACTAGTTAAGAAGAAGTACAGACTGAAATGATAGGTGCTAGCTATCTAGATCTAGGAGCTCTCCTCCTTTTTGTTCACAGTCTAGGACACCAGCTCATAGAAGAGCAGATAAGCATCCCTGGAGCACACCTCGAACTAATCTAAGTGAAATTGTAGAATCTCCTTAGCATCCTGTTGATCGTTTTTGGTAAACTCTGGGGCGAGTCATTGTACCGGGTGATGCTTACGTTTGGTGCTGTTACGATAGCCTTGCAAGCAGAGCTTTAAAGTTTAAGAGTTGCCTGCTGGTACAGATGAAGTCTCCATCTTAATAATTTGAAAGACAGTAATCTCTAAGCTCTGAAGTAATCATCAGATATTGGAGTATGTTTTATGTCGTATGGTAGATGTAGTTCTGATTTGCATAATTTTATTTGGAGCTGGTTTACTTTTAATGCCCTTCCTGTCGCAACCTATGTTTTTATCTGAGCTAATGCCTGTTGCACAAACATTTGGATGTTAAACAATTAGATGGTTAACAGAGAAGTACAACATTTAAATGTGCATTTAAAAAAAACCCATATAAACAACGGTTTAACCCTAACAAGCTAAGCTATCAAGCTGTGTAAAGAAGTTAGCAAAAGAAAGCTAGAACGCTAAGTAAATCTAAGATGCTAAGCAGCTAACGATGCTAAGCTACTAGAAGCTAAGATGGACACTAATATAAGTCGTGTTTTATGTTACGTTATTCTTCTTCTTGGATCTTTTTCACTTTTGGATATAGTTTTTGGATGCTAGTTGGAAGAACTCTCGGTTTCCTTCTACTGGAGTCTTGACTGAAGGAGTTGTTCAGGACCAGTAATAGTGATTACACGGTCAGGAAAGCGCGTTTCTTTGCTGTATTTACGTCGGTAAAATAAACAGGAAGAAGAGCAGATGGCTCTTAAGCAGCAATCTTAGTCGAGAGCGTCACATCCCTCGCTGTGTTACTTTCCTTCAAAATGTTTGAATTTGTTGAGCCCTTGTCTCAATGGGAATTGTAGACTTCTTTCTTCCTCCACTTCTGGCTGTACCTACTCTAGTTAAGCCTGGAAATGATAGTTGCTCGCTATCTACAACTGGGAGGTCTCCTCTTTTTTTGTTTTCTATTGAGGGCATTACCTCCTAAAAGAGCACATGACCATCGATACTCTTTGATACAAGTGAAATGTTTTTTGTGACGTTTTCTGAGCGCTAGCTGCTTTCCTACATCAGAAGTTCTTGTTTTAAAGCCTGGAAATAATAGTTGCGAGCTATCTTGAGCTGGGAGTTTCTTACCTCTGTGAAGCAGGCTTTTTGTTGTGAAACAGTGAAAGAAAATACAATTCAGCTTCATGCATTCTTAAAATAACAACTGACAAAACCCAGTTATTTATAAGTACAGGTATTGATATTATACATGTACAGTATATATAACATGTACTTCAGAGAGCGCACCCTGCACGGGATTTGAACTCAAGTTGCCCAACTCTGGGGCAAGGTAATTGCCACTGGTCCACATGCAGGGGCAGTTAACACCCAGTTAATTTGCAGTTAGCTTTAAACAAAAAGTTTCTTAAAAAATAGAACCACCTCTACATAAACCCCCACATTCTGTATATCACATTACAGATTACACTACTCCCGGATTATGTCTTGTCCAGATTTGCCCAAGAGATTTTACTCAAGTGGTACAGTATTTCCATTTAACACCTCAAGTGTTTACCTCAAAATGGCAATTTTACTAATCTGCCCGCTGCTTATGGGTGGATGCCACTAGAAGGCGCTGCCACATGCAAAGCAAATAGTAAAGAATAGTCTCAAACTGTGTAGACGCAAACATGTGCCCATGTGTTCAAAGAAAGCATAACATGAACCAAAGCTTAAACAAACTGGCCACACCGTGACGCACCAATGTATGTCATGTTTTACATGTTATGTTATTCTTCTTTATGCCATCTTGGATCTTTTCCACTTTTAGATCTAGATAATGTATTTTAGTAAGACGAGGACATGTCAGCTTGCTCCTAATGGAGACCTGACTGAAGGAATGGTTCAGGACCAGTAATGGTAGTGTAATAATTGCATTACACAGTCAGAGAAGCGTCTTTCTTAGTTTTTAGTTGTATTTGTGTTAGTAAAAATGCACAGAAGAGGTGCTGATCGCTCTTATTCACCAATCTTAGTGTAACCCGTCATGTCTATTTGTGGGACTTTTTCCTTGAAAGCGGTGGAATTTGTTGAGCCCTTGTCTGAGGGTAGACTGCTTTCTTCCTTCACCTCCGTCTGTACTTCTACTAGTTAAGCCTGGAAATGATAGTTGCTTTCTAGAGCTGGAATCTCTCCCGTATTTTGTTCTTTGTGGAGGGAGGGAGTACCAAAGAGGACATAAGCATCCCTGGAGCACACTTCGAGCTAATCCAAGACAAATTGCAGAAACTCCTGAGCATCCTGTTGATCGTATTCGGTAAGCTCTGGGTTAAGTCGCTGTATTGGGTTTTCCCAATGTTTGGTGCTGAGTTTCAAAGTTTCCGCTTCCGTAAACCAAGTCTTGGTAAAGGCCAGAATGCTGCATTCCTTGGAAGTCCTTTTGAAACGGTTTGTTTCTCTGGAGCTCGTCATACTTGTTCCTGAAAGACTGAGCATTAACTAGTATGATAGAGGGCAGCAGGGTTCTGGTGTCCGCTGTGCGCGAAGCTTTACACTCCATCGTCTTTCAGCTTTTTCCCCAAAGTCATCAAACTCCACCATGAAACACTCCAAGCCTCCAATTCTCTCAGCCTCCAGCTTCATGGTCTGTTTCCTCTTGTTTGCCCCCAGCTGCTCACCAAGCTCCTTAACTAGAGGTGAACCTGGGGTACAGATGTTTGTTGGGGGACAGCCGATTGTCCCTCTCCTCTTTCTCTTTGCAAGCAAAGCTGTTGGTCAGATAGGTGGCGTACTACAGGTTGTTCTCTAGAAGCCATCTGAACATTTGGCCCTGGTATTTCCCAATCATTCCAAGAATTGTCTTCAAAGCTCAAACAAAGGCAGTGGCTTCTGTCAACACCTCTGCCTTGTCACGGGCTTTCATGCTGATTTTTGGATTTCAGGATGCTGAAATTTAAAAAAAGACATAAACATGGCATTGTTTGCCTTTTTTGAAAAAAAATTAATAGTTAAGTCACCGTTTTCCACGAGAACTTTTTATATGTTTAAATACACTGAGTAAAAATGTGAATACTAAATGACTAATTTTGTATGTAATTATGTCCCACATTAACGTGTCTTAAAATAATGTCCATAGGCAATAAAGTCTAAAGAAATATCATATTGCAGTACAACATTTTTTTCCAAAAAAGGGTTCTAGCTACAGCTTCATAAAGATCATTTCCATAAATATTATCGTGGGGACTGCCCGTGGAGGGAGAATAAAACTTTGGACCTCCTGTATGCAAACATACTGTATGCATACAAAGCCATAGCCCTTCCACCACAACCTGGTCCATCTAAAGCCGTGCTATGTCCCAATCGCCCTGCAGAAACCTGTGTCCAAAAAACTGTCAGGAAGTGTACTCCGTAAACTGAGCGGGCCCTGTAGGACTATCTTGGGTCAGTCCTGCAGGGCCTCTACCACACCTGCCACCCGTGTGGCATGGTGGTGGAAGCATGGTGAGAATCACCTTTGATTTCTCTAGTGTCTTTAACACCATTCAGCCTTCGTTACTGAGTGATAAGCTGCAGCTGATGGGTTCTGGTACATCCGTCGTCTCCTGGATCACTGATGACCTGACAGATAGGCCACAGTTTGTACGGCTGGGCAAAGACTTGTCTGATGTGGTTCTGAGTGGTGTGCCCACAGGGCACTGTGCTCCCTCCATTCTTCTTCACGTTGTACACCTCAGACTTCCAGCACAACTCGGAGTCATGCCACCTACAGAAATTCTCTGATGACTCCTCATTTGTGGGGTGTCCAAGTGGTGGATGGGAGGAGGAGTACAGGTGACTGGTGGATTAATTTGTGGTGTGAGCGAGAATCACCTGCTGCTCAATGTAGATAAGACCACGGAGCTGGTGATTGACTTCCGGAAGAAGAGGACGGTCTTGGAGCCCCTCTGCATTCTGGGTAAGAATGTGGAAGTGGTGGAGGAGTACAAATACCTGGGAGTGACCATCGACAGCAGACTGAGCTGGAGGAGCAACAGTACTGCTGTGTACAAGAAGACCTGCAGCTGACTTTACTTCCTAAGGAATCTGAGGTCTTTCAATGTGTGCGGCAAGATCCTGGAGACCTTCTATCAGTCTGTGGTGGCCAGCTCCTTGTTCTTCCCCTCATTTGCTGGGGGAGCCAGTGACGCCAACAGACTGAATAAACTGATCAGAAAGGCTGGCTCTGTCATTGGCAGCAAACAGGACTTACTTTGCTCAAACTGTAGACACTGTAGCTCTTTTTTTTTACTTCAAATTTTTACAGTTTATTCCTCCATTTACAATTGTTTTGCCATTTTCACTAATTTGATATTGATGAGGTAATAATTTTATGATCTTGTTTTGATCTCAAAAACTGGCATCATAAACCGACTTTCTGAGTCCCAAAAATGAACCTGGCCAGGGTTAATTTTATAAACACTATGGACAGTCATTCAGCGAGATGATGAGCCAGTCCTTATAGATCTACTCGCTTCTTTTTATTATTTTATTTTAACACAGCGCCTATTGAAGCAATTCAATTTTAAGTTCTTATTCTGATACTAGGTTGATTTATTTTGCGTACCTGGGACGTCCCGTCTACAGCAATAAATTTTAGAGAAACCTGCTTAATATTTTTATACTCTATAACAGTTTATTGCTGTATTTTAGTTACCCATGGGTTTTTTTTTATCAGACAGAATTATTAGAAACACATTTTTTATGTACTCACATCAAACATAACCTTTTAACACCATTTTACCTTACACATTTAAAAATTTTCTGTTGACATCAATAGACGGATCTCCCTTTTTATGCTGACTGCTAAGTCCCTGACGAAGAGAGGTCCCAGACCTCTAACCAGGTCTGGAGGTAGCACTTTCAGCTATTTAGACCTTAACCTTTTTTTTTTTTTTAGCTTCTCAAGTTCCTGACTTTACGTGGTCGTTAGACCTCGGACTGGACCCCCAGAGGTAGTACTTTCAGCTACTAAGGCTGAACATCTTACGTCCCTGACTCTACATGGTCTAAGACCTCGGACTACACTCCCAGGTTTTGGCACCAGAAATAATGTTAGGTCTAAACAACACTTAGTTAGCAAAAAACAGACTGAAAAGGAGACGCAGGAGGCGGTAGATGTCAGGTCAATTCCAAAAAGAAGAACAGAGCGACGTGTCAGGCTTGGAATGAGGGAGTACCCAAATGCAGAAAGTAACTTAATAACTTTTATTTTCTAACATGAGATTCTAGACAAACAGTCAAAATAATGTGACACAAGACAAGGGAAGACGCAGACTTTTATAACATGAGGACGAAACAATCAGGGAGGATTAGACAATCACACCTTAGGGAAACACACCAGGGCAGGAAGTAACATAGCCTGAAACGAGAGGAGAGTTAGTGTTTCAAAATAAAACAGGAAGCAACACAAGACAACACAAGTGAGACATGGACCATAAAGTGCATAAACAAAACAGAAGATCGACGAGACATGAAGCTGCTCTCACCTCCGCTTCTTAGTGGGTCTCTTCCACAGCTCCACACCAGCAGGGCAGTTTTATTACTCCCACATTCAAGAACAGATAAGACACATTCCTTCAAACTGACGAAATTCTTAGCTTGCTTAGAGATTGTGCAGAAAATAACACACAGTTACATAGAAATGGCAGTTTAAGAGAAGCCTGCATATATTGGGAATTTACACTTCACACAGAATATAACAGCTGCGCTAAATCCAACATAACAGGTTCACTTTCTGGACTCACACTAATATAAAAAAATTATTAGCCACTGTGGCAAATCCAGTTAAGTTTTAATAGCCACATTGAATTTTCTTTAGCCACAAATTATTTTTCAGTTATGATATACTCTGTGTCGTAACGTGTTAGTTTGTGGTTAAAAGTAAATGTTCATATGCTTTTAGCTTTGTTCTTAATGAATCTGGTGTAATTGATTGCAGAATGTGTTATTTGATGAATATTAATAAAATTTGTGACAATCTGTGGCAGATTGTTTCCAGCCTGCAGTAAAACTACCCTCACAACACGTTTGTTGTTGTTATAAAACCATTAGATGAGGTTTCTTATTTTTTCCCCATTAATGGTTTTTAGGAGTTTTTCCTCACCGTGAAAGAGAGTCCAAGGGCAGGAATGTGCTTAAATGGTCTAGCTAGTATTTGTCATATAGCTTTTCGCTGTGTATTGTGTTTTTTCATTCTTCTTTTTTCTTGTTTTTTTTTCTTTGCAAATCTGCAATATGAAGCCGTTGAGACAAAAATTTTGTGATTTTGGGCTGAAAAAATAAAATTGAATTGAATACACATCAGAAACCCACCCTCTATCAAACAGTAAAACACACACACACACACAAATCCCTCCCTCTCAAACACACAGACACAAGTTCCTTCTCAAACACACACTGACATATTCCTCTCTGTTGCTCGCTTTCTTTTTCTCTCTCTCTTACACGCACGCACACATTTTCTGCGCACACGCAGCGCTTTGGGAGGGGGAGGGACCGCTGCAGCACCAGGTGCTGCTTATTGATTAGAGTAAACAACTTGCTTCCCCGTCACAGACTCCGAAAATCTCCAAAAACAATAACATAAACGCCGCTAGATTGACGCTTAAAAAATTTCGCAATTTTTAGCCACTCTAGCAACTAGAGGGCCTGAATCTTCTTCTTTCGGCTTTTCCCTTTAGGGGTCGCTACAGCAAGTCAGTTTCTTCCATCTAATCCCATCTGCTGCATCCTCTTTGGTCACACCAACTATCTTCATGTCTTCCTTCACTGTATCCATGAACCTCCTCTTTGGTCTTCCTTTAGTCCTCTTTCCTGGTGGTTCCAAATCCAGCATCCTTCTTCCGATGTACTCTCTCTCTCTCTCCTTTGTACGTGCCCAAACCATCTCAGTCTTGCCTCTCTAACCTTATCCCCAAAACCTCTAACATGTGCTGTTCTCCTGATGTACTCATTTCTAATCCTGTCCATCCTGGTCACTCCTAGAGAGATCCTCAGCATCTTCATCTCTGCTACAAACATCTCTGCTACCTGTCTTTTCTTCAGTGCTACTGTTTCTAGACCAATCAGCATGGCTGGTCTCACCACGGTTTTGTACACTTTCCCTTTCATTCTAGCTGAAACTGTTCTGTCACACGTCACACCTGATACTTTCCTCCACCCGTTCCAGCCTGCCTGGACACGCTTCTTGAATACTCGCTAAATATAGCGTCAAAATCACTGAGTTGACGATACGGACTTCATTTTTTTCCTTACAGACCTCGACTTGAAATCAGTCCGCGGGCTGCAAGAAGACCACAATCGAGTGGTTGGGCACCCCGGATACAGAGTGCGCACTTGAGAAAATCTCTGTCAAGTTTTGGTAAAAAAAAAAAAAGTTCTTGAACCACTTAGCCTGAACAGATCGTGAGTCATCACGATAATACTTTGCCTTCTTTTAACTTTTTTCTTCTTCTGACACATTTTCTTTGTTTGGATTTGATTTTTTGCACCAAAATAGGATGCAATTGAAGTCTGTTTTGATCGTGAACTCGCCAGCTTGCTGAAAACTTCAGGCTGCAAATCTCACGTTACTTGTGCGTGACGTGACAATCGGGTCCCCTGTTTAGTATGATAATCGGGACCAGTGTAAATGTCGTTGCTTCATAACATACCAGCTGGTGCTCGTGACTAGTGATAGGCAATATAGATTCCAACGTCAATCACAGGCAAAATTACAATATGTTGATTTATCTGAAAACAGATTCGCCACAGACTGGAAGAGTGGCTAATTATACAGAGTTTCATTTACGCAGCTGGCGTGAGCCCTGAATTTTCTCGCTTTCAGAGTCACTTTTTGTACCGTGCAGCTCCTCGGATACGATGCCTGCTTTTGCGAAAGCTCGGACATCAGTGCTAGCAGACACGTTAGCCCAAGCATCTACAATCCACTGGCAAACTGTTGCGTAACTCGCCCGGCTCTGCCTTCCACCCTTTGTGAAGCTGTGGTCTCCTGTGGTCATCCATCGTTCCCACGCCGCTCGCAGCCTTAATTTGACCAGCCGGTTCACGCCGATGTCCAGCAGTTGAAGTTCCTTTGTCAGACCTCCCG
Source organism: Neostethus bicornis (assembly GCA_902685375.1). Lineage (NCBI taxonomy): Eukaryota > Metazoa > Chordata > Actinopteri > Atheriniformes > Phallostethidae > Neostethus > Neostethus bicornis. The sequence goes on along the minus strand of CACRXE010000058.1, from coordinate 184,984 downwards.
AAATCACAGCAATCATAGCGTTCATCTGCTTCACTTTTTTTTTTACGTCGGCAGTGAGATAAGCACGCATAGAGTCATAAATCAGAAGCGATGGTGATTCGTGGAAAAAAAAAAAATCCAGTCTCAACACACAACACACATAGGGTGCACTGCACGATAGGGCGCACCGCTCAATTTGAAGAAAATCTAAGACTCTCATATGCGCCTTATGGTCATGAAAATACGGTAACTCAAAACAATGGTGTAAAACCAACATCAATACTGATGATCATGGAGTCCATTCTAAAGTGTCTTAAAGCAGAACAAAGCCATGTGTTATGTAATGGCTCAGGTCCTGCTCAGAGGAGTAGATAATCATTAAAATAACTTCACACTGCAGACTTTAACAGGTAAAATGGTTTTATTTACTGCTTTGTAGTCATGTGGATTTGATAAATAAAAAGAAAAAAATTGCATGAGCACAAGAATCCACAAATCCAAGTGTCATTTAATTCAAAACAACAGAAGGTAAAACATGACGTCATCGAACCGCACTCCTCCTGAAGAGGAAACAACCCAGTCAGTCAGTCACCTTCTTATTCGTCTATCCCTTACAGGGTTGCGGGGTGCTGGAGCCCATCCCGGCTGATTCAAGGCAAGGGGAAGGGTACACCCTGAACAGGTCACCAGCCTGTTGCGTGGCCACACACATACAACTATACACACACATTCCTAGGGGCATTTGGCTCTGGCCAATCAACCTAGCATGCATGTCTTTGGAGTGTGGGAGGAAACCGGAGTATCAGGAAGAAACCCAAGCAGACACGGGAGAACATGCAAACTCCACACAAAAAGGACAGTGTTCCAAGCCTTGTCCCCACCCAGGACTCGAACCCACGACCTTCTTGCTATGAGGCCACAGTGCCACCCACCGTGCCACCTCGGGAAACAACCCATAACACAAATTGCTTTAACGGCACATTGAACACAGTCTCTGGTGAATTCTGTCTGGTCACCACAGATGTTTGTGAAGAACACAGGTTGAGAAGAGTTTAGTGAGAAAATCTCAACGCTTTGCTAACAAATGCTACAGGATTTAACTGCATTTTGATGTCTTAAAACGTAATTAAAACTCTGAAGTTTGATTCATTTTAATCACATAAGTATTAAATCCACATAATGTTGAAAAAAAGCAGAAATTACAGTCAAATAAAACAAATAGAATATTTTTCATATTTTTCTAAAAACAACATTTTTCAAACTTTATTCCACCACAGAACTAATGTAAGTAAGTTTAACAAAGTTTTTTCAAAGCAGTAAAAAGTTTCTTTTAAATGTGTTTCTGAATAATTTGTTGAGATAGATTCATTATTACAAAAATAAAAATGAAGTTAAATCCATCAAACTCTCACAGTTGGGATTTTACTGCTTTTATTTATTTGACTGACTTTCTGAAGAACAAAGAACTCTGGGACACGTTGCATGTGTGATATGGAAGTAGAATTCCTCTGTTTTTATATCAGAAAGAATTATTGTTCTATTTTATGTGCAAACATCAAACTGAACTATCTGTTCATCAGTCAGAGTTTCTCTGCTAGGATCAGACTCTTTACACTCAGCACAGAGACACACTGGAACCAGACCACCAGAACCCAAACCCAGCATAGAGAGGTTTAGTGAATGTGGTGGTGAAGGTGTGGAGGTGGATCAGAGAGTCAGAGGAGACTCTGTAGAAGGACAGAGAGCCAGCAGGACAGTCCACATACACTGCTACTCTGTTGGAGACAGAGGAGGAGGAGATAGGTGTTTTTCTGTTATTGTGCCAGACAGAGTAACCATCATCATCAGAGCATCTCAGACTCCAGGACTGATCATTGTTTCCAAACACACAGTCTCTGATGTCTCCTTTCCTCCTGATTTCTCTGTAACTCACTGATATATCCACCTTTCCTCTCCACTGGACCTCCCAGTAACAGCGACCAGTCAGAACATTTCCACAAAGAAGCTGAGACCAGTTAAATCTGTCTGGATGATCAGGGTAAGACTGACGCTCCTTCACACATGTCACCTTCCTGTTGTTCTCAGACAGTTTGAGGTATCTGCTCACTGTGTTGATGTTGATTGTGAGTGGACAGGAATCTGATGGAGAGAACAAACACAATCCAGCTGCAGTTATTGATCTATTGACACTTTGAATGAGTGATGTGACAGAGTGAAGATGGCTGGATGGGATGAATCCAATGAAGAACACACTTACACTTCTTCAGACCTGGTCTCAGCCATGGTTCTCCAGCAGGTTCCACCCTGAAAGGAGGAGGGGGTCAGAACATGCTAACATGGACATTACATGGCTCTCATACACACTTTGTTCTACACTGAAAAAGGAGCAGTCCAACATCTGGACACCTCCACCTGAATGGAACATCTCCACACTAGAAGGAGCAGAATCAGGAAGCTGATTGGTCCACAGCAACAAAGCTGCTTTGTGGAAGTCCCAGTTTCTTCTTTCAGACGTCTTCTCCTTCACAGATGAAGAACTCTGCAGAAAGTCCTGATCTAACCAAGAGCTGCCATCCTCTCTCTGACCTGAAGTCTTGGTTAGTTAGTTAGATTTTATTCTTTCAATCAATAATTTAACAAAAGTATATACAAGTCAATCAAAAACAACAACAACAAAAAAAAAAACAATAAAAAACCAAACAGAGACTGAAAGGGGTGTAGGCGGAAGTAAAAAACTTATTTTAAACTCAACCCCACTTTACATCACTAAAAAAAAAAAAAAAACAAGCATTTGGCTGGACTTCAACAATAATAAAGACAAAAAAGTATGTCCTGAACATAAAAATAACATTTAAACATAAACGTTTACACATACATATACAATAAAAATAATTTAAAAAAAGCGAACATTTCTGGACCAACCAAGTTTCCCCTTTTTTAAAATTTTTCTTACTGATTAAGTTGATTTTTCTAGTATTTTATAATCATTTATTATTTTCTTTTATACTTTATTTTAAATGCTTTTAAGGAGGTTGAGTTTTTTAGAGACTCCTCTAGACTGTTCCACAGAGTTACAGCTCTGACTGACACACATCTACTTTTTGTTTTGGTTCTGACCAGATTTAGTTGAGACAGATTTTTTCCTTTTGGTTTTTATTGTGTTTTCTTAACTTTAAACCTCTTTTGAATCCATTCTGGAATGTGGTTATTATGGACTTTATACATTACTACTGCTGTTGTCAAGTCGACTAAATCCTGTAATTTGATTATATTTAGTTTTATGACACTTGACTGTGACATCCTCCTGACACCAGACATGTCTAAACACATGTCTGGTGTGTTTGACCACTGCCGCCTTGTTAATTTGCCAGCGTAGGTGATGTAGCACGGCCGAGAAAACCACGGGTCCTTCAACAGGCCAAAATTCAAATGTGCAAGCAGTGTCTCACCAACGTTAATACGTCATAATTAATTGCGTTAATTTTAAAAGACAGCACCAATTTAAATGAAGTTCTTAGACTTTCTATCAGGTTTAAATTAAGCAAAAAATCTCTAGCATTGTTTTAAAGAAAACTGTGAAGCAAGATTGAATCAGAAGCAATGTGAAGGACAGAAAAATAGAAAAAGTTCTTCCTCATGTGTTTAGAGAAATGTGGATCTGCTGTGTGCAGAAATCTCTCCTTACCTGAGCTTCTCCAGTCTCCAGTGTGGATTCTCCAGTCCAGCTGTTAGCAGCTTCACTCCTGAATCTCCTGGATGGTTGTAGCTCAGGTCCAGCTCTCTCAGATGGGAGGGGTTGGAGGTCAGAGCTGAGGCCAGAGAAGCACAGCCTTCCTCTGTGATCAGACATCCTGACAGCCTGAAGGAAACAAGACATTTACCAGAAACACTGAGAGAACTGCTGTGGAACTACAGCTAGAATTAAACCTGACCTCGTGGTGGCGCTATATAACAAAGACAGGAGATCACCAAGACACTGTAATATTAACATATGTGATGTTTATTTTTATTATGAGGCAGTGTTTGTAGTTTGACAGACATTCTGCTTCCATCATCAGTTTCTGAGAGTTCTAAAGATCATCATGTGAACTGGTGTATGAATCCTGACCTGAGAGATTCCAGTTTACAGTTTGGACTCTTCAATCCATCACTCAGCCTCTTCACTCCTGAATCCTGCAGGTCGTTGTTAGTAACGTCCAGTTCTCTCAGGCTGGAGGACGGGGAGCTGAGAAGTGAGGAGAAAGCTTCACAGCTTCTCTCTGAGAGATTACACACAATCAGTCTGAGGAGGAGAAGAGAGGAAACAATAAAATATTAATATGCTGTTTGATACAAAAGATAAAAACAAACAAACTATAAAAAGTGTGTCTATGTCTGATGTTTTAGAACATTCTTCCTGCAGATCCTGCTGGTGTGTGGCCAGCAAGACAATCAGAGGATCAGCAGCATCATCTCACCACACTCCTTCCAGATCTGATCCAGTCTGCTGCTTCATTTCCAGTTTGAAGTGCTGTCCCAATATCCAGTTTCTACTGAGTCCAACATCCACACTGGTATTTTCAGCATCCTGACAAGACGAGCTGCAGTCTCATGTCTTTCTCTGTCCAATCACAGCTGCTGATTCTCACACAGCCAGGGCCGTAGCAAGAAGTTCTGGCTCCTCTGTATAAAGCATCATGGTGGATCCTACTTGATCAATACTTCTCCCACATATTTCTCCTCCACCTCTTCACCAGCTTTATCTGGATTGTTTCATCTCCCTCCTTGTTTTCTAGTTAATGAACTGAATCAAGTTTTTCAGTAATTATTATAAAATAGTTCAGATCTATTTTATAATCATTAAATGTGAGATGAATGAATCCTAACATGCTGCTGATGTCAGCTCAGACTGTGTTGATCCAGGAGCTGCTCACCTCTTCTCAAAGAAACAAAGAAGCTGCTTTTTCTCTCTGGAAAGAGCTTTTTTCTTTTGCTTTTTGATGTTTCTGTCGTTTCTACAGAAACATCAAATATGAACCAATACTGAGAATTCATTGATCCTCATTGAAGCCACACTTGTGAGAAAAAGGTTTTATATGAAGCGCTTAGACTTTCTTTCAGGTTTAAGTGAAGCAGAAAGTCTCTGCATTGTTTAAAAAAAAACTCAGAAGCAGGATTGAATCAGAATCTGAGTGAAGGACAGAAAAATAGAAAAAGTTCTTCCTCATGTGTTTAGAGAAATGTGGATCTGCTGTGTGCAGAAATCTCTCCATACCTGAGCTTCTCCAGTCTCCAGTGTGTATCCTCCAGTCCAGCTGTTAGCAGCTTCACTCCTGAATCTCCTGGATGGTTGTAGCTCAGGTCCAGCTCTCTCAGATGGGAGGGGTTGGAGGTCAGAGCTGAGGCCAGAGAAGCACAGCCTTCCTCTGTGATCAGACATCCTGACAGCCTGAAAGAAACAAGACATTTACCAGAAACACTGAGAGAACTGCTGTGGAACTACAGCTAGAATTAAACCTGACCTCAAGGTGGCGCTGTATAACAAAGACAGGAGATCACCAAGACACTATAATATTAACATATGTGATGTTTATTTTTATTATGAGGCAGTGTTTGTTGTTTGACAGACATTCTGCTTCCATCATCAGTTTCTGAGAGTTCTAAAGATCATCATGTGAACTGGTGTATGAATCCTGACCTGAGACATTCCAGTTTACAGTTTGGACTCTTCAATCCATCACTCAGCCTCTTCACTCCTGAATCCTGCAGGTCGTTGTCTCTCAGGTCCAGTTCTCTCAGCCTGGAGGACGGGGAGCTGAGAAGTGAGGACAAAGCTTCACAGCTTCTCTCTGAGAGATTACAGCCTCTTAGTCTGATGAGGAGGAGAGAGGAAACAATAAAATATTAATATGAAGTTTGATTGATACAAAAAATAAAAACAAACTATAAATTAAATGGACTCGTTTAAAAAGTGTGTCTTTACACTTTTAATATTTCTACATGCAGTGTGACAGGAAGGCTAAAGGCCGTCCCAGCAGTTACCAGCAGAGAAACATAGCACCAAAGACAGGTCACCAGTTTATTGGCTCATAAGAAAATGTTTATCCTGAAATATAACTTTTTTTAAACTGGAACTAGAGGATGTGCACTATCACAGGGTTACTGGATCAGTTCTGCACCTTTGGAAGGATAATAGAAGATATTCCCATGTTTACCCTAATTATCTTAGTATTGTTGAACTGTGTGAAAACTATCGATGTTCCTCATAGCGTGATATCGTAGCTGCAAAAATAGTACAGAAACTTTTATATTTCTATCAGATTAAAAGAAGGCTGTGGGATTTTATCAGGTTAACTCAACAAGTTGTTTACTTTTAGACGAGATGAAAACACGATACACATGATGTACAAATACCTGATGATACCTGAAATCATGAAGAAAATAAACCAACTTCAAAAATCAATCAATGACTAAATGAGACCTGATGAAGGTTGATTTCTCCTTTCTCAATCTGTCTGCTTTTAGACACTAAAAGAAGGGATTTAGAAAGTTTAATCTTGTTCTTACAGAGCTTTGTTGGAGACTTTGACCACTGGCAGCAGCCTCAGAAGAACCTCCTCTGAAGGAGAAAATTTCTGCAGGTCAAACACATCCAGATCTTCTTCTGATGACATTAAGATGAAGGCCAGAGCTGACCACTGAGCAGGAGACAGTTTATCTGTGGAGAGTCTTCCTGATCTCAGAGACTGTTGGATCTCCTCCACCAGAGAGCGATCATTCAGTTCATTCAGACAGTGGAACAGGTTAATGCTTCTCTCTGCAGACAGGTTGTCATTGATCTTCTTCTTGATGAACTTAACTGTTTCCTGATTGGTGTGTGAGCTACTTCCTTTCTGAGTCACCAAGCCTCGTAGGAGGTTCTGATTGGTCTGCAGTGAAAGACCCAGTAGGAAGCGGAGGAACAAGTCCAGGTTTCCATTTGGACTCTGTAAGGCCTTCCTCACAGCACTCTGATGGAGGTCATCATTTGGTTTCTTAAATAATGAGGACCACCCGGATGTTTTTTTCTCCTCCATCAGGTTGACTCCAGATGTGATGAAGGTCAGACGGACATGAAAAGCAGCCAGAAACTCCTGAAGAGTCAGATGGATGAAGCTAAACATCTTCACCTGGTACAGTCCTTTCTCCTCTCTAAAGATCTGTGTGAACAGTCCTGAGTACACTGAGGCTGCTCTGATATCGATGCCACACTCTGTCAGGTCTGATTCATAGAAGATCAGGTTTCCTTTCTGCAGCTGATCAAAAGCCAGTTTTCCCAGTGACTTAATCATCTTTCTGCTCTCTGGACTCCAGTGTGGATCTGTCTCAGCTCCTCCTTCATACTTGACCTTCTTGACTTTGGTCTGAAGCACCAGGAAGTGGATGTACATCTCAGTCAGGGTACTGGGTAGCTCTCCTCTCTTACTGGTTTCCAGTAGATTCTCCAGAACTGTAGCAGTGATCCAGCAGAAGACTGGGATACGGCACATGATGTGGAGGCTTCGTGATGTCTTTATGTGGGAGATGATCCTGCTGGCCTTCTCCTGATCTCTGAACCTCTTCCTGAAGTACTCCTCCTTCTGTGGGTCAGTGAACCCTCTGACCTCAGTCACTAGGCCAACACAGTGAGGAGGAATCTGATTGGCTGCTGCAGGCCGTGTGGTTATCCAGAGACGAGCAGAGGGAAGCAGGTTCCCCCTGATGAGGTTGGTCAGCAGCACATCCACTGAGGTGGACTCTGTAACGTCAGTCAGGGTCTCATTGTTGTGGAAGTCCAGAGGAAGTCGACACTCATCCAGACCATCAAAGATGAATAGAACCTGGAAGTCTTGAAAGCTGCAGATTCCTGCTTCTTTGGTTTCAGTAAAGAAGTGATGAACAAGTTGCACCAAGCTGAACTTTCTCTCTTTCATCACATTCAGCTCTCTGAAAGTCAGTGGAAACATGAACTGGATGTCCCGGTTGGCTTTGTCTTCAGCCCAGTCCAGAGTGACCTTCTGTGTTAGGACAGTTTTCCCAATGCCAGCCACGCCCTTGGTCATCACTGTTCTGATTGGTTGATCTCTTCCAGGTGGGACTTTAAAGAGGTCTTCTTGTCTGATGCTTGTTTCTGGTCTGTGTGGTTTCCTGGATGCTGCTTCAATCTGTCTGACCTCATGTTCATCATTGACCTCTGCAGTCCCTCCCTCTGTGATGTAGAGCTCTGTGTAGATCTGCTCCAGAAGGGTTGGACTTCCTGCTTTAGGAATCCCTACAAACACACACTGGAACTTCTTCTTCAGAGAGGATTTTAGTTTACGTCCACAGGCTGCAGCGAGAAATTCTGAATGAGAAGAAGAAAAACATCATACAGTAAATATTTCAATCCTGTGAAGAATGAGGATGTGAACATGTGATGTTCCAGGTGATGAGACATCAGTAAATGTTTCATTTATCAGCAGCTTCAATCTTTAGAGAAATCCTCTTACTGCTCTGCAGATGCTCAGCCAGCTCCTCCTGCTTCATTTTCTTCAGGAAGTCCACTGCAATCTTCACTAATGCCTCTCTGCTCCTCTGCTGTTCATCCTCACCCACCAAAACTGAGCATTCTGGGTAATCTGGACTCAGAAGCTTCATGTACTTCTTCAGCTGGTTCTTTACAAAAGTGATGATGTTGTTCTCCAGCATCTAGAAGAGAAAAGGAAATCCTGGAGTCAAACATCAAATCCATGTTGGACACCTTGGCAATTGAAATAATCTGGGGTTTTTTTCTTCTCAGGTTTTGATTAAATCCAATATTCACTTTAACTATCATTCATTAATTAATAATCTCACCACCCGGTCTTTGTTGCGTGTCCAGACTGAAGAGAGAAGGCTGGTGATCAAACTAAACTATTAAGTAACTAAATATTAAAGCATACCAAACATTTTCAATACTACCAAGATTCAACAAATTTCCCAATTTTCAATATTTATTCCTCAACAGAAAATCTAAACAGTTGCATCTGGGTTTCATTGTCCTCATCGAGCACACTTATGTCTCTCTGTGAGGTTACAACAAAAGACTCCCATTCGACTCAGGTTACCAAATTTATACCAAGAAAAGCAATTCATGAATATTCATTAATTAAGGCTTATTTCTTCCTTGTCATTGGTCATTCGTTCTCCTCCACCCATCTTCTTGTCTTGCATACAGAGATTTTTTTTCCTTATCTCCTGATGTAGAAAAAGTTTAAAAAAAAGTCTTCTGGACAGTTCAGTTCTTGAACGGGACGTTTCGACTTCCATCCGGAAATCATTTTCAATCTGAATGAAATGGACTGGAAACTGGATCTATTTATACTAACCTGAGTAAAAGGTAAAAAAAGGTAAAAAAAAATAGTAAGTCAGGGTTCGACCAATGAGCCTGTGGTACCTAAGATGGCCGTGAATGGCTCCTATTGTAGCCACAGAACAGTAAACGAGCCCTATTATAAAAATGCTAAAAGCCTAGTGAAAGAAATTCCTGCTAACGAGAGGCGTGAAACTGGGTCACGAGGTGTCATCTTTAGGCCATGGCTTCAAAAGGCTGCTGTAAATCCCGGGCAGAATGTATCTAACGCCTCCACTCCGATTCAGAGAGGGATTCTCTTTCATCACAAAGATGGCTTCCTTCATTCCTCTTTCAAACCATCCTTTCTCTCTACTTAGAATCTTCACCTCGCTGTCCTCAAAAGTGTGTTTGGTGGATTTAAGATGCAGATGTACGGCAGACTGTGGCCCACTTGAGGCTTCTCTTCTGTGTTGGTAGAGTCTTTTGTGGAGTGGCTGTTGAGTTTTCCCAATGTAGTGTTCTTTGCAGCTCCCTTCACTGCACCGGATCGAATAAACTACATTGCTCTATTTTTCTGTGGGCATCTTGTCTTTAGGATGCCTTACTATTTTTTTTTACCTTTTACTCAGGTTAGTATAAATAAATCCAGGTTCCAGTCCATTTCATTCAGATTGAAAATGATTTCCGGATGGAAGTCGAATCGTCTCGTTCAAGAACTGAACTGTCCAGAAGACTTTTTAAAACTTTTTCTACTATGGATCACTCCTGGATGAATGAGGGACTACACAGACTTGATGCTTATCTCCTGAAAACAAAAGACAGACCAACCCCCCACCCTTCTGACCACCATACACTCTAGTAGAAAAAGTTTCAAAAAAGTCTTCTGGACAGTTTAATTCTTCAACGAGACGTTTCGACTTCCATCCGGAAATCATTTTCAATCTGAATGAAATGGACTGGAACCTGGATCCATTTATACTAACCTGAGTAACAGGTAAAAAAAGTGTAAGAAGGGCTCGACCAATGAGAATGTTCCTTAAGATGGCCGTGAATGGCTCCTATTGTAGCCACAGACCAGTAAACAAACCTATTATAAAAATGCTAAAAGCCTAGTGAAAAGAGAAACCTGCTAACGAGAGGCGTGAAACTGAGTCACAAGGTGTCATCTTTAGTCCATGGCTTCAAAAGGCTGCTATAGATACCGGGCAAAACGTATCTAACGCCTCCATTCCGATTCAGTGAGGGATTCTCTTTCATCACAAAAATGGCTTCTTTCACCCCTCTTTCAAACCAACCTTTCTCTCTACTTAGAATCTTCACCTCACTGTCCTCAAAAGTGTGTTTGGTGGATTTAAGATGCAGATGTACGGCAGACTGTGGACCACTAGAGGCTTCTCTTCTGTGTTGGTAAAGTCTTTTGTGTTTACCAACACAGAAGAGGCTCCACAAAGGCTCCAGGACACAGTCATGTTAATTTTACCTGTCAGTGGGTTTTTTTTTTGTATAGATGTCCAACTTTACATATAAATTTGAGGGAAAGTTCAAATAAAAATAAAACTGTATTAACCTCAAACAACCATAACTAAGCTCAAGCTGATAATTATTAATATGTGCAGTGATACATGCTAATATATGTAAATAATTGATTAATTCATTTGTGGAGCCTTAATGGACCGACACATAAGTGTTAAATAATATTTAAAAAGGTTATTCTTCCACTTGATGTATCTTCCAAAAGAATCGTTGATCTTTTGCATTTATTTGTAACACTGATCAAGAATGACTGGGCACTTGGGAGCTAAAAGAAACGTTACCACTGTTTCCATTTGGACTGCATAACAGAAAATTCTCCTCCAACTTTTTCTGTATGAATGAATTCCCAGTAATATCAATTACCCAAAGTTCTCTTTCATACTAAGATTTGCAGTTAGAATATTACCAACAGATATTTTCTTTAAATGAATCCAGCCCTTCAGCGCAGTGGAGTTAGGATCAGGCACAGGAAAGATGTTCCAGTTATGCCTCAGATAAACACAGATATGCAGCCAATGTATCATGTGTTTATCTCACATTGGAACTTTGACCTGGATATTATGGCCTTGTTGACATTATAAAATTGGTTTTTGCACGTAGTCTGTAGTATTTCCAGATGGAAAAACTAAATAGAAACACTTTTTAACCTCTTTTAATTTTGAAGTTGTACTTTCTAAGAGACCTTCTTCTTCTTCTTCTCTTTTCGCCACAGCAAGTCAGTTTCTTCCATCTAACCCTATCTGCTGCATCCTTTTTGGTCACACCAACTATCTTCATGTCTTCCTTCACTGTATCCATGAACCTCCTCTTTGGTCTTCCTCTAGTCCTCTTTCCTGGTGGTTCCAAATCCAGCATCCTTCTTCCGATGTACTCTCTCTCGCTCCTCTGCACATGTCCAAACCATCTCAGTCTGGCCTCTCTGACTTTAAAACCTCTAACATGTGCTGTTCCTCTGATCCTGTCCATCCTGGTCACTCCCAGAGAGATCCTCAGCATCTTCATCTCTGCTACCTCCATCTCTGTTTCCTATCTTTTTCTCAATGCTACTGTCTCTAGACCAATCAGCATGGCTACTCACACCACGGTTTTGTAAACTTTTCCGTTCATTTTATCGGAAACTCTTCTATCACACCTGATACTTTTCTCCACCCGTTCCAGCCTGCCTGCACACGCTTCTTCACTCCCCCCCCCCCCCCCCCCCCCAATTTGAAAGCGCTTTTCCAATAAAAGACAAAAATTCACAAAAAACAATTATTTTCAAAATGTTCAAACTTTCCAAAACAAAGTAAAATGTAAAAAATACTCCACCATGAAAAAGAATAACAATGCTGGGATCCAGGCTAGATCCTGTGAATCTCGATGTTTAGAGTATCTAGAAAACTTTTTATTATTGGTTATAATATTCAACATTTATTCAATATTTAATATTTAATAATGTAGACAAACAACTTTAAAAAGAATGAACAAAACTACAGTATTAAAACTGTTTATCACCTCTGTGGTTCTGATTTAAAATCAATTAACCAGTCCTTTGATTGGTCACTCCTCATGGACACACAGCTGGGTTCAGGTCCTGGTCCAGATCCAGGTCGAGGCTGGTTCCTGTGAATCCAGATGTTTAGATTCTTTAGAAAACATTTTATTACTAGTGGCTATGAGCGGCAACTAGTGGCTACTAGCAGCTGCTACTACCTTCTAGCGGTACTAGCAGCTAGGCTAGTGCACTTTCACCTTCAGATGCACAGCTACAGCTGCAGGAGATGTGATGTGCTTAGCCTCATTGTACATGTAATCATGTTCATGGAATGCACTACAGTGTACATCACGTAGGAGTTTTGTTAGCCTTGGCAGGTAAACGTGAAATAGGTCCTAATTGTGGGTGTCTCCCGCCCAGTGCGGTACACTTGGCATGCGTTGCACTGCATGACTGCTGCTAGTTTTGTTGCAACTTGGGAGATAATAACATTTGAAAAACAACGTTGACCGATGTCGACTCAATGAAGAAGTCATTCTATCAACAATTCAGAACTTCTATTTGGACACTTAAAAAACAAAACCAAGATAACACAGAAAATCAAAGTCATACCTCTCTGGGCTGAGACAAGGAAAGACAGGGTCATTAAAATGACGGCAAACTTAAACTGTATTAATTTGATTTCATATACTTTACTTTTAATGTTTTGCACCAACCAAATTAATTAATTTTTCCTTTTTTCCACAGTTTTTTGGCTAATGTAAACAATGTTTTAAGAAGCATAAAATAACCAGTATGTAACAGTATTTGGTTTATTTATCAAAAACACGTTCTATAAGCAGTACGTTCTCAAGTTTCAACAACAGTAACCAAAATAAAATAAAAAAAAGTCACAGTACTTTTTACTTCCTATACTTGTGTTTTAATGCGAGTATACAGGATGAATACCTTTCAAAATAAAAGAGGAATTCCGTATTTCATTATAAATACATATTTTGACATCATTAACAGTTAATTTGAATCATTTATAGCAAAAGAAGGCTACCCAGACCCATTTTTACCTAATGTTTAAATCATGCGTGTACCATCGGATTTGAGTAAAAGTGAGGTTACAGGGAGAAGAGATAAAGAAGATTTTAAGAATCTAGAATCAACAGTCCAGAGCAATGGTGAGTGTGGAAAAGAGGTGAAGAAGTGTGTGCAGGCAGGCTGGAACGGGTGGGGAAAAGTATCAGGTGTGATGTGTGATAGAAGAGTTTCAGATAAAATGAAAGTGTAGAAAACAGTGGTGAGAGCGGCCATGCTGATTGGTCTAGAGAGAGTGGCACTGAGGAAAAGACAGGAAACAGAGATGGAGGTAGCAGAGATGAAGATGCTGAGGATCTCTCTGGGAGTGACCAGGATGGACGGGATCAGAGGAACAGCACATGTTAGAGGTTTTAAAATCAGAGAGGTCAGACTGAGATGGTTTGGACATGTGCAGAGAAGAGAGAGAGAGTACATCGGAAGAAGGATGCTGGATTTGGAACCACCAGGAAAGAGGCCTAGAGGAAGACCAAAGAGGAGGTTCATGGATACAGTGAAGGAAGACATGAAGATAGTTGGTGTGACCGAAGAGGATGCAGGAGATAGGGTTAACTGGAAGAAACTGACTTGCTGTGGCGCCCCTGAAGGGAAATGATGGAAGGAGCAAATGAATAAACAAAAGTCTAGTAATTTAAATTTTAACAAATAATGTTAAACTGTTTTTCTGGTGCTCCCCACCCTATCCGTGACTGACGGTCCGTTTGTAAACATGGAGTATCTAGTAGTAAAAAGAATCATAATTGTATTATTTTTTTGTCATAAAAATATAATTTGTACATCATTGGAAAGGTTATTTTTTTTCCTCTATGAGGCTGTAGAAATGATTTGGTTTTTCCAAAATTGCGATATGTCACTAATTTTGTAATGTGGGGTCACATATTTGTTTTTTGGTCCAAAATGGCTCAACATTTTATGTTGCTGGCTCCAGGCATAGACTAACAACTTTAAAAGAAAGAACAAAACAATAGATGTTAAACTTTTATTACCTCTGTGGATCTGATTTAAAGTTAATAGGATGATCCTTTGATCGGTCACTCCTCATGGACACACAGCTGGGTTCAGATCCTGGTCCAGGTAAGTTCCTGTGAATTCAGATGTTTTCTGATGTGAGTTCTGATCTCTGCCATGGAGAAGAGTCATGAACAGTTAGAGATGATTATCTGACCTCTGAGTGAGTTTAGAGAGGGGGACTCCATCCTCTTCGTCCAGATCCATGCTGCTGAATCCACATCAGCTCACACACACTTTCTGGCTGCAGAGGAAACACACATCATTCATCTGTATTTAGTAGGTGGACTTTTTTAAAAATAATTTTACTACATGGTTTTTATAGTTGTATTCTTCATGTTTTAATTGTCTTAATTATTTTATTTACTTCACCTGCTACTAAGAAGTGGTATAGTCCCTGACTTCTATATAAGAAGAAGCTGGGGGAGGAGATGAGACACACAGTGGGGAGCTCTCCTGTGTAACTATGGGCTGGTGGTGTGGTGGTGTGTCAGCCTGCACACCACTGTGCGGCGAAGGCTGCCACCTGAAAAGACACATGAGGTTTCCTTGATGGACCACACCGGTGAAGAAGTTTTCTGCAGTCAGCGGTCCGGATGAGTGGGCCCGTAAAGAGCGGACCCGGAAACAAATGGGCCCGTAATGAAGGGGCTCGTAAAGGCTGTGGACCAGGACGAGGAGGTGCCGGTGGACTAAAACCCAACACGTGAATTATCTTAAGAACTGAGATTTTAATGGGTTTTAAATAATTAAAGTTAAAACTGTTTTTATTGTCTGTGCCTCTCCTTCGCCCTGTCCAGAACCAGCCGTAGAGTCCCATAAAGATCAGCTGAAGTCATCCTTTTATCATCTGCTGCTTTGAAACCATTTAAAGGTCTTGCTCTGACACTTTATGGTAGAACTAGTTGAATAGGTGAGACTCCTTGTTTTAAGCTATAAAAATCTAAAATGTTTCCGGTCTTCCACATTTATCAACCTCAACCAATTAATCTTCAATCAGTTTAGTTTTTCTGCAGTGAAAATAACTTGGTGTGTATTTTAGAGTGTGTGACTGCAGGAAATAAAAAGATCTTGCAGTTTGTTTGTGAAGAAGATAAATTCCTTCAGGGAGGTGTTGGCTCAGTGGTAAAGTGTTAGTCCTTGGACCGGAGAGAGTCAGTTCAAATCCCTTTAAGCTCATGTCTATGTGTCCCCCAACATTGACACCATCATGGCTGCCTGCAGTGGTGCAATTCAGCACTGAAATGTTACCATTGAGGAATGAATATAATGTAGTACTTTAAAATAATTAAAAAAAAAAAAAATCATCTTAAGGCGGGAGCTGTATGTGAAGATTGATCTGTTACATGTTAAATCTTACGTATTCAATATAAATCTTTTCTCTTTTTTTCTTTCAAGAAGTTAAAAAATGAGAAATGGCTGACTGGATTCCGGTCCAAAGACACTTTACCACTGAGTCAACACCTCCACTAGTGACATGCACTAAAGTATGTGTCATAGCATGTCCAAAGTTCAAGGCTCTTACAGAGCTACCCAGACAATCAGTCTTAAGCACACTTTTCACATCATTTTACATTCAATGATCAAACAAATGTCATTTCTTCAGAAATCAGGAGAATCCAGTATAAATTTGACTGGGACAGAACTTTATTACTTAGAGCAGCTGAACAGAATGTGAGCATCAGGAGAAGTTTCAGGAATTATTTTAATCTTTTCTATTTAACTTCAATGAAGGACTCACATCAACATTATTGATCAAGTTAAAACTTTTTCAAACATTTGAAGAGAAACGTTTCAGAAAGAAAGAGAAAAGTTCAGACTTACAGTTTGTTGAGAGAAGAAGACTCTCCGCTCCACAGACTACCACACAGGTGAACTGTTTCCTGGAATGAAACACATTTCTACCTGTGATGGAGGGAGGACAGATAGGAGGAGCTGCAGAGGATTCATGTTCCAACAAACTGATCAAGCAGAAAAAAAAAGACAATGTGTTTTATGAAGCAGTTTTATTTCCAGCTTCATATCCCGGCTGATTATCAAACCTGATAAGGGTTGGACTTTTAATCAGGTTTGAAAGTCCAAACCTGATTCTAACAGTATTGATTTATAATGTCTCAATTACACATATAGAGTAGGAGTAAAATAAAAGCATGAAGGAAATAGTTGTAAATATATGTAACTGAAATTGTGGGAACCTTTGCAACAATGTTGTTTTTGGCAGCCATCTGAGTTTTATTCTTAGTCTTTGGAACAAAAATTAATTTAAAATTTAGTCACATTGTAGTCGACAAAAACTCAAGAGTTTTTGCCTAGTTTTAGGCGGCAAAGATTTATAACATTTTTAGTCTAGTTTTGGTGTAAAAAAAAATGACTGAGAATGGTGTAGGTTGTTTGTAAAAAAAAAAAAAACAGACATCTCTGCTGAGCTTTAACTTGCACAAAACGGCAAACATTGTAAAACAAACAAAAAAAAACATCAAATAAATATAAATTCTTCAGTGAGTGAGGAATGTTGTAACTTATCATACTAAAAACTGACACAATCCTGTAAACAAAGTAAACACTGCACTGTGTCTTTAAATCAGTCGTTAGCGCAACTAAGCTAATTGAGGAAGTTAGCAGCACCGACAAGCTAGCATTAGCTTGAAGTTAGCATGCTGTTTGCGCAAAAAATGTGGAAAACTTTAATTTTCTGACCACCAAGCCTTGTTGTTGCTGCTGCCGCCGTGGTGTGTGACTTCCTCATGGCTACAGGTGTGTTGTGTAGACGGTGTGAACGTGTAGCATTGTGTGGGGCATGCCGCCCCAAGAGACAGAATGCAGCCAGTGCACTTTTTCTTTTCTCAGACAGAAATTTGAAAGTCTGACGCTTATTTCCTTACATTTTTTCTCGTCAACAAAAACTTGCAAACGTCTCGTCGCAAAAAGCCGTATTTATTTTGTTATCGTTACGTCATCATTTTAAAAAAATGCATTGTCAACAAAATCATTTTGTTGTCGTTATCTTTGACGAAAACAGCACTGGTTTAATGCTGCCGGCAGAATCAACTCCTCTACTATGGTGTGTGGTTTGTCATAAAAAGAACGAGGTCTTTCCTCGTCTCCCACTGTAGTCACAGGGAAGCCAAGTGCAATAATTGCTTCGTCATATTTCCTCGTCTCAAGAACAGAAATAATGAATCATCTCACACATACAGTATTTACATTTATTTACAATCAATCCATTGCTGTAACACTGATGACAAAATATCACTTCAGTATAAAATACTAATACAAAATGGTGATGATAGGATAACACTGTTACATGAACCAATCAATTAGCTACAAGCTGACCTATAAATCCCACCCACGCCACGCCCTTTTTTTTCACTGCGGAATTCTGGGAGTCTTCATCATGGCGTCAGAAGCTAGTTCAGTTGCTAACAACGCTAGTGGCTTTTTAAAAGTGAATTCAGTGTCGTCCCTTCTACAGAATCCGTTTTCTGAGCGTTCTAAAGAAGAAAAAAGGAGAGTGAAGGAGCTTGGACTGGACACCCCAGATTTGACTGTGCAACAAAACAGTGGAGATCGCGGCCGCTTTTATGTGAGAGGATAATGAAGGTCTATGAAAAGTGGCGGTGGCTAACTGGATGAGAAACACTTTTTTTGTTTCCCCTGCTTATTGTTTAGTACAGCAGCAACTGAAAAGGTGTGGATATCAACAGGGGTGAGTGACTTGAAGCATTTGTCTGAAAAGTGCAAACGCCATGAATCTTGCCGCACCCATCTTGATAGTAGCTATAAGCTAGGTGTTTTTGGCAGTAGTAACATCCTGGCACAATTAAATGAAGGCTACCGAACTGGCATAAGGAAACATAATGAAGAAGTCACCAAAAACAGACACATATTGTCACGAATAATTTTATATTTATTTTATATATATATGTTTATATATACTTTTATATAATACATCTAAAAAAAAAAATTTTGTGTGTTTTTGAAAAATGTGCGCCCCCCCAGTTTTTTTTACCACCAGCCGCCACTGGCTGTTAGTCTACGCCTGGAGCCAGCAACATAAAATGTTGAGCCAAAAAACAAATATGTGACCCCACATTACAAAATTAGTCGCGTATCGCAATTTTGGAAAAACCAAGTAATTTCCACAGCCTTATAGTGGAAAAAAATAACCTTTCCAGTGATGTACAAATCATATTTTTATGACTGAGTTATGATTCTTTGTACTACTAGATACTCCATATTTACAAATAGATGTTTTAGTGTTGAAATGTTTTGCACTAGCACAAATGTCACTAGCCTTTTGTCAAGGTTTGTTGTGTGGATACAAACAGGACAGCAGATGCTCCAAACAAAGTCTTTTATTTAACAAATCCAAACTGAAAACAAGCGTGCGCCGAGCAAAATACTAACATCTCAAACTTAGAGCTAGAGAATACGAAACTCGCTTCCAAACTTCAACTGACAAGTACGGGAAACCAGAAAGACAAGACAAACCCGCGGGGGAGTGAGGAAAAGCAACCCCTTAAATTGGCAAGAGAAAAATAGGAACCAGGTGAAGATCATTAGGGAAGAGTGATGATCAGACCAGGGAGACACACCCAAGAGGAACACAGCACCTGAAAGGAAATAATGTGAGTGATGTCAAAATAAAACAGGAAATGAACCAAAACACTCTGACTTCCTGACTAAACCTGACACCTTTCGGTATTTACCTTCAGGGGTCGCTACTGCAAGTCAGTTTCTTCCATATAACCTAGGGCTGGGCAAACTTTTTGATTCATGAGCCACATTTTGTTCTAACATTTACTGTATACAAGGGGCTGCAACAGGAGCAGATGGTGCTTTGGTAAACAAACGTGCTAGATATGGAAAGCCATTGGGGCCGCCACACACAAGTAATCTAGTGCGCTAACGTTAAAATCAAGTCCCCTAGCGCTGCTTAAATTTGTAGCAACAAACATCAAAATTTTTAGTCTGCAAAGACTAGAAAGAAGAGGAATGAAGATTAGTCAGAGTAAGACAGAGTACTTTGTACATGTGTGTGAATGAGAGGGATCCAAATGGAAACGTGAGGTTACAAGGAGAAGAGATAAAGAAAGTGGAAGATTTTAAGTACTTAGGATCAACAGTCCAGAGCAATGGAGAGTGTGGAAAAGAGGTGAAGAAGCGTGTTCAAGCAGGCTGGAACGGGTGGAGAAAAGTATCAGGTGTGATGTGTGACAGAAGAGTTTCAGCTAAAATGAAAGGAAAAGTGTACAAAACCATGGTGAGAGCGGCCATGCTGATTGGTCTAGAAACAGTGCCACTGAGGAAAAGACAGGAAGCAGAGATGGAGGTAGCAGAGATGAAGATGCTGAGGATCTCTCTGGGAGTGACCAGGATGGACAGGATCAGAAATGAGTATATCAGAGGAACAGCACATGTTAGAGGTTTTGGAGATAAAGTCCGAGAGGTCAGGCTGAGATGGTTTGGACATGTACAGAGGAGAGAGACCGAGTACATCGGCAGAAGGATGCTGGGTTTGGAACCACCAGGAAAGAGGACTAGAGGAAGACCAAAGAGGAGGTTCATGGATACAGTGAAGGAAGACATGAAGATAGTTGGTGTGACCGAAGAGGATACAGCAGATAGGGTTAGATGGAAGAAATTGACTTGCTGTGGCGCCCCCTGAAGGGAAATGCCGAAAGGAGAAGAAGAAAAAGACCCCAATTTTGTGTTAAAATGTTGCCAGAACTCACCATTTAATGTTTAAATTTAAGTTTTTCCGGCGTACCTCCTGGACCTCCTAGCAGATCTCTCTCTGTGTGAAACAAAAAACTTGGCATCTCTGCAGTTCGGAAATGAAATCCAACTTCTTAAATCTAGTCTGCACTTCTCTAATTTCTCCAGATTAATGTAATTTTACTTTTTCTCTAACACAGCTACCAATGTTGCATGCCTTCCGTGGGAATGTCGTTCTAAGTAATTATTTTTGTTAACTAACAACTACAAAGTAAACTTGCAGACAATCCCTATGTATTGACAATGAATTTAAATGATTTGGTCTCCTTAAATATTATTACTATTTATTTTGATATTTTTTTCCCACTTGAATAAGGAATGTCTTATAAATCTTTTGGTGTTTCTTTTTGGGGGAAAAATAGATAAACGGTCAATTATGCAGCTGCAACCTGCTTGGCATTCTGCCCTGATGATAGAAACGTGTGTCACAGGATATGACGCAAATCTTCTTGACAAAAATGAAGATGCTTCAGCCTATTCCTATTCCAGCTGAAGATGTATGCCTATCCCTATACATCTGTATACATTTAACTGAACAGCATTTTTACAATCAAACAGAAATTAAATTTACAAAGTACACGTCTCCAACCAAACAGAAAACCACAACAAACTATATATTAATCTCTTTTCTCTCTTATTTTGAAAGAAGAACATATTTTAAATTCATCATGGAGTTCATTTCTTAATTTTACTCGGACAACAGAAACACATCTCGATTTTACCAAGTTTCTTACTTTAACACGTTCAAATATATAACATCCTCGTAAATTATGATAACCAACTCTGAATTAAAAAAACTTTGTCTTTTGGAACTAAATTATTTTTAACTTAATACATAATCTGTAATATTCTAATGTTTAAAATATCTTGTAGTTTTAAACAGTTATTCTGAATAAACAGTTGATTTGTGTGTTCATAAAATCCAACTCTGTTTATAGTAGAAAAAGTTTCAAAAAAGTCTTCTGGACAGTTTAATTCTTCAACGAGACGTTTCGACTTCCATCCGGAAATCATTTTCAATCTGAATGAAATGGACTGGAACCTGGATCCATTTATACTAACCTGAGTAACAGGTAAAAAAAGTGTAAGAAGGGCTCGACCAATGAGAATGTGTTCCTTAAGATGGCCGTGAATGGCTCCTATTGTAGCCACAGACCAGTAAACAAGTATTATAAAAATGCTAAAAGCCTAGTGAAAAGAGAAACCTGCTAACGAGAGGCGTGAAACTGAGTCACGAGGTGTCATCTTTAGTCCATGGCTTCAAAAGGCTGCTATAGATACCGGGCAAAACGTATCTAACGCCTCCATTCCGATTCAGTGAGGGATTTTCTTTCATCACAAAGATGGCTTCCTTCACCCCTCTTTCAAACCAACCTTTCTCTCTACTTAGAATCTTCACCTCACTGTCCTCAAAAGTGTGTTTGGTGGATTTAAGATGCAGATGTACGGCAGACTGTGGACCACTAGAGGCTTCTCTTCTGTGTTGGTAAAGTCTTTTGTGGAGTGGTTGCTTTGTTTCCCCAATGTAGTTTTCTTCAAAAATTATCTTCATAAACCTGTTCAGTAATAGTTCCACTCAAACATAAAGTAGCTTTATCAACAAATCTGTTTCCTGAAAATATCATAAATTTAGTTTTATCTTCATTCAGTGATAATTTATTATAATCAAAATGCTTTTTTTATCAAAACAAATTATTTTTCCACAACCTTCAATAAATCATTAATATTTTCACCGCTACAAAAGAAGTTGGTGTCATCAGCAAACATAACAAACTTTAACTCTGTTGATACTGTAAAAATATCATTTATATACAGTGTGAATAATTTTGGTCCAAGGACTGAGCCTTGTGGGACCCCACATACAACTCTATCCATTTGAGGTTCGGCATTATTTATACTTGTTATTGAACTCTATTATCTAGATAACTGTGATAACTGTGATAACTGTGATAACTGATAACTATATTTGCTGCCACTAGTGGCAGCAAAGATAGAGCTAATGACTTTAATACCTTCTTCAATACGTTTAGCTCTATGAATGCCTCTGCCTCCCCTTCCCTACCTCCATCACACCTGCCACCAGCGTCTGCTCCTTCTCAGCTATTCAACCGACTCGCTGATGAACCCGCTCACCCAACTGCCACTCACCTTCCTCTGTCACACTAACCTTGCTAGGACCACAGACCATCACCCCTTCCTCCATTCCACCTACCACCTCGTTCACCTCCAGTCTGACTGTGACCACCTACCAGGTGAAGAAACAGCTGGAGAAGCTAAACCAGCACAAAGCAGCCGGCCCGGATGGCATCAGCCAGGTACCCTGAAGACCTGTGCACTCCAGCTGTATGGGTTTCTCCAGCACCTCTTCAACCTGAGCCTCAGGCTGGAGAGGGTTCCGCTTCTCTAGAAGACATCGTGCCTGGTCCCTGTACCCAAGAAACCATCTTCATCTCACCTCAAGGATTTCCGTCCAGATGCCCTCACATCTCATGTGATGAAAGTGCTGGAGAGACTGGTGTTAGCTCACATGAGACCGCTGGTGAATTCCTCTCTGGACCCTCTGCAGTTTGCCTACCGGCCGTGCTTGGGAGTCGAGGATGCTGTCAATGAGCTCATTCACATCTGGATGGTGGTGGGGACATGGTGAGAATCACCTTCTTTGATTCCTCTAGTGCCTTTAACACCATCCAGCCTTCAATACTGGGTGATAAGCTGCGGCTGATGGGTGCAGGTACATCCATCATCTCCTGGATCACTGATTACCTGACGAACAGGCCACAATTTGTCCTGCTGGGCAGTGTTCTGTCTGATTCTGGGTAGGGATGTGGAGGTTGTGGAGGAGTACAAATACCTGGGAGTGACCATCGACAGTAGACCGAAATGGAGGAGCAACAGTACTGCTGTGTACAAGAAGACCTGCAGCTGACTTTACTTCCTAAGGAAGCTGAGGTCCTTCAATGTGTGCTGCAAGATGCTGGAGACCTTCTACCAGTCTGTGGTGGCCAGCACTTTGTTCTTCTCTGTCATCTGCTGGGGGAGCAGCATCGCAGCCAGTGACGCCAACAGACTTAATAAACTAATAAGAAAGGCTGGCTCTGTCATTGGCTGCCAACAGGACACACTCGAAGAAGTGATGGAGAGGAGGTCACTGAATAAACTTTTATCCATCATGGACAACCCTGACAACCCTTTTGTTTGTTTTTTTTGTCTATAGAGGTCAGCCGACCTACAGATTCCCCAGAGAAAAATTTGTGGTTGAGAGAGTTGTGTTTCTGGTTTTAAAAATGGTTCTGATTATGAGTCTTGATAATCCTGATTGGAGAAAAGAAAAGGGGAGAGAGGAGGAAGAGAAACGCAAAACCGGTGCTGCAGAATAAGGATCGCCTGTGTATCTGTGTGAGCTGACAAGGGTGTGGCTGTCTGCGCAGAGTGAGTGGTTGTGTGTGTGTGTGTGTGTGTGGCTCAGAGCTGCGAGAGGAAAAGAAAAAGGAAAGTTAGCATTACTGTTTGCAAATTTAAGTGTATCGCAAAGTCAAAATGGGTCATAACCTGACCAAAGAGATAAAGAACAGCCTGGATGTTAAGTTTATGGCGAAGACCTGCCCGGTAGCTGTGACAAGATCAAAGCTAAAAAGAGAAGAAAGTTACAAGAAGAAATAAAAGATGTGAAAGGATCAAGCTGAGAAGAGAAAGGCAGAAGTCATTCTATGATTTTAATTATCATGCTTAAAGAACTTTTTTGCTGGAATAGTAGTAAGTTTTAAATTAATTAAAAAGGATAGTTTTGTAAGAAATCTAGTTATTTCCAAAATGTTCAAGATACAGGGAAACCTATAGTTAGAACTTAGGCAGACAATAGAACAAGAAAAAGAGTGGAAAGAGAAAAGTAGGGTTAGAGATCTCAGAACTGAATAAAGAGACAAAATAATTAGTTGGAAAAATTTGTGTGCTGCATCACACGCAACGGGCTGCCGGCACGGCGCCAGTAATAATGATAAAATAATAAAAAGAAGCACAGATCTGTGAGACTGGCACATCATCTTGCTGAATGACTGTCCACAGTGTTTATAACATTGACCCTGGCCAGGTTAATTTTTGGGACTCAGTAAGCCGGTTTATGATGCCAGTTTTTGAGATCAAAAGAAGTTTGTAAAATTATTACCTCATCAAAATGGGTGGAGACGGTGGCCGCGTGGTTAGCGCGTTCGCCCGCGGACCGGAAGGTCGCGGGTTCGCGTCCCACGGAGAGCACGTCTAGGGTCCTTGGAGAAGACACCTAGCCCCCACTTCTCCCACCATTGGCGCCGTTGAAGGGCAGCCTGCTGCGGTGTAAGGAGTGCAGCAAACAAATTTCCCCGGTGAGGGATGAATAGAGTAATTCAAAAAATCAAAAAAAAAAAACCAAATTAGTGAAAATGACAAAACATTAGTAAATGAATGAATAAACTGTAAAAGTTTGAAGTAAAAAAGAGCCTTAGATTTGGTTAAATTGTTATGTTACAAATTCATTCTGAAATGGCTCAAAAAATGGTAGTTTTTCACTAAAGTTTGTGATTGTGAAAAAGATGGATCTTTGTGTGTGTCTTTGTCCTACCACAGCTGAGTGCGTGTGTAAGCCTGTGTGTGTGAGCCTGTGTGTGTGAGCCTGTGTGTGTAAGCCTGTGTGTGTAAGCCTGTGCGGGATTGTGCAAGGTCTGTGTTTCTGTGTGACGTGATATGATTGTTCGGCAGTTTGTTTGTTTGTTTGTCTTGGGTAAAGAAGGAAAGAAAAAAAGGAAAAAGTAAATGAAAGAAACAGATTAACATTAATTCTTTTTATATTTAGTGAAGATCATTTCTTTATATTTCTTTTAAAATATCATCAGATTGGAGCATTGTGTTAGTTTTGATCTCAGGTTTGTCCGTAATTTCACACCAGATTTAGAAATAGAGAAACTTTATGTATGCTCTGACTCCTGGTAAAGGGAAGTTGGTATTGCTGATCACTGTGGTGGTAGATGAAATGTTTTTGGATACTGAGACAGATACGTTCTGATGAACTTGAAACATAATTTGAACAATTTTAAATTCTATCTTTAGAGATCAGAGCATTAG
This sequence comes from Neostethus bicornis, assembly GCA_902685375.1. Taxonomy (NCBI): domain Eukaryota; kingdom Metazoa; phylum Chordata; class Actinopteri; order Atheriniformes; family Phallostethidae; genus Neostethus; species Neostethus bicornis. Next base: position 159,722 of record CACRXE010000058.1, on the reverse strand, counting down.
TTTGATCCAAAACTTCAGCCTTAGCAAGAATTATGTTTTTCTCTGATCAAAGAATTTGCAGAGTTGATTTTTCCTTTGAAATCGACACCCCATATTTCAGCACGGTAACTTAAATATGGTCAAATGTGAGAATTGTACAAGATGAATAATGATTTTTATTGAGAAAATATTTTGATTTGTGCTGAACTTTGTGCAGTTAATAAATAAATAAATGAATTAATGAATAAATAGCAGTAACGATTAATAAAGAAAGTTTAAATCTGCAGAAATGTGCACAGGTGGAAAGCTGGAGAGGTTTCCCCCTAAGTTTCTGCTCCCACCTTTGATGCCTTGCTGTACTGAAGGTCTAACCTCCCCAAAATAGTTCAGATAAGATGTTCCTACTCTCTAGTGCACCTGGCGTTCCAGATAACAGAGAGACCCAGTAGAACACAGGATCATTGTTACACTATGATGAGAAACTAAAATGTTCAGATTTTAACGATTAACTAATAATGTTTGCCAAATAGGAAAGGAAAGGCAAGGCAAGGCAAGGCAAGTTTATTTGTAGCACAATTCATACAAAGTGTAATTCAAAGTGCTTCACAAGAAGGAAAAGAAAAAGAATGCATTAAAATCACAAAACATAGAATCAAAAAGTTTAAAAATTAAATAAATAGAATCATTAAAACAGATAAAAAAAAGAGCAATTAATAAAAAGCACAGTTAAACAGAACTGTTTTCAGCCTAGATTTAAACATTGTCACAGTAGAGGCCTGTCTCACGGCTTCAGGAAGTTTGTTCCAGACTTTTGCAGCATAAAATTGAAATGCAGCTTCTCCATGTTTAGTCCTGACTCTAGGCACCAGCAGGAGGCTGGTCCCGGAGGTCCTCAGAGTTCTAGATGGTTCATAAGGTACTAACATATCACAGATGTACTTTGGTACTAGACCATGGAGAGACTTAAACACAAGCAGAGCAGCTTTAAAGTCTATTCTCTGAACCACAGGAAGCCAGTGCAGAGACTTTAGCACAGGACTAATGTGATCATATTTTCTAGTTCTTGTGAGGACTCGAGCAGCAGCATTTTGAATAAACTGCAGCTGTTTTAAAGGCTTTTTGTTCAGACCAGTGAGTAGACTGTTGCAATAATCTAACCTACAGGAAACAAATGCATGGATAAGAACCTCTATGTCTGTTTTAGAAACCAAACCTCTGATTTTGGCAATGTTTTTCAGGTGGTAAAAGGCTGCTGATGTAATTGATTTGATGTGACTGTTGAAGTTAAAGTCTGAGTCCATTATTACTCCCAGATTTCTAACTTGATTTGTCGGTTCCAGAGAGAGAGATTGAAGGTAACTGATGACACTTTCTCTTTGTTTCTGTGGGCCAAAGACAATGATTTCAGTTTTGTCTGAGTTTAGCTGGAGAAAGTTGTTTTGCATCCAGACTCTGATTTGTTGAATACAGTGACAGAGTGAATCCACAGGTCCATGTTCACCTGCTGTCAGTGACACATAAATCTGAGTATCATCTGCGTAATTGTGATAGGACACGTTATTACTGGCTATCAATTGCCCTAACGGCAGCATGTAGAGGTTAAACAGCAGGGGTCCAAGAATTGACCCCTGGGGAACCCCACAGGTCAAAGGCATGTGATCTGACACACAATTTCCAATTTCTACAAAATACTTGCGTCCTTCTAACTAAGATTTAAACAAACTAAGCGCAGTACCAGAAACACCAACCCAGTTCTCTAACCTCTGTAGAAGGATCTCATGATCTACAGTGTCAAACGCAGCACTCAGGTCCAACAGGATTAAAACAGAGACTTTGCCAGCGTCAGTGTTCATACGAATGTCATTTGTTACCTTGATCAGAGCTGTCTCTGTACTGTGATGAGGTCTAAAACCTGACTGGAAGACATCAAATGAGTTGTTCACTAAAATAAATTTTGTCAGTTGTTGGTAAACAACTTTCTCAAGAATTTTTCCTGTTAACGGTAAGTTTGAAATAGGCCGATAGTTTTTAAGTACTTTGGCATCAAGACTACTCTTCTTTAAGAGTGGCTTGATGACCGCAGTTTTCAAGGCACTTGGGAAGGTTCCGGTTTGAAGTGACACATTGACTATTTTAGTGATTGGTGCCAACATGCTGGTTAACCCAGATTTTAGAAATCTGGTGGGTAATATATCAAGAGAGCAAGTAGATGAACTCAGACTAGTGATAATTTCTTCAACAGTTGTTTCTTTTACTGAGGTGAAGTCATTTAGCTTTAACAATCTAGATCAGGGGTGGGCAATTAATTTTTATCAGGGGCCGCATGAGAAGCCTGAATTGTGTCAGAGGGCCACCAACTTTCTTTGATTGTAAAATACTTCAATATTTTAAATAGCTGGTACTGATAATTCAATTCAATTCAATTTTATTTGTATAGCCCAAAATCACAGAATGTCCGTCTCAATGGGCTTCACAAGAAAAAGAGGAATGTATTAACACAAATACACAACAAGAAAAATAACTAACAAATGCTAACTAAACAAGACTAGCACATTAATGCACTTAGACTCTCCTTCTCGGTGAGGAAAAACTCCTAAAAAACCCATCAGTGGGGAAAAAATAAGAAACCTCATGGGGATCCACGTGAAAGAGAGATCCCTCCCCCGGGACGAGCAAACAATGTGTCACAGATTATTGTTTAAATATTAGCTTATTCTAATCTACAGCTAAATATCTAAAGAAGTCAATAAATGTTCTTCATCCTGATGGAAACACTGGGGGGCTCCTCAGCCCGGAGATGTCCAGAACGGGGATGAGTAGATGTTCTTCATGCTGATGGAAACACGGGGGGCTCCTCAGCCCGGAGATGTCAAGTACGGGGATGAGCAGATGTTCTTCATCCTGATGGAGACACGGGAGACTCCTCAGCCCAGCGATGCCCACGGCGGGGATGAGTAGATGGATTTCGTCCTGATGGAGCGGGGATGAAGAAGCGCGGAGGTCTCCTCGGTGTGGCCATGCCCAGGACAGGAACGCAGAGTCCTGGATGGGGCTCTCTCCCAGAGAGGAGGGAGAGAGGTGGACAACATGTGAATTGTATTGTACCAACTAGCAGTGTAATTCTAAATAAACAGACAATTTAGAACAATGAATGAGATAGCAAGCCAGGGGTTTAGGGTAGAGGGTTAGAGTAGGGGGTAGGGGGAAAGAGCCAAGACAGTCTGGCAGAGAATAGTAGATAGAATTAGAGGACAGAACCCCAATGTACCATACTTTCCCCAGCTTTTACTATCTAGCAGCCAACTATTAATTATATCAGCTAATTGAATCTGTTTCTATCTGGCCTGTTGATAAGCTTGTTCAAACAGGAATGCTTTAAGCCTCCCTTTAAATGTAGGAACACTGTCTGCCTCTCTCACTTGAGCTGGGAGCTTATTCCATAAAACTGGAGCTTGGTAGCTAAAGGCTCTACCTCCAACTGTACTTTTAGAAATCCTAGGAACCACCAATCAGAAGATAACTTGTCCTGACGGCTGCGTTTCTGGTAGTGTGAAGTTTAGTTTGTAGTTTTCATCAGACTCCGTTGCTCCCACGCTCCGTTGCTCCCACGCTCTTCACCAGACAGATTTCTGTATTTCTCTTCATGCTTGGTGGTGTAGTGGTGAACACAGCAACCTGTGTACCACAGACTAAGCACACTGCTTTAATTTCTGTAAAGAAATATTTGGAAGTCCATGTTTTGTTGAAAATACGACATTCGTTTTCAACTTTTCTTTTCTTGGGGTGTGCCGACATCTTGGGGATAACCTGGCAAACAGTATCACCTTCACTCACACACGTGTATACGCGAGTGAAGGTGCTACGTCTACGACGTGCATACGTAGCGACGTAACGCTTTTCAAAATAAAATTTCAAAATAAAAGTTAAAAAAAAAGTTTAATTTATGGTGTTTATGATGAGGACGTACAAAGGGCTGGATGTGGCCCGCGGGCCTTAATTTGCCCAGGTCTGATCTAGATAGTGGTAAGATTATCATTTGAACTGTGGCTTTGATGGAATTTTTGATGTTCTGAACCTTGTCATTAAAAAATACAGCGAACTCATTACATTTTGAAGTCGAAACCAATTCAGCGACGATTTGAATTGGGGGATTTGTTAATCTATTTATTGTTGCAAAAAGTACACGTGAGTTATTATTACAGTTCCCAATTATTTGAGAGAAATACATCTCTCGAGTTTTAAGTAAGATCTGATTGTAGACATGTAACTTCTCTCTATAAATCTCGTAGTGAATCTGGAGCTTAAGTTTGCGCCATTTACGCTCAGCTTTCCTGCACTCCCGTTTTTGTGCATCGTTTCTCCAAGGTGCTTTCTGCTTATTTTTAACTGTTTTCACCTTCATTGGGGCGATGGCATCCAGAACATTCATAACACTAGACTGAACAGAGGTAACCGAATCGTTAACATCAAAACTCGAGAAATCTTCAAAATGAACCATTTCCATGAACTGTAAACATGTGTTGTCATTCATCTGTCTGCTGTGAATAACTGTCGGTCCAGGCAGTGACCTGGGAGCGACAGTGAGGTCACAGAAGACACAGAAATGATCAGATAAGGCAACGTCAGACACAATCACATTAGAAACATTAACTCCTTTAGTAATGAGGAGGTCCAGAGTGTGACCTCTGCTGTGGGTGGGATCTTTCACATGTTGAGTCAAACCAAAGGTTTCTAAAACATTTTTGTCATTGATGCTGTCAACATGAACATTAAAATCACCTGTTATGACTAAACCATCAAAATCTGTGCATATGATTGAAAGAATTTCAGTAAAATCATCAATAAAATATTGGCAGCGATGGGGAGGCATGTACAGAACTAGGAATAGTATGGCAGAGGATTCTTTTAGCTCAAGCTTAAATGACAAATACTCAAAAGATGGAAATGTCCCAAACGAAAGCCTCCTGGTGCTTAGGTTATCTCTAAAGATCGCACAAACTCCTCCCCCTTTTTTCTTTTCTCTTATTTCAGATTCAAAATTAAAATTATGTGAAGTGGCTTCTACTTGAACTGCTTTACCTGTATTTTTATCAAGCCAAGTTTCTGTTAAAAACATAAAATCAAGATTAAAAGAAGAGATACAATTATTAATTAAAAATGTTTTGTTACATAAGGACCTGACATTGAGCACAGCAAGTTTCACTTTTGCTTCAGTGGGACTAGCTGTTATATTCTTACAGGGAATTTCAATTAAATTTCTGTGTTTGAACAGCCTTCTTGTCCTATTGCGATGAATTCGATTGGAGATGACTGTAGTTATAGCACCCGCAGACTGTTCTCTGTCACAGGGCCCCAGCCTGAGCTGAACTTTATCATGACTGTGTGTCCTGAGACAGCAGAGGCCCAGTGCATCCTAGCTCTGAGAAATGGTACTTTCAGGAGCAGGTGGGGAGGGGTGAGTGGGGAGAAGTTTGGGGGATGATGTAGGTGGATTTGGAGCTGGGTGGAGTTTGGGTGAGATGCGTTTGGGGCGAGGAGGGGGAGGTGCAGGATGTTTTTGAGGAAAAGGCACAGGAGTACATGGCGTCATCTTGATACCGTCATTAATCAGGTTTTCCAAGTGATGAGGAAGAGCCAGTGGTGAGGGTGGAGATGAAAAGGAGGAAGTGTCTTTTGTAAGGGTGGATGTAGCAGGGAGGGCTACATCCACCCTGCTACATCAGTGGCAAAGGGGGAAACATCCAAATGTGAGCCCTCTCTTGGAACTGCAATAGGGCTGACAACCTGAGGTGGAGACTCCCGTATTGAAGGTGTTGATCTCTGGGTAGGTTTTGGTGACGCTGGCACGGGTTGTTGTTGTTGCTGTAGAGCTGATGCAGTTCCTGGAACACCGGCTAGGTCTCCAGGTTTTCCAGGAGCACATTTTCCACTTTGATTCCTTCTCTGTTTAGGCACCTGCCTCAGCCTTTCATTGATCCTCAGAGCATGGAGGATGTTCTTCTTCAACATTCTCACTCCATCTCTACTCAAGTACGGGCTCTTTCCCTTGAACAGGTCCTCTCGTTTCCAGAACAGATCAAAGTTCTCAATATAATTCAGTTCTCTCAATGTGCACTCTTTGGAGAGCCATGTGTTCAGCTGGAGTAAGCGGCTAAACTTGTTTTTCCTTCCATCAATGTTAGAAGGAGGTTCACTGATATAAACTTTAGCAGGTACTCTTTGCAACTCATTAAAAAGTTCACAAAAATCTTTCTTCAAGAGTCCTGATTGTTCTTTTTTGTGTCAACCGCTCCCACGTGTACAATTAACTGCTTTACTCCTTTAAGCACTGTATTTTTGACTAGTTTTGTAATGTCCGTGACTACCGCCGAAGGGCAGCAGAGCACTTGGAATCTCTTATCTCGTATTTGGGCTATGCACCCATCGCCAAGAAGAAACACTGAGTCTTTGGCCTTGACTTGTGGCACAGATTCTGTGACTTGCTGCCTGGTATTAACATTTGATATGGCACATTCTGTTCTCTTATCTCCCACATTTTCAAACTCTAACTGTGAAAGCGCAGAAAATCTGTTTTTAAGTGGAATTGTAGCTGCGCTGTTTCTACTTCTAATATCTTTCTGTTTCTTCGTAGCACCATGTTGGTCCTTAAAGAGTTTCGGAAAACTAACTGTATCATTCAAACTAAAGTCGCAGTCATTCTTGTGAACAATGGGTTCCTTACCCAAAGGTAGCGTCTTGTCAAGACTTTTTTCTGACTCCAAAATGTTTATCCGTGCTTGTAGGGCTTTAATTTGTTGTTCATAATCCCAGAATTGTTGTTTATAATTCCAACACTGATAGCAGCAGTTTCTCCCATTCTTTTCTGCCATCGCCATCTCGTTAGATGCAAAAATGGTCAAAATGTATAAAATCTTAGGTAATCCACAATTTTGGGGTGATAAAAAAGAAAAATAGAAAAATAAAGATGATTTTAAATGATTTTAAAGTGATTTTAAAGCAAAAGAATTAAAAAAAAAAAAAGCGACAGAGCAAGCAGCAAAGTGTCCTCCCCAGTCAAAGACAGGAAGTGTATTCAGAGTGGTATTCAGCACACTTCTGACAGTGATGCCCCTTGACGTACTGTCAGCTGGTTTAACTTCTGATGTCACGTAAAACCATTGCTGATTGCTCAGACCTTGTCTAAATTTCTGGACCCCGTTTGTTACAAAAGAGTGGAAACAACAAGCATCATTGTTTACGTAGACGAGTACTACTTTTGTATCAGTCAAGAAATATTCCTTCACATCACAACACAGTTCTTCCTGTAACATGTTGCTAAGACTGAAATCACTGCTGCTGTTAGTTCAAGTCTGGGGATTGTGGCCAGTTTAAGTTGGAGACACTCAAGCGTTTGCTATTATCAAAGAGCAGTGAATCTTGTCTTCATTGTTTTTGTGTCTCAGATAGCTGCACTATTCATAATCACTTAAGTTTGAATCAGAAAAGTGTTGCAAGTCTATTTCTTTAGGTTCACCACAACTAGCAGGTCGATAGCATCAGGAATTGTTTAGCTTTGCAAGATTTGCAAAGTCACTTTCCCAACTCTCCCACCTTGGCATTAGGAAGTTAGGTAGGGGATCGTCCTATCCGTCACATTGTTGTCACATTTTCTGCAACGTTCTCTTTCTATTTAGTACATATGGCACTAAAAATCCGAGTGGGTCATAGATAGACGCAACGGTAGATAGAATGGCCCTGTGCGTAGCTGGCTGAATCCTTAGTGTGTTGTCAAATCTGAAATAGTCCTTTTCCAATGTTCCATTGGATGCCGAAAGCTCTCTCTTGTGGCGTGCCTTTGAATCTTTAGAGTTTGTCTTTATGGCCCATTCTGATGGAGCTTTGCGTGTGTGATTCCTGGAGATGAACTTGTTCAGACCGAGATTACCTATGCTGCAGATCTTTCTGGCTCATTTTTCCAACTGTATTGCTCCGTCCACAGAGTTAGTGCTTGTTACTCCATCATCAACATAAAAATCTTTCTCCATGAACTGTGAACCTGCAGGATGTGAGAGGCAGGGTTCATGGCCGAGTGTTTCAGTCCGTAATTTGCACAGCCTGGAGACGATGCCGCACCGAAAAGGTGTTCTTTCTCTCTGTAATTCTTAGATTGTGTGCTTGTATCACCGTTTTTCCACCAGAGGAAACGTAGATAGTCTCTGTCTCTTCCATAGACATGAAACTGATGGAACATCTTTTCTATATCGCTCATCAGAGCAATAGGTTGTTGCCTGAACCTTAAGAGAATCCCAGTCGAATTATTTTGTTTTGTTTTTTTTAATTACTCTATTCATCCCTCACCGGGGAAATTTGTTTGCTGCACTCCTTACACCGCAGCAGGCTGCCCTTCAACGGCGCCAATGGTGGGAGAAGTGGGGGCCAGGTGTCTTCTCCAAGGACCCTAGACGTGCTCTCCGTGGACGCAAACCCGCGACCTTCCGGTCCGCGGGCGAACGCGCTAACCACGCAGCCACCGTCTCCACCCCAATTAATTAAGTCCGGCCCTTGGAGAAGATTTTCATTGAGACTTGTTCCGGTGTGTTTGGCCGAACAGTCGAGTACAACACATAGTTTTGTGGGTTTTTCGGGGTGGTAAATCACATGGTGGGTAATATATCATTGTTTACCTTCTGTTCCTTCAGTAAATTATTTTTCAATAATGTCATTCATATATGCAACATAGTCCCTTTTGTACCTGTTTGAATGGAAGAGGCATCTCACAGTGTCCTTGTATGTTTTTCTTTATTCCTTCCTTGAAAAATGAGATCGTCAGGTGAGCATCGGCTCTAAAACTAAACCATGCAGCGTAGGGTCAGACCCTCGGCTCTCCTGCTCCACCCTTGGTCCTGGCTCCATGGGAGGACTTTGGTGACTCATGTTCAGGCAAGGCAAACTTGGCCATGGTTGTTTTCTTCTTAGGGGTTTTTGAGCCACACTATCTCTGGCCCCTCACCTAGAATTGGGGTACCAACACAGTTTCTGGGGTTGTTGTGGCATGCAAACCCTCCACCACGGAGGAGGGAAAACATGTTTCCAGATTCGTAATCTAACAGAATACAATAACATTTTTGTTTAGTTCTTTTTGAAAAACCTGTAAAATGTTTAATAACTTCTGATTATTTTTAATTATGGTTTTACATTATTTTGCTTTAAATGTTTAATTTTTTTTGGAATTTAATGAATAAAACTTTGATTGAAAACAGATGTTCTAATGTAGAGTAAACGATAGTGTGATGGTTTTTTTTACTGATAAAATTAGATATTTTTTGAACAGAAACAGTGAGGAAAGGGTTAGTCACACCTTTTATCTTAAAAACAGAACTTTTAAACTTCAATTTCTCTTGATTTGTTGTTCTTTTTGACTCCTTTTGAAAGACCGGGAAATGCACAAAGTTGGTGTCTGAGGAACTCTTGGAAAAAACAAGCTTTCTACCAAGTTTATTAAAAATTTAAATAAAAAAAAACAAAACGTGTTTTCTGCTTTTTGGTGTCTTTATTAGTTGTTTCTTAAGTTATCAAACTTTAATCTCTTGTGTTTTTTTTGTTTTTGTAACTGCCCCCAAAGGTGTTTCGCAGGAACAGAGAAAACCACGCTGTACTGACGGTTGTTAGCATTTATTGACAAGTGTAAAAAAAATCCAAAAAAACAACACATAACTATACACTTCAACAAAATCAACACAAAAAAGAACCAAAATACAACAAACAACTACATTTACTCTGTACGCCTTCTGGTTCTACATTCGTTTTTTTGGTCTTCTTCTAGCTGCCCTACACTAAGCACATGCAGTACTACAATTCAAATTCTAAGGTGAAGGTTGCCCAAATACAAAAAATTACAGACAGCTGCCTTTATGTCCCTCCAAAACTCCCAAGGTCCAAGCAAAGATGCAACCAAAATGGACGTCAGTCCCAGTTGTGTCACGGATCTAAAAAGGAGATTCCAGGCTTTGTTACTCCATTAGAACATGGCCGACTGTCTTTTCCACACCACAGGCACACAACCCATTAGGTCTCTTCCCAATTAAGGCTAAGTCCTTAATTTGAGTGCCCAAGCCTCAGCCTAGTGAACAGCACTTGTTCAAACTTCCCCCAGCTGGTGTCTCCCCCCTTGACAGACTTTTGAATTGAATAAAAATGTCTCCCTCTGCTCTCTTCATCCCATACTCTTTGTCATACTTCAGACCATCTTCACCCGGTGCGTTCTTATCCCCTCTATCAATAGCGCCTCACAACTCTGTTAACGGGAAGAACAAGTTTACTAGGTCCGAATTATCATCATTAGGGCTAAGTTTAAAGTCCCGTCCAATTAAAGTGTCAGTGTGCACCCTAAAGCCCCGCCTCACCAAGATTCTCTTCACAATGCACTTCCTGAAACTTTCTAGCCATCCCTCCTTCTTCCAATACTGACGTCTCCACCCCGAGCGTACTACAATACTCCCTTCAACTCTCCCGTTTAGAAAATTTTATTATCCGATGAGCCACAGCTCTCAACCTCTTTTATTCAATACAATACTGCTTTCAAGGACACCAACAGAGCAATGTTTATGCCCTGTTCCTTCCCTTCACAGACTCAGTACACGTTCTATTCTACTACAGGACACTAACCCTTTCCTTCACATACACCTTCAGCGGGATATGTCTTGGCCACATTCTGAGAAATAACACTACAAAGGGGATCCCACCATTCCTCCACAGCGACCTGATCCAGACCATTATTACACCCTAGAACCAATTCGTCCCACTTGGCACTACTAAAACCCTGAAACTCAGATGCTCCTCCTTTAACAGAACTCCACCAAACTCTACCATAATTGGAAAGTGATCACTTCCCATCACAGACGACACCAAAGTATCCCACCCACTCCTCCTAGCCAGAACCGAAGACACAAAGTGGACTGTGCGTTCAAATCCCCAACCTACAATACTGGTGCAAACACTTCTTAAAGCACTGGATCCAAAGAGCCAATGTTAAGGCGCAAACATGGATTATAAAAATATAATATATAAAAATATGCAACAACAAACGTTACCTTCAATCCCCAAACCCTCACAGCCAAATATTCCAACTGTGTGCTAAGCGAAAATCTCTGAAATCGGACTCCTCTTTTGAAGGGCCCATCTTATGCAAAATCGACTTTACAGAGTTTTCTACCTTGTAAGAGTGATGTCCGGGCCTTGTATATGTCACCAAAGGGGTTTCTAGATTGATTTAGCCCGTTTTTCACAAATTGCTGTGGATTTCTGCTACGCTCAGACAAAACAACCAATGAGCAGATGTCTAAAGTATGACGCATTTGACGTAGCCAGGACGGACTTCGCACACGCCCCCCTCCGCAGCAAAACCTCCCTCCTCACCACCCGCCCGCACTCCTCACCCGCCTCCACTCTGGCCTTACGCCCTCACAAACTAGCTTTCAACGTCCGATATACAGGCTGGTTCGCTGCTCTGCGTCTTTTTTATTTTCTTGCTTGAAACACGCTTTTTGTAGCTACGCACTGGTTTACGCCTGCCTTCCCCCTCCCGCTCAGAGATGGAAGGAGGAATAGCGGCTCAGTGAGAGCAGAGGGCGGAGCTTGTACTTTCTCAGGATGGGCGGGAGGATGAGCAAACCTTTCATAGTTCCGGGTCTGTGACTGCGCTCCACCAAATCAATATATTTTCATAACTATCCTGTAATGCATGTTGCAAACCTCACATTTTCCGTGTGTATGTGCATAGAATACAATGTGAAAAGAGTTATTTTACATGAGATGGGCCCTTTAATAAATATCGCACAACCTCCCCCAGGCCTACAGTATCTACCTGATCACATCGTTCAATCTCAAACCCAGGCACAACAAAATTCAAGCAAGGTTTCAACCACGTTTCTTGCACACAAACAATGTCAGGAACTTTCTTGAGTTCAGTTAAAAAAAAAATAAGTTCCTGTCCATTTGCAACAAACCTACAAGTATTCCATTGAAGCACTCAAAACACTGTTCCACCCTTGGAGAACTACAGACCCTCATCTGCAGACCCTCACGATCCCTCCGAGAATGCGCTATATTCAGACACTCTGGGGGACCTGAACTCCCAAAAACCAATGCGCCTCTTTGGCTACTACAGCTTTAATAGACTAAAACTAGAATTAACTAACTAACTAAAAACTAGACTAAAAATGTTATAAATCTTTGCCGCCTAAAACTAGTGGAAAACTCTTGAGTTTTTGTCGACTAAAATGTGACTAAATTTTAAATTAATTTTTGTTCCAAAGACTAAGAATAAAACTCAGATGGCTGCCAAAAACAACATTGTTGCAAAGGTTCCCACAATTTCAATTACATATATTTACAACTATTTCCTTCATGCTTTTATTTTACTCCTACTGTATATATGTGTAATTGAGACATTATAAATCAATACGGTTAGAATCCGTAAGAATTGGAACTTCAAACCTGGTTGAAAGTCCAAGCCTTATCAGGCTTGATAATCAGCCGGGATATGAAGCTGGAAATAAAACTGCTTCATAAAACACATTGTCTTTTTTTTCCTGCTTGATCAGTTTGTTGGAACATGAATCCTCTGCAGCTCCTCCTACCTGTTCTCCCTCCATCACAGGTAGAAATGTGTTTCATTCCAGGAAACAGCTCACCTGTGTGTCAGTCTGTGGAGCAGAGAGTCTTCTTCTCTCAACAAACTGTAAGTCTGAACTTTTCTCTTTCTTTCTGAAACGTTTCTCTTCAAATGTTTGAAAAAGTTCTAACTTGATCAATAATGTTGATGTGAGTCCTTCATTGAAGTTAAATAGAAAAGTTTAAAATAATTCCTGAAACTTCTCCAGATGCTCACATTCTGTTCAGCTGCTCTAAGTAATAAAGTTCTGTCCCAGCCTAATTTATACTGGATTCTCCTGATTTCTGAAGAAATGACATTTATTTAATTATTGAGTGTGAAATGGTGTGAAAAGTGTGCTTAAGACTGATTGTCTGGGTAACTCTGTAAGAGCCTTGAACTTTGGACATGCTATGACACATACTTTAGTGCATATCACTAGTGGAGGCGTTGACTCAGTGGTAAAGTGTCTTTGGACCGGAAAAAGCCAGTTCAAATCCCAGTGAGCCATTTCTCATTTTTTAAGTTCTTGAAAGAAAAAAAAGAGAATAGATTTATATTGAATACGTATGATTTAACATGTAACAGATCAATCTTCACATACAGCTCCCACCTTAAGATGATTTTTTTATTTAAATTATTTTAAAGTACTACATTATATTCATTCCTCAATGATAACATTTCTGTACTGAATTGCTCCACTGCAGGCAGCCATGATGGTGTCAATGTTGGGGGACACATAGACATGAGCTTAAAGGGATTTGAACTGACATCTTCTGGTCCAAGGACTAACACTTTACCACTGAGCCAACGTCTCCCTGAAGAAATTTATCTTCTCCACAAACAAACTGCAGGATCTTTTTATTTCCTGCAGTCACACACTCTAAAATACACACCAAGTTATTTTCACTGCAGAAAAACTGAAATTATTGAGGATTAATTGGTTGAGGTTGATAAATGTGGAAGACCGGAAACATTTTAGATTTTTATAGCTTCAAACAAGGAGTCTGACCGTTTCAACTAGTTATACCATTAAGTGTCAGAGCAAGACCTCTAAATGGTTTCAAAGCAGCAGATGATGAAAGGATGACTTCAGCTGATCTTTATGGGACTCTACCGCTGGTTCTGGACAGGGCGAAGGAGAGGCACAGACAATAAAAACAGTTTTAACTTTATTTATTTAAAACCCATTAAAATGGCTGTTCTTAAAATAATTCATGTGTTGGGTTTTAGTCCACCGGCTCATCCTGGTCCACAGCCTTTACGAGCCCCTTCATTACTGGCCCATTTGTTTCCGGGTCCACTCTTTACGGGCCCACTGATCTGGACCGCCGACAGCAGAGAACTTCTTCACCGGTGTGGTCCATTAAGGAAACCTCATGTGTCTTTTCAGGTGGCAGCCTTCGCCGCACAGTGGTGTGCAGGCTGACACACCACCACACCACCAGCCCATAGTTACACAGGAGAGCTCCCCACTGTGTGTCTCATCTCCTCCCCCACCTTCCTCTTATATAGAAGTCAGGGACTATACCACTTCTTAGTAGCAGGTGAAGTAAATAAAATAATTAAGACAAATAAAACATGAAGAATACAACTATAAAAACCATGTAGTAAAATTATTTTAAAAAAGTCCACCTACTAAATACAAATGAATGATGTGTGTTTCCTCTGCAGCCAGAAAGTGTGTGTGAGCTGATGTAGATTCAGCAGCATGGATCTGGACGAAGAGGATGGAGTCATCCTCTCTAAACTCACTCAGAGGTCAGATGATCATCTCTAACTGTTCATGACTCTTCTCCATGGCAGAGATCAGAACTCACATCATCAAACATCTGAATTCACAGGAAGCAGCCTGGACCTGGATCTGAACCCAGCTGTGTGTCCATGAGGAGTGACCGATCAAAGGATTTTCCTATTCACTTTAAATCAGATCCACAGAGGTAATAAAAGTTTAATATCTGTTGCTTTGTTCTTTCTTTTTAAAGTTGTTAGTCTATGCCTGGAGCCAGCAACATAAAATGTTGAGCCAAAAAACAAATACTGTATGTGACCCCACATTACAAAATTAGTCGCATATCGCAATTCATTTCTACAGCCTTGTAGAGGAAAAAAATAACCTTTCCAACGATGTACAAATGATGTTGATGTTTATGTTGATTTGAGAACATGCTACCTTGTCCAAAATAAATAATATTTTTATGACAAAAAAAATAACTCAATTATGATTCTTTTTACTACTAGATACTCCATGTTTACAAACGGACCGCCACTTACGGATAGGGTGGGGAGCACCAGAAAAACAGTTTAACATTATTTGTTAAAATTTAAATTACGAGACTTTTGTTTATTCATCTGCTCCTTCCATCACTTCCCTTCAGGGGGCGCCACAGCAAGTCAGTTTCTTCCAGTTAACCCTATCTGCTGCATCTTCTTCAGTCACACCAACTATCTTCATGTCTTCCTTCACTGTATCCATGAACCTCCTCTTTGGTCTTCCTCTAGGCCTCTTTCCTGGTGGTTCCAAATCCAGCATCCTTCTTCCAATGTACTCTCTCTCTCTTCTCTGCACATGTCCAAACCATCTCAGTCTGACCTCTCTGACTTTAAAACCTCTAACATGTGCTGTTCCTCTGATCCTGTCCATCCTGGTCACTCCCAGAGAGATCCTCAGCATCTTCATCTCTGATACAAACATCTCTGTTTCCTGTCTTTTCCTCAGTGCTACTGTCTCTAGACCAATCAGCATGGCCGCTCTCACCACGGTTTTCTACACTTTTTCTTTCATTTTATCTGAAACTCTTCTATCACACATCACACCTGATACTTTCCTCCACCCGTTCCAGCCTGCCTGAACACGCTTCTTCACCTCTTTTCCACACTCTGCATTGCTCTGGACTGTTGATCCTAGATACTTAAAATCTTTCACCTTCTTTATCTCTTCTCCCTGTAACCTCACTTTTACTCAAATCCGATAGTACACGCATGATTTAAACATTAGGTAAAAATGGGTCTGGGTAGCCTTCTTTTGATATAAATGATTCAAATTAACTGTTAATGATGTCAACATGTGTATTTATAATGAAATATGTAATTCCTCTTTCATATGAAAGGTATTAATCCTGTATACTCGCATTAAAACACGAGTATAGGAAGTAAAAAGTACTGTGACTTTTTTTTAATTTTATTTTGGTTACTGTTGTTGAAACTTGAGAACGTACTGCTTATAGAACGTGTTTTTGATAAATAAACCAAATACTGTTACATACTGGTTATTTTATGCTTCTTAAAACATTGTTTACATTAGCCAAAAAACTGGGGAAAAAAGGAAAAATTAATTAATTTGGTTGGTGCAAAACATTAAAAGTAAAGTATAAAATCAAATTAATACAGTTTAAGTTTGCTGTCATTTTAATGACCCTGTCCTTCCCTGTCTCAGCCCAGAGAGGTATGTCTTTGATTTTCTGTGTTATCTCAATTTTGTTTTTTAAGTCTCCAAATAGAAGTTCTGAATTGTTGATAGAATGACTTCTTCATTGAGTCAACATCGGTCAATGTTGTTCTTCAAGTGTTATTATCTCCCAAGTTGCAACAAAACTAGCAGCAGTCATGCAGTGTCAGACATGCCAAGTGTCCCGCACTGGGCGGATGACACCCACAATTAGGGCCTATTTCACGTTTACCTGCCAAGGCTAAAAAAACTCCTACGTGATGTACACTCTAGTGCATTTCATGAACATGATTACATGTACAATGAGGCTAAGCACATCGCATCTCCTGCTGCTGCAGCTGTGCATCTGAAGGTGAAAGTGCACTAGCCAGCTGGTAGTACCGCTAGAAGGTAGTAGCCGTTAGTAGCACAAGGAGTCCCTGGTAGTGCTAGTAGCCGCTAGTAGCGCTACCAGCTGCTAGTAGCCACTAGTTGCCGCTCATAGCCACTAGTAATAAAATGTTTTCTAAAGAATCTAAACATCTGGATTCACAGGAACCAGCCTCGACCTCGATCTGGACCAGGACCTGAACCCAGCTGTGTGTCCATGAGGAGTGACCAGTCAAAGGACTTGTTAAATGATTTTAAATCAGAACCACAGAGGTGATAAACAGTTTTAATACTGTAGTTTTGTTCATTCTTTTCAAAGTTGTTTGTCTACATTATTAAATATTAAATATTGAATAAATGTTGAATATTATAACCAATGATAAAAAGTTTTCGAGATACTCTAAACATTGAGATTCACAGGAACTAGCCTGGATCTCAGCATTGTTATTCTTTTTCATGGTGTAGTTTTTTTTTACATTTTACTTTGTTTTGGAAAGTTTGAACATTTTGAAAATAATTTTTTTGAACAATTTGAAAAACGCTTTAAAAAATATGGGGGGAAAATGTGAAGAAGCGTGTGCAGGCAGGCTGGAACGGGTGGAGGAAAGTATCAGGTGTGATAGAAGAGTTTCTGATAAAATGAAAGGAAAAGTTTACAAAACCGTGGTGAGAGCGGCCATGCTGATTGGTCTAGAGACAGTAGCACTGAGAAAAAGATAGGAAACAGAGATGGAGGTAGCAGAGATGAAGATGCTGAGGATCTCTCTGGGAGTGACCAGGATGGACAGGATCAGAGGAACAGCACATGTTAGAGGTTTTAAAGTCAGAGAGACCAGACTGAGATGGTTTGGACATGTCCAGAGGAGAGAGAGAGAGAAAGAGAGTACATCAGAAGAAGGATGCTGGGTTTAGAACCACCAGGAAAGAGGACTAGAGGAAGACCAAAGAGGAGGTTCATGGATTTAGTGAGGGAAGACATGGTAGTTGGTGTGACCGAAAAGGATGCAGCAGATAGGGTTAGATGGAATAAACTGACTTGCTGTGGCGTAAAGAGAAGAAGAAGAAGAATGTCTCTTAGAAAGTACAACTTCAAAATTAAAAGAGGTTAAAAAGTTTTTCCGTCTGGAAACACTACAGACTACGTGCAAAAACCAATTTTATAATGTCAACAAGGCCATAATATCCAGGTCAAAGTTCCAATGTGAGATAAACACATGATACATTGGCTGCATATCTGTGTTTATCTGAGGCAAAACTGGGACATCATTCCTGCGCCTGATCCTAACTCAACTGCGTTGAAGGGCTGGATTCATTTAAAGAAAATATCTGTTGGTAATATTCTAACTGCAAATATTAGTATGAAAGAGAACTTTGAGTAACTGATATTACTGGGAATTCATTCATACAGAAAAAGTTGGAGAAGAATTTTCTGTTATGCAGTCCAAATGGAAACAGTGGTAACTTTTCTTTTAGCTCCCAAGTGCCCAGTCATTCTTGATCAATGTTTTAAATAAATACAAAAAATCAACAATTCTTTTGGAAGATACATCAAGTGGATAAATAACCTTTTTAAATATTATTTAACACTTGTGTGTCGGTCCATTAAGGATACACAAATGAATTAATCAATTATATACATATATTAGCATGTATCACTGCACATATTAATAATTATCAGCTTGAGCTTATTTATGGTTGTTTGAGGTTAATACAGTTTTATTTTTATTTGAACTTTCCCTCAACTTTATATGTAAAGTTGGACATCTATACAAAAAAAACCCACTGACAGGTAAAATTAACATGACTGTGTCCTGGAGCCTTTGTGGAGGCATTTGAAATCTTTTTTAAATGATAAGAGTTGATGCGGTAAACTTTGTTACATAGTTCAGATTAATGATGATGACAATGAGCATCTTCAAAGTTCCTGCAGGAATAATATCTGACTGTTCCTGATTCCTCCACAGAGTGGACCAGCAGAGCTAAGAGCTTCCCAGAAATCAATATACCCCACAGCATCAAACACAGTTGGACTCCATATTTATGGTCTGTGCATGTCCAACAACTACGTTTCTATCTCTTCAATTCAGTCATCTTCATGCTGCACTTTGTAGACCAGTGAATTGTGAAGAAAGTTGATATTTTACTCTTTACCTTTTTTACATTTGAAGAAGATTAACATCTAACTTTTTATTCAATAAAGATATATTTTTTGATGTTTTATTTTGCTAAGGTTGTGCTTTGATAATAAATGCTTGCTGTTGTGTGTAACAGAGTTTTATAAGGTTGTCTTACTGGTAAAATTGTTAGGCATTGTGTAACAGACCAGATAAAAGCCAGTTTAAACCAGAGTGTATGGTGGTCAGAAGGATGGGGAGGTTGGTCTGTCTTTTGTTTTCAGGAGATAAGGAAAAAACCTCTGTATGCAAGACAAGAAGATGGGTGGAGGAGAACGAATGACCAATGACAAGAAAGAAATAAGGCTTACTTAATGAATATTCATGAATTGCATTTTTTAGTATAAATTTGGTAACCCGAGTTGTATGGGTGTCTTTTGTTGTAACCTCACAGAGAGACATAAGTGTGCTCTATGAGGACAATGAAACCCAGATGCAACTGTTTAGATTTTCTGTTGAGGAATAAATATTGAAAATTGGGAAATTTGTTGAATCTTGGTAGTATTGAATATGTTTGGTATGCTTTAATATTTAGTTACTTAATAGTTTAGTTTGATCACCAGCCTTCTCTCTTCAGTCTGGACACGCAACAAAGACCGGGTGGTGAGATTATTTATTAATGAATGATAGTTGAAGTGAATATTGGATTTAATCAAAACCTGAGAAGAAAAAAAACCCAGATTCTTTCAATTGCCAAGGTGTCCAACATGGATTTGATGTTTGACTCCATAATTTCAGTCTGATTGGCTCCTTCATGTCCTTTTCTCTTCTAGATGCTGGAGAACAACATCATCACTTTTGTAAAGAACCAGCTGAAGAAGTACCTGAAGCTTCTGAGTCCAGATTATCCAGAATGCTCAGTGTTGGTGGGTGAGGATGAAGAGCAGAGGAGCAGAGAGGCGTTAGCGAAGATCACAGTGGACTTCCTGAGGAGAATGAAGCAGGAGGAGCTGGCTGAGCATCTGCAGAGCAGTAAGAGGATTTCTCTAAAGATTGAAGCTGCTGATGAAACATTTACTGATGTCTCATCACCTGGAACATAACATGTTCACATCCTCATTCTTAACAGGATTGAAATATTTACTGACTGATGTTTTTTCTTCTTCTCATTCAGAATTTCTCGCTGCAGCCTGTGGACGTAAACTTAAATCCTCTCTGAAGAAGAAGTTCCAGTGTGGCTTAAAAACATTTATGTTTATGTGTAAATGTTATTTTTATGTTCGGGACATACTTTTTTTTGTCTTTATTATTATTGAAATCCAGCCAAATGCTTGTTTGTTTTTTTTGTTTTTTTAATAGTGATGTAAAGTGGGGTTGGGTTCAAAATAAGTATTTTTACTTCTGCCTACACCCCTTTCAGTCTCTGTTTGTTTGTTTTTTTTTTGTTGTTGTTGTTTTTTTTTTGATTGACTTGTATATATTTTTGTTAAATTATTGACTGAAAGAATAAAATCTAACTAATTAACCAAGACTTCAGGTCAGAGAGAAGATGGCAGCTCTTGGTTAGATCAGGACTTTCTGCAGAGTTCTTCATCAGTGAAGGACAAGACATCTGAAAGAAGAAACTGGGACTTCCACAAAGCAGCTTTGTTGCTGTGGACCAATCAGCTTCCTGATTCTGCTCCATCTAGTCTGAAGATGTTACATTCAGGTGGAGGTGTCCAGATGTTGGATTGCTCCTTTTTCAGTGTAGATCAAAGTGTGTATGAGAGCCATGTAGTGTCCATGTTAGCATGCTCTGACCCCCTCCTCCTTTCAGGGTGGAACCTGCTGGAGAACCATGGCTGAGACCAGGAGGTCTGAGGAAGTGTAAGTGTGTTCTTCATTGGATTCATCCCATCCAGTCATCTTCACTCTGTTACATCACTCATTCAAAGTGTCAATAGATCAATAACTGCAGCTGGATTGTGTTTGTTCTCTCCATCAGATTCCTGTCCACTCACAATCGACACCAACACAGTGGGCAGATACCTCAAACTGTCTGAGAACAACAGGAAGGTGACATGGGTGGAGGAGCTTCAGTCATATCCTGATCATCAAGACAGATTTATCTGGTCTCAGCTTCTGTGTGGAAATGTTCTGACTGGTCGCTGTTACTGGGAGGTCCAGTGGAGAGGAAAGGTGGATATATCAGTGAGTTACTGGAAAGGAGACAGCAAAGACAGTGTGTTTGGATTCAATGATCAGTCCTGGAGTCTGAGATGCTCTGATGACGGTGGTTGCTCTGTCAGGCACAATAACAGAGAAACACCCATCTCCTCCTCCTCTGTCTCCAACAGAGTAGCAGTGTATGTGGACTGTCCTGCTGGCTCTCTGTCCTTCTACAGAGTCTCCTCTGACTCTCTGATCCACCTCCACACCTTCACCACCACATTCACTAAACCTCTCTATGCTGGGTTTGGTGTCTGGTGGTCCACGTCTGGTTCCTGTGTGTCTCTGTGCTGAGTCTAAAGAGTCTGATCCTAGCAGAGAAACTCTGACTGATGAACAGATAGTTCAGTTTGATGTTTGGATGTTTGTAGAATTACAAGCACATAAAATAGAACAATAATTCTTTCTGATATAAAAACAGAGGAATTCTACTTCCATATCACACATGCAACGTGTCCCAGAGTTCTTTGTTCTTCAGAAAGTCAGTCAAATAAATAAAAGCAGTAAAATCCCAACTGTGAGAGTTTGATGGATTTAACTTCATTTTTATTTTTGTAATAATGAATCTCTCTCAACAAATTATTCAGAAACACATTTAAAAGAAACTTTTTACTGCAAAAAAAAACTTTGTTAAGCTTATTTACATTAGTTCTGTGGTGGAATAAAGTTTGAAAAATGTTGTTTTTAGAAAAATATGAAAAATATTCTATTTGTTTTATTTGACTGTAATTTCTGCTTTTTTCAACATTATGTTTAGTTTTTGTGGATTTAATACTTATGTGATTAAAATGAATCAAACTTCAGAGTTTTAAGACATTAAAATGCAGTAAAATCCTGTAGCATTTGTTATTAAAGTGTTGAGATTTTCTCACTAAACTCTTCTTAACCTGTGTCCTTCACAAACATCTGTGGGGACCAGACAGAATTCACCAGAGACTGTGTTCAATGTGCCATTAAAGCAATTTGTGTTATGGATTGTTTCCCACGGTGGCGCAGTGGGTAGCACTGCGGCCTCATAGTGCTACCCACTATGAGGGTAGCACTATGAGGCCGGTTCGAGTCCTGGGTGGGGACGAGACTTGGAACACTGTCCTTTCTGTGTGGAGTTTGCATGTTATCCCCGTGTCTGCTTGGGTTTCTTCCTGATACTCCGGTTTCCTCCCACACTCCAAAGACATGCATGCTAGGTTGATTGGCCAGAGCCAAATTGCCCCTAGGAATGTGTGTGTATAGTTGTATGTGTGTGGCCCCGCAACCGGCTGGGCACCTGTTCGGGGTGTACCCTGCTCGCCTTGAATCAGCCGGGATGGGCTCCAGCGCCTCCGCAACCCTGTAAGGCAGGGGTGGGCAATTAATTTTTATCAGGGGCTGCATGAGAAGCCTGAATTGTGTCAGAGGGCCACCAACTTTCTATCATTGTAAAATACTTAAATCAAATATTTTGAAAAGCTGGTACTAATAATCAGAAGAATAAAGCACTCTGTAAATATGTATATTAGGTTTTGTGAAACTGTGGTCTATTGGTTAAATAAGAAAAACAATTATTGAACCAGTGCAATTTATATTTTAACTTTTTAATCTCCACAAACAATAACTTGTAATGCTTTTCACCTCATGTTACCTCTTCAGTGAGAATAATCCAGTCTGTTCTGGGCTTGAACATTGAAATCTGGCGGAATGTCTGAAGTGGCTATGTGAAGGACAGCTAAGAGGTGGTCATCAGTCATAGAGGATCTGTGTTTGGATTTGTTGAACTTCTTAACTGAGAATGTCTGTTCACATTGATAGGTAGATCCAAAGAGGACTAGGATCCTCTGAGCATGCCTCCTCAGGTGTGGAAAGTTGTCCTCTTTGAGGGCGGAGTAAAAGTCCAGCAGTGAGACTGACTTGAAGTGATCTGCCAGATGTGTGTCAGACTGCAGATCACATCACTTTGTGCATCATCCACACTGCAGTTGAAGGGAGAACAAACCATGTGCATTTCACTCTCAAGAGTTTTGAAATCGCCTTGAAAACTCTGCATGCGTGCATACGTAGCAACGTAACGCTTTTCAAAATAAAAGTAAAAAAAAAAGTTTATTTTATGGTGTTTATGATTGGCCTCACGCGGGCCGGACAGGGGCGTACAAAGGGCCGGATGTGGCCGGCGGGCCTTAATTTGCCCAGGTCTGCTGTAAGCGATAGACGAATAAGAAGGTGACTGACTAGGTTGTTTTCCCTTTCAGGAGGGGCGCGGTTCGATGACGTCATGTTTTACCTTCTGTTGTTTTGAATTAAATGACACTTGGACTTGTGGATTCTTGTGCTCATGCAATTTTTTTCTTTTTATTTATCGAATCCACATGACTACAAAGCAGTAAATAAAACCATTTTATCTGTTAAATTCTGCAGTGTGAAGTTATTTTAATGATTATTTAGTGAGCTGTGGAATAGAGGAGATATTATCTACTCCTCTGAGCAGGACCTGAGCCATTACATAACACATGGCTTTGTTCTGCTTTAAGACACTTTACAATGGACTCCATGATCATCAGTATTGATGTTGGTTTTACACCATAGTTTTGAGTTACCGTATTTTCATGACCATTAGGCGCATATGAGAGTCTTAGATTTTCTTCAAATTGAGCGGTGCGCCCTATTGTGCAGTACACCCTATGTGTGTTGTGTGTTGAGGAGACTGGATGTTTTGTTTTTTTCCACGCATCCCCATCGCTTCTGATTTATGACTCTATATGTGTTCATCTCACCGCCGGCGTGAAAAAACAAGTGAAGCAGATGAACGCTACGATTGCTGTTGATTCCGGGAGGTCTGACAAAGGAACTTCAATAGCTGAACATCGACGTGAACCGGCCATTGAAAGTCAAGCTGCGAGCAGCTTCACAAAGGGTAGAAGGCAGCGCCGGGTGAGTTACGCCACAGTTTGCCAGTGGATTGTAGATGCTTGGGCTAACGTGTCTGCTGGCACTGTTGTTCGAGCTTTCGCAAAAGCAGGCATCATTTCCGTGGAGCTGCACAGTACAGAAAGTGACTGAGAGCGAGGAAAGTCAGGGCTCACGCCAGCCGCTCGCCACGTTCGCAAATGCTAATTTTATTTCAGTGTGGCTAAATAAAACTGTTGTGGTTCCCTCAACCACCACCAGAGGGAGCCAGGGACTATCTCACCTTTCCCCCAATTTTCCCTGATGTGGACCACCTGCACCTAATCTCTCTGCTGACTATTTAAAGGCAGTCTCACCAGCATTCCTCGTCGGGTTTTCAAGCCTTCCAGCCCGGGCTGACTCCAGACCCAACGGATATCCTTTGGAACTTAGATTAACTCTTTGAAAGCCATTTTCACATCTGTTTCTTTGCTTACAGCCCTGCTGATTCTTGGTTTAATAAATCTTGCTTGATGTCCTGCATTTGGGTCCTCCTCCATCCACATCACAACAGAAACTCTGTATAATTAGCCACTTTTTCAGTCTGTGGCGAATCTGTTTTCAGATAAATCAACAGATCGTAATTTCGCCTGTGATTGACTTTAGAATCTATATTGCCTATCGCTAGTCACGAGCGCCAGCTGGAGTTATGAAGCAACGACTTTTACACTGGTCTTGATTATCATACCCAGAAAGTGTGCCCATGAAAGTGAACCTGCTATGTTGGATTTAGCGCAGCTGTTATATTCTGTGTGAAGTGTAAATTCCCAATATATGCAGGCTTCTCTTAAACTGCCATTTCTATGTAACTGTGTGTTATTTTCTGCCCAATCTCTAAGCAAGCTAAGCATTTTGTCAGTTTGAAGAAATGTGTCTCATCTGTCCTTGAATGTGAGTGTAATAAAACTAACCTGCTGGTGAGGAGCTGTGGAAGAGACCCACTAAGAAGCGGAAGTGAGAGCAGCTTTTATGTCATGTCTCGTCAATCTTCTGTTTTTGCACTTTATGGTCCATGTCTCGCTTGTGTTGTCTTGTGTTGCTTCCTGTTTTATTTTGAAACACTAACTCTCCTCTCGTTTCAGGCTATATTACTTCCTGTCCTGGTGTGTTTATCTAAGGTGTGATTGTCTAATCCTCCCTGATTGTTTCCTCCTCATGTTATAAAAGTCTGCGTCTTCCCTTGTCTTGTGTGACATTAATTTGACTGTTTGTCTAGAATGTTAGAAAATAAAAGTTATTAATTTACTTTCTGCAATTGGGTCGTCCCTCATTCCAAGCCTGACACTTTGTGCTTCGCTCTGTTCTTCTTTCTGATTCCCTCAATAACTGGCTAATGCCCGGTCTCTCAAGAACAAGTATGACGAGTTCCAGAGAAAAAAAATGATACAAAAGTAAAGCAGCATCCTGACCTTTACCGAGACGTCGTTTACAGAAGTGGACCAGAATGCACAAATTTTGTTAGAGCGGTTTGTACACGAGACGTTGAACTGCTGTCAGTATCGCTTCACGCCCTTCTACCGCCACACAAATATACTTAACTAAGACACACTGATTTACAAGAAATCTGATCTACATTTTTCTTCACTTGTTATGTGCATTCATCCAAAGACAAATGAGGCTTTTATCCTGAGCATAGTCTTTGACATAACTCAAAATCTAAAGACTGTGAAAACTAGGACTTTTAAAATGACTAAACATTGAAAACAGCAGATAAAATGATCACAGATAAAAATGTGCTAACATTATCCAGTACTGACATTCCAGAACTTATAAACAACATACTTCAATATGTGATTAATATAATGGTGCTTGGAGATTACTGTCTCTCAAATTATGACTGTGAAGACTTCAGCTTCATCGCAGGGCTGCCGAATCTTTAAGGAATCAGTTCGCCAAGTTAACTCAAAAATCTTGAAACTCTGCATGCCATAAAGCTCAGGAACGAACGTTGGCAAAACATGATACAGCAACTCGCCCCAGAGTTTAGTGAATACGATCAAATGAATGCTAACGACTTTCTGCAATTTCTCTTAGATTCGTTCACGGTGTGCTTCAGGGATGCAATGTGCCCTTCTATGAACTGGTGTCCTCCACGGAGAACAACAAGGAGAGCTCCCAGCTCTGGATGGTTAGCAACTACCATTTGCAGGCTTAAGTAGAGGTACAGACAGGTGGAGAAAGAAAACAGCCTACCCTCAGACAAAGGATAAACAAAATCCACCATTTTAAAGAAAATACTGCAGGGAGAGACGTGACGTGTTCGACTAAGATTGCTGCTTAAACGCAACCCGCGCCTCTTCCTGTGCATGTTTACCTTGAAACAGAACTGAAGAAAAAATTGCACATCCCTGACCGTGTAACACAATTATCCCTTTCATTACTGGTCCTAAACCAATCCGTCAATCGGGTCTCCAGGAGGAGCAAGCACCAGTTCCTAATCAAATTAAAAAAACTAGATTTCAAAGTGGAAAAGACCCAAGATGGCACCGGACAACAACAAAATGAAAAAGGAGAATAAAATAACATGTGAAACACGACATGTATTAGTGTCTATCTTAGTGTTTCAAAGTTTATTATGGGTTAGCTCCTCAGCATCTTACATTTACTTGTGTTTTAGCTTCACTTTGTTTATAACTTCTTAACTTAGCTTGGTAGCTTAGCTTCTTAGCTAAGCTCAGCATTTGAGCTCATTTTAGATTAACATGAGGGCCAGAGTCAGCGCAGGTACAGGCTCTCATCACCTACTGTCAAGTCAAACTTTGGGGACAAGGAAAATCTTCCTGCCACAGCTGGGTTAAAGAGTGTGTCTAAAGTTATTCCCAAACTTCACACTGAATAAAAACAAACTCCAGAGTCTTTTACTTCAGTGAAAAATGAAGATCAGTAAAAAAAGGTCATCGAAAGCATAAAAAATTTGATCAATAAGACTCAGTTTAGAATGAGCTAGAAACTAGAACCCCATCCCAGTACGACAGACCACAGCTATGAATCAAGCACTGAAAACATTGTCTTTAGAAATCTTTGTTGATCAAAGACACTGACAACGTACGTGAAAAAGAGTTGTGTTCGAACGAACCACTATTGGAAATGAATGGGCATCAGAATAAATTTATAACAAGACAAATTAAACAAGACATGTTTTGTAGGATTACCCAACCCACTTTTATAAACTTCAATATTGAAATCCCAACCATTCCGAAATCCAGCACATGACAAAACAGTTAATTATCCTTATTGAAAACTCAAGTATTACAGTCACCTTCTATCCGTGGACTGTTGTTACTAATGTGAGCAAGATGAGACTAAGCCAAGCTCTCCAAAGGGAGCTTCAAGAGACCCAAAGGTAAAAAGATTGGCATTAGGTTTAGAGAATGTCAAGTGGTGTTTATTTGACCATCAGGGCGATCCAGCTTAGTGGTCCAGAACGAGTCAAGTTAAAAGGCAATGTGGAGCAACCTGTGCACACCGCAAAGGCAACCATCGAAGAAGGTGGTAACAGTTCCTCCTCCAACTAACATCTGAGAGTGTACCAGCACATCCACAATCATTGTGGTTTTAAAGTGTGCAACAGAGGGAGAACAATAAGGACAATCGCAAGGTGAACATAATAAAAGCAAAACAGTCTTAAAAGCATGAATTTGGCCACAGAATAGGGAGGCGTTGACATTTCGGCCAGTTAGTGCCCCTACTGTGCCTCCAACCCTTACAACCAACTTCTCTACAACATCCAAGCAACATTCATTAATCATGTTGGATTATCTATATCCCTTATTAACCACAACCATCTATACATTTTGTGCTCTGACACTTTTCAGGAACATTGATACGTCTAGTTTCTAAAGGATGAAATCGGACACAAACAAAACACCGGAACAAGTCTCAATAACCATCCTCTCCAAGGGCCGGACTTAATTTGACTGGCATTCTCTTAAAGTTCAGGCAACAACCTATTGCTCTGATGAGCGATATAGAAAAGATGTTCCATCAGTTTCATGTTCATGGAAGGGACAGACACCATCTACGTTGTGGAAAAACGTGGTGGAAAAACGGTGATACAAGCACACAACCTAAGATTTACAGAGAGAAAGTACAACTTTTCGGTGCAGCATCGTCTCCAGGTTGTGCAAATTACGGACTGAAAAACTCGGCCAAAGAACACTGCCACTCACATCCTGCAGGTTCACAGTTCGTGGAGAAAGATTTTTTTGTTGATGATGGAGTAACAAGCACAAACACTGTGGAAGGAGCAATACAAATGGCACAGTGAGCCAGAAAGATCTGCAGCAAAGGTAATCTCGATCTCAACAAGTTCATCTCCAACAATCACACGCAAAGCATTCCTCCATCCGAATGGGCCGTAAATACAAACTCTACGGATTCAAAGAAATGCCACAAGAGAGAGCACTCAGCATCCAATGGAACATTGAAAAGGACTGTTTCAGATTTGACAACACACTAAGGATTCAGCCAGCTACCAGAGAAGCATTCTATCTACCGTTGCGTCAATCTATGACCCACTCGGATTTTTAGTGCCATATGTACCAAACAGACAGAGATTCTTGCATAAAATGTGACAACAATGACGGGACAATCCCCTACCTAACTTCCTAATGCCAAGGTTCGAGAGAGTTGGGAAAGTAGCTTTACAAATTTTGCAAAGCTTAACAATTCCCGATGCTATCTACCTGCTAGTTGTGGGAAACCTAAAGAAATAGACACTTTTCTGATTCGAACTTAGGTGGTTATGAACAGTTCAGCTATCTGAGACACAAAAACAATAAAGACGAGATTCACTGCTCTTTGATAATAGCAAAAGCTCAAGTGTCTCCAACTTAAACTGACCACAATCCCCAGACTTGAACTAACAGCAGTGGTGGTTTCAGTCTCAGCAACATGTTACAGGAAGAACTGTGTTGTGATGTGAAGGATTATTTCTTGACTGATACAAAAGTGGTACTGGTCTACGTAAACAATGATTCTCGTCGTTTCCACACTTTTGTAGCAAACGGGGTCCAGAAAATTAGACAAAGTCTGAGCAATCAGCAATGGATTTACTTGCCATCAGAAGTGAATCCAGCTGACAGTGCGTCAAGGGGCATCACTGTCAGAAGTGTGCTGAAT
The DNA here is from genome assembly GCA_902685375.1 of Neostethus bicornis. Lineage (NCBI taxonomy): Eukaryota > Metazoa > Chordata > Actinopteri > Atheriniformes > Phallostethidae > Neostethus > Neostethus bicornis. Next base: position 130,930 of record CACRXE010000058.1, on the reverse strand, counting down.
ACCACTCTGTTACTTGCTCATGTAGACTCAATGACGCTTCATTATGGACTCTATTCTATAAAGACATGACTATAGTCAACAGCAGACCTCTGACTGTAGACAACCTGAACAACACTGACTGCTTACCACTAATCACTTGCTTCACATGAAATCCAATGCACCACTGCCCCCACCTGGCGCGTATCAAAGGGAGGACCTATCTGGCAAAATGGGGTCGGTTCCGTGCAGAGCAGTTTTAGAGTCACTGGAGACAGCATTATGTTCACAACATCATGCCAAGGCAAAAGTGGCATTCACCAAAGAAGAATCTAAAAGTCGGTGATGTTGTGTTGGACATGAATGAACTACTGGTTATTTCTTTGAAAATTATTCCTTGTTGAAATTACTCTCTCCCAAATTAATAATGTGGAGACTTCGGCGGTATCACAGAGCTGCCAAATCTTTAAAGAATCAGTTCGCCAAATGTTCGGGAGAACATTTGGTGACCAAGAAGCCTTGTGGGGGGGCCATAAAAAACCACCTGACGCTCAATGTGGGCAATGACTCTGTATGTCCAGGTCACCCGTGCTCTGAGAATGGCTGCTATATTTATTTAGAACTTAAACGTTAGACTGCTACAGCCCATACGGACAGTCGGACGTTGACATCATTGGAAATGAACTGTACTGATCAGCTTTTTTGTGAGCCAGTTTATCTTTCAAAAACACAAACCATAACCCTACAGTAACCTCCACAGGAAATGAATGAAGATGCAGACCAAAATCATTCCTAAGAAAATGATGCTACCTCCATTACAAACAGTGTCATGGAAACGTTTTGTACAATAAAAATAACACTTAGCATCCTTCAGTTTTAATGTTTGTGTCATTATGACACTGAAAGAACAGACATTAAGACAGACTCGTGTTTGTACGATCCACCATTGGAAAGTAATATTTATACTATAAGCAAACCCACTTTGTCATTTTATCTAAATCTCGGCATATGGAATAAAGTCATTTAAGGAAATGATGACGGTCAACAGAAGTTGGTAGTTTTTGATCTTTTACTACAACACAGAGATCACAACTCCCTCCATGCAAATGCAAACATTTCTTTGCAACCAGAAGTAAACCAACTTCTTTATTCAAAGCTCACCTTTGGGATGCGGAACAACGTGAGATTACCAACATGAATAAAGCTGACATGTTTGCAGGTCGCTTCGGTTAAATATGGAGCAAACAGAATATTGGACAAAACCAAGAAGTTGCGGCTTGAGAGATTTCTAATACCTTTTCTAATACCTCATCACATGACATCAACATAACATGACATCAACATAACATCACATGACTCATCACATAACAAGTTTGAGGACTTTCTGGAACAGTCCAAGAACCCATAGACTCTCTCTGCAGACCCCCCATTCTCCCTGACAGCCAAACACTAGAAATTGTTACATGGATTATTATTTTTCTTCATAAACCAAAGTGTCTAAAGTAAGTAAACACAGACATGCATTGAAGCTTTACAGGACAGCTTGTTTTCAGAGACTGAGACTCCAGACTTGCTTTTCCCACTAAATTTATGGCTGTATAGGCGGAGTTTATTCTGACCAGCCAATCATCCATTGAATGTGAAAAAATAAAAAGACCCACACGTCTGTCATTGGTCGGATTCAGATGTCATTTTATCACATAAGAACTTTAATGGAATTTATCTTTTTCTTTTTAAATATTTAGCAGAAGATTTTTTTTACTACTGTTTTAATACAATTTAACACTTTTTGAGATTCCAAAAGCAATAATAACCCTCATCGGACATGAATCTGGATCCAGTCAATAATACTTTTTAGACAAAAACCTTTTTTTAAACTAAACACCAACACTTTTGTACAAACATGATTCCGTTAGTTTCTGGACAATAAAAATAACATAAAAATACTGACTCATGGTCGTACGACCTAGTTTGAAGATTGAATGTTTAAAATGATTTAATACGTTCATTTAAAGTTTTGAGGAATTACTATAAAAATGAACCTCTGTGAAGCTGGCCCTTTTTAAAAAATATATAAACCAAAATAAGAAAATAATATATAAATTGTTTGTACTGTTTTACTCATGATGGCAATCAACGCTCTTTGGTACCTTCTCTGGAGGCACTGTTCTTGCTCAAACCTGCATTCAAATTCAAAACAGAAGGGAGATATCAGAGCCAGAGGTTCAGATGGCTTCTAGAGAACGACTTTGGTACGCCACCTATCAGGCCAACAGTTTTGCTGAGAAAGAGGAAAGGGACTGTCAACGAAAAAAATCACTCTTTTCTCAGAGGTCAACATATCGCCTTGTATGATTGATATGAAGGGTGGAAAAATCAATGGACCTAGTCTGAAGAAGTCCAAATACATGGCTGAATGTTTAAAAGAAATGAAATACGAGCAAGAAAACCTTTCACCGATAGGTGAAAAAATATTGTAGAATTGACAACAATATGAATAGTTTTCGCACTGAAGTTATCTCAGTCAACGAGACCAACAAATTTAATATTAAAACTCGCACTCAGAAAAACAAACTATCACTCATGGTGTCTACATTAAATCCACTGACGATCATCCTGACGAATTCCTCGTGCTGGCTCCCTTGTAGGCTCCAGATGGGAAGGTGTCAGAGACGTAGGTTTTAGATGGCTTCTAGAGAACAACCTGGAGTACAACCACCTATCTGACCGACTGTTTTGCTAGCAAAAGAATGAGAGTAACAACCTGCTGTTGGCTAACAAACACCTGTTCCTGAGGTGCACCTCTCAGGCTAAGAAGGTTTGGGAGAAGGTAGAGGGTCACCGTAAAGACCATGAAACTCAAGGCTGACAGAACAGGACGCATGTGGTGTTTCCACATTTCACAACATGTTTGCAAAACCGATTTTCCACACTAGTTCCGATGGCCATCAACACCTACTCGGTGCCTTCTTTGGAAGCAGACTGTTCTTAGTATAAAAGCCACAACAAGGTTTCAAACGAATGGGGAGATATCAGAGCCTCCAACATCCATCATGTTGGATTATTTTATATCCCTTATCAACCACAGCCGTTACGGCATCTATACATTTTGTGATCGGCACACTTTTCACAAACATTGATACATCTAGTGTTGGAGGATGAAATCAGATACAAAGCTTCTTCTCAAAGCAGACGCGACCTTTATCATGGAGTCGAGTAGAGCCAATAAGATAAGATTCCATAAAAACATTTGAATGTTTTAAAGAAGCAGAAATTGTTGTTTTAATTATTATTTAAATCTCTAGTAAACTTGGGAGAATATCGGAATTTACTAAAAGAGTTCCTTAGACACCAACTTTTTGCATTTCCTGCAATATCTTCCTTAAAGGCGTGACTAATTCTCACCATACTTGCTGAATCAAACTTCCTAAATGCTTAACATGTAATCACACGTCTGTAATCTCTAATGCTGTATGAATCTAATGCGGCTCTTATGTAGTAAGTGACTGTTCTTAATGTCTGATCAGCTCCTGTGCTGACAGCACATCAGTAGCGTCCTACTCACTGAGCTGAGGAATTTCCTTTGGTAAGATCTTTTAACCATCACTTGATCGATCATTTTCTTAAGCTTAAGAGGAAATGATCCATTTAATGCTCACTCTTTTCTCAGAGGTCAACACATCACCTTATGAAGGGTGGACTGATCTATAGTCCTACTCTGAGAAGGTCCGAAAACATGGCTGAACGATTAAAAGAAATTAAATCTTTCACTGACAGGTGTTTGCATTTGTTAAGAATAAATATTGTTGAATTTACAAAGATATAAATAGTTTTTACACTTTTAAAACATCAGAAACCTGAACAAGGTGTCTATATGGAGAAGGGCGTGCCCATATCTTCCGCACCATTCCCTCCTGCGCATCAAAAGCGAATGCAGAAACAGTCTTCGAAGCACGAATTTGGCCAGTCTGAGTTTAGGCAGCAAGTTTTAGACTGGTATCGAGCAATTAGTACGACCCAAGATTAGTCAAGCAAAGCAAAGACAATTCTCAGTTGGCAGTATTTGCACGGTCTGTGACAAATGTATGTATGATCAAAGAACAACTTCACAATGTTCCCAAAAAAAAAGGCAGATCCCAATGCATAGATGTGATAGAAACAATGGCTACATTTGCAAACCAAATGAGCCCATATCAAAACTGACTGCAGCCATGATCAGATCCATGAATGGGCTTGTACAAAGCTGATCAAACATTTACCAACTTTTGGGATTTCCGCTGCATCATCCTCAGGGAGCAGCTCATGTCTGAATCATTGAATTTAGACGACACAAAGCCCTGTGATGGAAATTGTCAATGGCATCCGCACACATGAGCTTAACCACAGATAATTCAGGAATTTCATCTCTGAGCGGTCTTGCTCATGACTGGCTGAAGTTATCTCAATCAACAAGATGAACAAATTTATATGGAAAACTCTGAATCAGAAAAAAAAAAAAAACTCTCTCATGATGTCGATGACACTAATTTCTGGGCTGAGGAACTTCGTCCTGAGGATCGATCATTTTCTTAAGCATCAGAGAAAATAATCCATTTAGTGCTCACTCTTTCCTCAGAGGTAGAGAGATCACCTTGTATGATGATATGATATGGAGAGTGGAAAACTCTATAGTCCTAGTCTGAAAAGGTCCGAAAACATGGCTGAACCTACTGGTTAATTCACTAAGATTTAAATAGTCTTTGCACTTTTAAAACATCAGAAAACTGATTCAAATGTCACTACCTTTCAGCTTCAGGAAGACTCCTTGAAGACTGTTCATACTGACAATATATCTGAAAGACATGGCTGCAAGTTTCACCTTCTAGACAGAAGAAGCATCCCTCCTCGTACTCTGAACTCTTCAGCCTATCGACAGAATACCAAGACCTTCCAGACCTTCAAAAAGTCTAAGCAGATGCCTATTTATGTTGGCTTACTGGCAAAAAAAAAACCCAAACTCTCTTCAATAAAATGTGTCTAAATATTATTATGGAATTTTATCACATAATAATAAACATATCAAATCTGAATCTCCTGCTCTTCCTACTGAAAAAGTACATTTTTCATAATAAACTGTTTTATCTAAAACATTAAATTACATTTGGTGTCCTAAAAGACTTGCTGGGACAGCCATAAAAACACAACTGGTGCTCGATGTTGGCAATAAATTAATATGTAAATAACACTTAGTATCCTTCAGTTTTAATGTTTGTGTCATTATGACACTGAAACAACAAACATTAAGACAGACTCGTGTTCGACGAACCACCATTGGAAAGTAATGGGCATCAGAGTAATATTAATAATACAATAACCCAACCCACTTAAACATTGTCAGCATTGTCATACAATCTACAGTCTACAGCAACATTGTCATACAATCTCTGCATATAAGGTCACTTTTATCGAAAACTTAAGGAAATGATGACGGTCAACAGAAGTTGGTAGTTTTCGAGATTTTACTAGAACACAAAGACCACAGCTCTGTCCATGTTTGCTTCACCATGCTCCATGGTGCCCATTAACAACAGCTTCTAGTCAACTTGTCCAGTAACACAAAGAGCTACATGTAGGGCAGAAGAGGAAACAATGGGCAGCAGGACATATAAACATGAGGTGGTTTAGAAACACCTGCTCTTATTGGAAGACTTCGGCCACAGCCATTGCTCAAAAAGTTTTCACGAATATGGCTACGTCTAGTTTCTGGACAATGACATCGAACAGAAACAATGTTGACCAACAGATTAAAATGTTGCAGGGCCTTCACGGTGTGAAGAAAATTAGAGATAAAAAAAAATCTTTTCCATTGAAGACCTCAAGTTGGACAACTTTCTGGAACTGTCCAAGTATCCCTAGACTCTCTTTGCAGACCCCTTACAGCCAAACGCTCAAAAATATTACATTAATTATTACATTTCTCCATAAATCAAAGTGTCTACAGCGAATTAAAACCCAGATGCAGTTGTTGGTACTGCAGTGAAACTTTATGTCACCAAAGACGGGTTCTAAATTGATGTTCAGCTGGTTCTCAAGGAAATAGAAGACTCCAGATTTGCTGTCCCACTCATTTTATGGTGGTTTAGGGCGGAGTTCATTCTGAACAACCAACCTTACATCTTACATTTACTTAGTGTTTTAGCTTCACTTTGTTTATAACTTCTTAACTTAGCTTGGTAGCTTAGCTTCTTAGCTAAGCTCAGCATTTGAGCTCATTTTAGATTAACATGAGGGCCAGAGTCAGAGCCAGAGTCAGCGCAGGTACAGGCTCTCATCACCTACTGTCAAGTCAAACTTTGGGGACAAGGAAAATCTTCCTGCCACAGCTGGGTTAAAGAGTGTGTCTAAAGTTATTCCCAAACTTCACACTGAATAAAAACAAACTCCAGAGTCTTTTCTTCAGTGAAAAATGAAGATCAGTGAAAAAAGGTCATCGAAAGCATAAAAAATTTGATCAATAAGACTCAGTAGAGAATGAGCTAGAAACTAGAACCCCATCCCAGCACGACAGACCACAGCTATGAATAAAGCACTGAAAACAGTGTCTTTAGTAATCTTTGTTGATCAAAGACACTGACAACGTACGTGAAAGAGTCGTGTTCGAACGAACCACTATTGGAAATTAATGGGCATCAGAATAAATTCATAACAAGACAAATTAAACAAGACATGTTTTGTAGGATTACCCAACCCACTTTTATAAACTTCAATGTTGAAATCCCAACCATTCCGAATTCCAGCACATGACAAAACAGTTAAGTATCCTTATTGAAAACTCAAGTATTACAGTCACCTTCTATCCGTGGACTGTTGTTGTTGTTGTTGTTGTAGGTGAGCAAGATGAGACTAAGCCAAGCTCTCCTAAGGGAGCTTCAAGGGACCAAAGGCAAAAAGATTGGCATTAGGTTTAGAGAATGTCAAGTGGTGTTTGTTTGACCATCATGGCAATTCCAGCTTAGTGGTCCAGCACAAGTCAAGTTAAAAGGCAATGTGGAGCAAGCTGTGCACACAGCAAAGGCAACCATTGAATAAGGTGGTAACAGGTCATCCTCCAACTAACATCTGTGAGTGTACCAGCACATCCACAATCATTGTGGTTTTAATGTGTGCAACAGAGGGAGAACATTTGGTGACCAAGAAGGCTTGCTGGGGCGGTCATAAAAAGCCACCTGACACTCAATGTGGGCAATGACTGTATGTCCAGGTCACCCGTGCTCTGAGAATGGCTGCTATATTTATTTAAAACTGCAGGAATGATTTAAACGTTAGACTGCTACAGCCCATACGGACAGTCGGACGTTGACATCATTGGAAATAAACTGTACTGATCAGCTTTTTTTGTGAGCCAGTTTATCTTTCAAAAAAACAAACCATAACCCTAAAGTAACCCCCACAGGAAATGAATGAAGATGCAGACCAAAATCATTCCTAAGAAAATGATGATACCTCCATTACAAACAGTGTCATGGAAACGATTTGTACAATAAAAATAACACATAGTATCCTTCAGTTTCAATGGTTGTGTCATTATGACACTAAAACAACAAACATTAAGACAGACTCGTGTTCGAACGAACTGTCATTGGAAATTAATTGGCATCTGACTAATGTCATAATACGATAATGCAACCCACTTTAACATTGTCATTTTTTTCTAAATCTTGGCATATGGAATTAAAGTCACTTTTATCAAAAACTTTAGGAAATGATGTCGGTTAACAAAACTTGGTAGTTTTTTATCTTTTACTAGAATACAAAAAGGTCACAACTCCCTCCATGCAAATGCAAACATTTCTTTACAACCAGAAGTAAACCAACTTCTTTATTCTGTGTCTAAATTCAAAAGCTCCCCGTTGGGAAGCGGTACAACATGAATAAAGCTGACACGTTTGCAGGTCGGATGGACAAAACAAAGAAGTTGCAGGTTGAGAGATTTCTAAGACCTCATCACAGAGAAGGACTTATTAAAAAAGAGGGTAAGTAAAACAGCAACAAGTTTGAAAACTTTCTGGAACAGTCCAAGAACCCACAGACTCTCTCTGCAGACCTTCCCATTTCTCTCTTTCAGCCAAACACTAGAAAGTATTACATGGATTATTATATTTCTTCATAAATCAAAGTGTCTAAATTAAGTAAACACAGACATGCATTGAAACTTTACAGGACAGCTTGTTTTCAGAGACTGAGATTCCAGATTTGCTGTCCCACTCTGTTTTTGGCTGTATAGGCGGAGTTTATTCTGACCAGCCAATCATGCATCGGATGTGAAAAAATTAAAAAACAACACTTTTTGAGGATTCAAAAGCATTAGTAACCCTCATCAGACATGAATGTGGATCCAGTCAATGATAATTTTTAGACGAAAACCTTTTTTTAAACTTACACCAACTCTTTTGTACAAAGATGATTCCGTTAGTTTCTTGACAATAAAAATAATATAAAAATACTGACTCATGTTCGTACGACCTAGTTTGAAGATTGAATGTTTAAAATGATTTAATACGTTCATTTAAAGTTTTGAGGAATTACTACAAATATGAACCTCCGTGACGCTGGCCCCTCTTAAAAATATATATAAACCAAAATAAGAAAATAATATATAAATTGTTTGTACTGTTTTACTCATGATGGCCATCAACGCCTCTTTGGTACCTTCTCTGGAGGCACTGTTCTTGCTCAAACCCGCATTCAAGTTCAAAATAAAAGGGAGATATCAGAGACAGAGGTTCAGATGGCTTCTAGAGAACGACTTTGGTACGCCACCTTTCTGGCCAACAGTTTTGCTGACAAAGAGGAAAGGGGCTATCAACAAAAAAAAATCACTCTTTTCTCAGAGGTCAACATATCACCTTGTATGATTGATATGAAGGGTTTTGAAAAATCAATGGACCTAGTCTGAAGAAGTCCCAATACATGGCTCAATGTTTAAAAGAAATGAAATACGAGCAAGAAAACCTTTCACCGACAGGTGAAAAAATATTGTTGAATTGACAACAATATGAATAGTTTTCGCACTGAAGTTATCTCAGTCAACAAGACCAACAAATTTAATATTAAAACTCGCACTTAGAAAAACAATCTATCACTCATGGTGTCTACATAAAATCCTCTGACGATCATTCAGACGAATTCCTCGTGCTGGCTCCCTTGTAGGCTCCAGATGGGAATGTATCAGAGACGTAGGTTTTAGATGGCTTCTAGAGAACAACCTGGAGTACAACCACCTATCTGACCAACTGTTCTGCTAGCAAAAGAATGAGAGTAACAACCTGCTGTTGGCTAACAAACACCTGTTCCTGAGGTGCACCTCTCAGGCTAAGAAGGTTTGGGAGAAGGTAGAGGGTCACCGTGAAGACCATGAAACTCAAGGCTGACGGAACAGGAAACGTGGCGTTTCCACATTTCACAACATGTTTGCAAAACCGATTTTCCACACTAGTTCCGATGGCCATCAACACCTACTCGGTGCCTTCTTTGGAAGCAGACTGTTCTTAGTATAAAAGCCAAAACAAGGTTTCAAACGAATGGGGAGATATCAGAGCCTCCAACATCCATCATGTTGGATTATTTTATATCCCTTATCAACCACAGCCGTTACGGCATCTATACATTTTGTGACCGGCACACTTTTCACAAACATTAATACATCTAGTGTTGGAGGATGAAATCAGATACAAAGCTTCTTCTCAAAGCAGACGCGACCTTTATCATGGAGTCGAGTAGAGCCAAAGAGATGACAAGATTCTATAAAAACATTTGAATGTTTTAAAGAAGCAGAAATTGTTGTTTTAATTATTATTTAAATCTCTAGTAAACTTGTGAGAATATCGGAAATTTCTAAAAGGGTTCCTTAGACACCAACTTTTTGCATTTCCTGCAATATCTTCCTTAAAGGCGTGACTAATTCTCACCATACTTGCGAAATCAAACTTCCTGAATGCTTAACGTGTAATCACACGTCTGTAATCTTTAATGCTGTATGAATCAAATGCGGCTCTTATCCAGTAAGTGACTGTTCTTAATGTCTGCTCAGCTCCTGTGCTGACAGCACATCAGTAGTGTCCTACTCACTGGAATTTCCTTTGGTAAGAACTTTAACCATCGCTTGATCGATCATTCACTGAAGTATCAGAGGAAATAATCCATTTAATGCTCACTCTTTTCTCAGAGGTCAACATATGAAGGGTTGACTAATCTATAGTCCTCGTCTGAAAAGGTCCGAAAACATGGCTGAACGTTTAAAATAAACGAAATCTTTCACTGACAGGTGTTTGCATTTGTTAAGAATAAATATTGTTGAATTTACAAAGATATAAATAGTTTTTACACTTTTAAAAAACATCAGAAAATGGATCAAAATGCTACGAAGAAGAAGACTCTGTCAAGAGTTCATACTGACCTCACCTCTGGACAGAAGAAGCATCCCTGTCCAGAAGGTGAAGATCGGCTTTCCAGCCAAACGACAGAATACCAAGACCTTCCAGACCTTCGAAAGCATCCCTCCAAGCAGAGGCCTATTTATGTAGGCTTACTGGCAGAAAGAACTCTTCAAGAAAATGTGTATTAAAAATATTATGTGACTATGTTATGTTTAAATAAACATCTTCAATCTGAGCCTCTCACTCTCTCTAGGCATGTGCTGTCACTGCTGGATGAGGGTTAAGCCAACATGAGCTGTGATTGGCACCGAAAAACTACATTCTGTATAATAGTAACTTATCTAATACATTGAATTCCATTTGGTGACCAAGAAGGATTGCTGGAGCAGCCATAAAAAGCCACCTGATCCTCAATGTGGGCAATGACTCTGTATGTCCAAGTCACCCGTGCTCCGGGCTGCTATATTTATTTAGAACTGCAGGAATGATTTAAACATTAGACTGCTACAGCCCATACGGACAGTCATTGGAAATAAACTGTACTGATCAGTTTTTTGGCGAGCCAGTTTATCTTTCAAAAACACAAACCATAACCCTAAAGTAACCCCCACAGGAAATGAACAAAGACGCAGACCAAAATCATTCCTAAGAAAATGATGCTACCTCCATTACAAACAGTGTCACGGAAACGTTTTGTACAATAAAAATAACACTTAGTATCCTACAGTTTTAATGTTTATGTCATTATGACACTGAAACAACAGACATTAAGACAGACTCGTGTTTGTACGAACCACCATTGGAAAGTGATCATTAAACAATAAACAAACCCACTTTAACATTGTCATTTTTATCTAAATCTCGGCATATGGAATAAAGTCACTTAAGGAAATGATGACGGTCAACAGAAGTTGGTAGTTTTTGATCTTTTACTAGAACACAAAGGTCACAACTCCCTCCATGCAAATGCAAACATTTCTTTACAACGAGAAGTAAACCAACTTCTTTATTCTGTGTCTAAATTCAAAAGCTCACGTTTGGGAAGCGGTACAACATGAATAAAGCTGACACGTTTGCAGGTCGCTTCGGTTAAATATGGAGCAAACAGATATTGGACAAAACCAAAAAGTTGCGGCTTGAGAGATTTCTAATACCTCATCAGGTATTAGAAATCAGAAGGACTTATTAAAAGAGGGTAAGTAACACAGTAACAAGTTTGAGAACTTTCTGGAACAGTCCAAGAATCCATAGACTCTCTCTGCAGACCCTCCATTTCTCTCTTTCAGTCAAACACTAGAAAGTATTACATGGATTATTATATTTCTTCATAAATCAAAGTGTCTAAAGTAAGTAAACACAGACATGCATTGAAGCTTTACAGGACAGCTTGTTTTCAGAGACTGAGATTCCAGATTTGCTGTCCCACTCTATTTATGACTGTATAGGCAGAGTTTATTCTGACCAGCCAATCATGCATCGGATGTGAAAAAATTAAAAAACCCTCTCATTGATCGAATTCAGATGTCATTTTATCTCATAAGATAAATGGAATTTATTTTTTTGTTTTTTTTTTTTTTTATATTTGAAGAATCTGCAAACAAGAGAAAAACAAACTTAGTAGAAGATTTTTTTATTACTCTTTTATTACAAGTTGATACTTTCTGCGGTTTCAAAAATTGGACATGAATCAGGATCCAGTCAATTAGATGAAAAACTTTTTTTTAAACTTACACCAACACTTTTGTACAAACATGATTCCGTTAGTTTCTGGACAATAAAAATAACATAAAAATACTGACTCATGTTCATACGACCTAGTTTGAAGATTGAATGTTTAAAATGATTTAATACGTTCATTTAAAGTTTTGAGGACTTACTGTAAAAATGAACCTCCGTGAAGCTGGCCCCTCTTAAAAAATATATAAACCAAAATAAGAAAATAATCTATAAATTGTTTGTACTGTTTTACTCATGATGGCAATCAACGCCTCTTTGGTACCTTCTCTGGAGGCACTGTTTTGCTCAAACCCAGATTCAAATTCAAAACAGAAGGGAGATATCAGAGCCAGAGGTTCAGATGGCTTCTAGAGAATGACTTTGGTACGCCACCGATCTGGCCAACAGTTTTGCTGACAAAGAGGAAAGAGGCTGTCAACAAAAAAATACTTGTAACTGCATATAAGAGGAAACAGGCCATGAAGCTTGATGCAGAGAGAACTGGAGACTCTGGGTGTTTCATGGTAGAGTTTGGCAGCTTTTTTAAGGAAAGTCCATGAAGGAGGTGAATGACGGCCTGAGCAAGAAGGCTCAGGCTCTCCAAGACCCCAAAAGCACCATGGCTCTTTTTAAGGAAGAAGTTATGAAGATATTAGCAACATAAGCAACCAAAGCCTGCCTGTGCCACACGTCTGGTTATGGTGTGTCAAGCAGATGATGTATCCAGGGTCCAAATGTTAGGCGTCTGCTGGCACGGCAGGGAAACTTTGCCTGCTTCACAGCTGGCAGAAAAGTTGATGACCATTGACAAATTTAGCTCTTACTTCCTGTTTGTGATTATGATGGATTGCAATATGTGTGCAGGTACGACGGAGGGAGAACCTACATCCACAAGTGTCCTTCAACAAGCTGTCTATATGGAGAAGGGTATGCCAATATCATCCGCACCATTCCTTCCTGCGCTTCCAAAGCAAGAGCAGAAACAGTCTTTAAAACTTGAATTTGTCGATAGTCTGAGTTTAGGCAGCAAGTTTTAGACTGATATCGAGTTATTGGTACAACCCAAGATCAGTCAAGCAAAGACAATTCTCAGTTGGCAGTATTTGCACGGTCTGTGTCAAATAAATGACCAAAGAACAACTTCATAATGTTCACAAAAAAACAAGGCAGATCCCATGGCATAGATGTGACAGAAACAATGGCTACATTTGCAAACCAAATAAGCCCATATCAAAACTGACTGCAGCCATGATCAGCTCCATGAATGGCTTGTACAAAGCTGATCAAACATTTACCAACTTTTGGGATTTCCACTGCATCATCCTCAGGGAGCAACTCATGTCTGAATCATTGAATATAGATGACACTTCATCCGCACACATGAGCTTAATACAGACAATTCAGGAATCTCAGCGCTGTCTTGCTTATGACTGTCTAAAGTTATCTCAGTCAACAAGATCAACAAATTTATATGTAAAACTCTGACTCAGAAAAACCAAATGTCACTCATGATGTGGATGACACTAATTTCTGGGCTGAGGAACTTCGCCCTGAGGATCAATCATTTTCTTAAGCATCAGAGGAAATAATCCATTTATTTCCTCACTCTTTCCTCAGAGGTCAACATATCGTCTTGTATGATTGATATGGAGAGTGGAAAACTCTATAGTCCTAGTCTGAAAAGGTCCGAAAACATGGCTGAACCTACTGGTTAATTCACCAAGATAGAAATAGTCTTTGCACTTTTAAAACATCAGAAAACTGATTCAAATGTCACTACCTTTCAGCTTCAGGAAGACTCTGTTTAAGACTGTTCATACTGACAACATATCTGAAAGACATGGACATAAGGTTCACCTTCTGAACAGAAGAAGCATCCCTCCTCCTACTCTGAACTCTTCAGACGATCGACAGAATACCAAGACCTTCCAGACCTTCCAAAAGTCTAAGCAGATGCCCATTTATGTTGGCTTACTGGCAAAAAAACCTCTCATCAATAAAATGTGTATAAATATTATTATGGAATTATATCACGTAATAATAAACATATCAAATCTGAATATCCTGTTCTTCCTACTGAAAAAAATACATTTTTCATAATAATCTGTTTTATCTAAAACATTAAATTACATTTGGTGTCCTAAAAGACTTGCTGGGGCAGCCATTAAAACACAACTGGTGCTTGATATGCATCTCTTTAGCACCTCGTCCGTTACCAGCGGCACACAGCTGGCATTCATCATGGCATCATATTAATTAGATAAAGAAGTGAATATTTCCCTTGTGGATAAACCACATAAACCCAACAGCTCACGCTGCTAAAGCTTGGATTTTGTTGTTTATTTACAGCCGATAAACTGAAGCTTCGTCAGTTTTTTTTTTCTGTGCTGATTGGTGAAAATGGCAGAGTAAACGTTCATCTTTGATCTTCAGTGTAAAAACGGCCAGACTGTCCCCAAAGATGCGTCATGCTGATGCACTTTGATGAAGGACAGCGGGGAGTTTAGGGCACTTTCGTGCTATTTCTTCTTCTTGCAGTTTTTGTTGTGCTTTCGGTCTGTTTTTGACATGTTGTCCGAACAAATCATGCTCTTGAATTCTTCTACTGTTCCACTTGTGCAAGCTCGTTCCTGTTTTCTTACTGTCTCTACGGCTGTTACGTCAGGATTAAAACTGATCCCAAAACAGATTTAAATTGGTTTAAAAAAGGCTGATTTGATGTTTTTTTATTGAATTATGAAAGAAAAATTCACAAAAAAGAGCGTGTTTTATTAATGCTTGTCAGACATTAAAACGCCTACAAAATCACTTTCAAGTAGTGTACGGATCGGGTCATTCCGGGACCCTATTGGTACAGCGCAGTAAGTCGTAGACTTGTTACCTCCCCTCGCGTGACTCTGGCTCTTTATAAATTCCCTGCACATGTGCAAGTTTTTGTGATTTTCAAAATGGCTGATGAATATAGTTTAAAGGACTCGGTACGGGCGGCCGGAGGAACGCCTTCACAGGTCTGACATGAAAACATTGCTGCACATTAAACAGATTTTTCTGGTTTGTCTTTAAACGTTT
Source organism: Neostethus bicornis (assembly GCA_902685375.1). NCBI lineage: Eukaryota > Metazoa > Chordata > Actinopteri > Atheriniformes > Phallostethidae > Neostethus > Neostethus bicornis. The sequence goes on along the minus strand of CACRXE010000058.1, from coordinate 115,754 downwards.
CATTACGTTTATAAATTTGAACTTTGAACGTATCACTTTGTGATGTAATTTGTTTAAATCGTCTCTTGAACTCCACTGAATTCATCGTCCAACACTCATATTGGTGTGCAGCCTGGTACTGAAACTGGTTTAAGCAGTGTAACCCAATGGGTAGCTCAGATCGACTCGACACCTGATGGTGACTTAGTATTAAACGGATGCCAAGTCTTTGTTTCAACGTGTACATGAGGCCCATGGCAAGCCCACCTCAGTGTTTGGTGACCCGCTCAATATTTTGGACATTGGTTGCTGATCATATTTTAATAAACAATGTGAATACAATGTGCATTTTAAGCCCCTCCTACAGCCGCGCCACTTGTAAACATTCAGATTAACGTTGTGTCAATGGACATAAAACTGTTGCGACGAGCAAATTCCTTTGAATTCTTCCAACTTTGATGCATGTCAGCACAGTAGGCAGCCATGATGGCACATATAGTGAGAGTAACTAGGGGTTTGGACCCAGTGGCAATCGAACTGGCTTTTATCGGAGGACAGATCCGACCCTTTAGTTGGGGTCCTCCGGATATGCCCTTTAGTTGGGGCATCTTTCTTCTTTACTGCAAAAAACATCAATTTGTGATCATTTTCAAGGATCTGTTCAAACATAGCTTCTAAAAACTTTAGTGTCTCCACCTACAGGTCCAACCCGTTTTCCTAAAGTCACTAGTTTTACATTCTCAGCATCAGTGAAGCCGAAACAAGTTTCTACAGCTTGTTTGTGTCACCAGTAATTTAAAAAAGCATGCTTTCGAAATTGAACTAATTTCCAGAAAATTCTTCCCGACCGGGTTTTTTATCCAATATTTTTTAGGTTTAAGTTTTGAAGCCCATCAGATCAAATAAAGACTGAGTTTTTCTACGAACAAAACAGAACTCCACGTACAGGAATGTCCAAACACTTCATTTCAAACCTCCTCAACCCTCGCTCTAGGACTCTGTGAGCGTTATCAACAGATGTAACACGCACACTCACTGACAACATTGTCAAGAACATGGCCTCTTCATCGCGCTGACGCTGTCCAGAATCATACGTCAGATGAAGTCGCTACTCTTTGAACACAGATTTAATAAAAAGATGCATTTACATGGTGCATCTGATTGCAAATCCACATCTTACCGACAACTTTGTAGAATTTAAAAGTCAAAAGCGGGTTCGGATTGTAGAAGAAATGAATGCGACATGAATGCTGAACAAGCTTCAGGGCTATCCAACCAATGGAATTACGAGACTGCAGGCCAATGTGTTGTTATCCACAGTAAGAAAACCGACTTGGATTGGTTGAGATTTTCAATGTTCAAATTTTATATAACTTTTTGCTGAGAATTCAAATATTTCTTCAGTTTCTCTTCAGTTTTAGACGTTATGAATTCTCCCTTCCATTCACTCCGCATTGTCGTACCACCTCCTGAGCACCGGCAGGACACAGTGTAAAATCTGAGGTCACTGTAAAGGGTTACACCGTTATGAGTCACTGAATTCAAATTAAAAATTTTGCATTTTCGGTGCTAGCGGAGCTACCAATGGTTTTAAACAGCAGATAGCCAAACATTGTAGATTCACACGCCTGAGAGCAGCTGATGGAAAGTTATTAAATACCAATGTTTGGATTTTGCACCGGGCACTCAGTTGAACAGTGAAGAGGTCTTTCTCAGAGTTTAGCATTTTGGCAAATCATAATATTCAACGTTCTGCTGTCATTTTGATTTTAAAAATCAATATAATCTCAATCACGAAGTTAAACCATGACAGAAGCGACAGCATGGGTTTAGACTCTTTAAGTCAAACAGAAACATCTCTTAAAAATTTCTAGAGCCCAAAACAATCAAAATGTCAACGTCTTCAGGACATTGATTCAAATTGAACTTCAGGACAAAATGAACACTTAAACAAAAACTTTCAAAAACCCATAAATTTCCATCCTTTTTATGGTTTTATCATGCTAAAATTTATCTTAGTAAAAAGTTTAGTTTGAAAAATGTGCATCATTTTGCAAACTGACAGTCTCTGAAAAACCATTAAAAACTCTACTCAACAATTTCTGCAAGCATCAAGGAGACAGGATGTGGTTTTGGGACTGCTGGTCTAAAACTTACTAAAGTTATGAACACGCCACAGACTTTGATGTTTACATATGTTAGGGTTTTATTTTTTAAGTTGCTTTGAGATCTGAGGCTACATGCGAGCATGCGGCTAAACTAGAAGACCCTTTTTTTTCTTGTCAGATTGCACATCAATCCAAAAAATAAACCAATAACTATTAGTCAGGTTAACAACGTGACAGTGGGGGAGGGTCAGGAGGCAGTCCCATTTGACCATACAGGTCTGTATGCTCTGTGGTTAGTACCAAAAAAAAGACACACAACCCTCTGCTGGAACATAACTCACTGTCTAATACATATGCAGTGCAGCTCCAAACATCAACCAGAGCAGCAGCACAGGCTCCTGTGCACAGCCAGAAGTGTCAAATATTCATGAGGAAGTCGAGGTCTATACTTTTTAATCCCCCTGGCAATTAATACAATAGTTTGCAGCCAGATCCACACATCAAGTCTTTCTCCGGGAGTTTCTTGAAATTTTCAGACGGACTAATTTACAGATGCATTGGCCAGAGGCTTGCTTTTTATGGATTAGACCTGTCTGAAAGCAGACAGCACACCATGCATTCAAGCTTTCTTTACGCTAATGTATGAAGCTGCAAGAGAAAGTTGGTAAAACAGGTTTGCAGGTTGTGTTTTTGTAGGCTGATATTTTGATAAACAAAATCTGATGATATGAAAGCTTTGTATGATTTATTGTGTTCCTCAATAAAACCAAAATTTAAAAAAACAAATGGAATATTTATAACAAAGATCTGTTAAATACATTAAATTCAGTTTTTGACAATGCGAGCTGGTCCATCCTCATGTTCCAAGCTTAGCCTCGCCATCGACGTGCAGGTACAACTCAACAACTTCACTACTAGCCTCCGACTACTGGTCAGCAAGCAGTGCAAACTAGCCAACTGTCAGAAGATCGGACCAATAGCCTGGTGGCACAAGACCATGTATGTTACCACTGGTGGTTTACCAGTTTCTGTATTCAACAGACAAGTTTCCATATGGATGTTGTGTTTGGTTCAGGGTTGTCGTCCTGTTTCTGACAACTTATTATTCAGCATATAACTTAAAAACATGTGAGACTAGACGTTATTTTTCTGGCATAAAAGCTGCTCTTTGACATTTGGCAGGAGCTTAACCCCAAATCATCAAATTATTTGATGACAATTCTTAAAGCAATCTTTACACGAACTTTATGCCACTTAGTTTGCTTGGAATGTAGTTTACCGGGCTGTGTATGGGGCAGGAGAAATTAACCGCAATGCTTTTTAGGACACAAGTGTCCTCTTGGCGTACAACCGCTCCTGAATGACATCACGCGCTCATAAATCCCTCAATTTAAGTGGAAGTAGATGCGAGTATAAGCGAGTCATCTGAATAAAACTTGGTGCAAAACGCAACCTTAAAATCTAAACGTACTGAAGTTCAGTGGAAGCTGAACTGGGGTTGATGTGGACTGTCCTCATCAGTGAAAGAAATCCAAATGAGCATTCCGTATATCAGATGGTAAGTTTGGGAATAACACTCCCGGTTTCCACTGCAGACGTTTGTTTCTTAACATACAAACAATGATTTGATAAGGAGTACTTTGAGAACATATTATCAACCTCTACCACGTCGATCAGTAAACAGTAAAGCATTTCATTCGCGCTCACTTGCCTCTGCAGATGTTTTTTGGCCCACATTCAGATATTGATCGAAATGTTCAGCCCTAGTGGGAAGATAAGGTGTGGGGGCTGCTATTCAGGGGTGTTTGCTTGGTTGGGAAGCTTTATTGATTGCACTTAAAGTGACAAGATAGAAAGGATTGAGGACAATGAAGGGACAAGATCTCTGTCATCACCGACAGACAAATCGCTGGTTGGACGAGCAGCATTGGCTAATTTTATGACAAATCATTTCTCCGTAAACTTCGTGTTGTTGGCCAGCACAGATTTTCTTTTGAACAAAAGCCCTTCTGATTTATAAGGACAAGCAAATACTTTAGTAATGAATAGGTCTCAGGCAGACAGGATAGGCTTCAAAGTCACTGAGAATCACATTTATGGTAGTCCGTATGTCTAAAGCGACGGAAGAGGGGGTTGCATCGGCAGCCGGTTCAGGCGTCCATGAGTGTTTAATGTGCATAATTCACTGGTGAGGCATAAAGCTCTCTCCATCTTATGATCATCCATCAGGTGAAATTGCTTTCATCCAACACCAAGATGTCAAAAGGAGAAAAACAACATGATTAAAAGCTAATAGTGCCCTCTAGGTCAGAGGACTGTGACCTCTTTCACTGCAGAATAATAATGCCTTTAATTCACTTTAAAATTCACTTTTTAATAAACATTAATTTGTGGATCCAATTCATTTTTATTCTTCTGAAAACACAGATGCCTGATGTCTGGTTACTATTTATCTTTGGAACAAAATGTCATTCTTTTACTAAAGACGCCACATCTTGTACCATAGGACAACGAGTTCTGAAATTGAGTTCTGCGTCTTTAAAGGCGGCTGGCGAGTCACTTTCTACCAACAACGCCCGATGAGTAACATAAATGAGAGGATATAAGAGCGATGAGAAGGCCAAGCAGAGACACCTCAAAAGAACCCATTCACTTAGAAAACATCTAGCAGAGGATGTGTTTGACAAATCTCTGGGTCTTAACTCGGACCATTCCAATCAGGGGGTGTACAGAAAGGAGTGTAAAAAAATGCAAAGAATGTGAACAAGTTGAGCAGTACCAACTTTATCTGTCCCACAAATGTTTGTTTTTGACGGAGCAGCTCGAAATTTACCAGGGATATCTTATGGTTTGAATCCCTTACCGGGACCAAGTGGGTTCTACATTTTCAAACGGCCCAACAACTTGCATGAGAAAAACTCAAGAGACATGTCAGGAAAACGCCAAGAAAGTAGCATTAAATGAAACTTTATCCAAGTCTGAGAAGATTCTGGCAGAGAAGTCCTGGGGCTGTGCCTTACACACCTGTGGACAGTACCCTGTTCCATTTGCATAAGGAGCAGTCCGTTTAACTACCGACATAAATGAGGGCTAACTATGTTTGAGACATACTTATGGACAAGAAAAGGCCATGAAATGTACCTTTCGAATTTGTCAATTGGACACACCAACAATGATCAAACTGTAAATACTTGGGGACCCCAACGGTCAGAAATTTGGCTGCTTAGGCTGAGCTGTCACTTCCGCCCTCCCATGTTGGGATTTAACAAAGATGAGCGAACGCCTGAAAAATCAAATGTTCAATCTCACTTCCTCATGGACAACCTCTTATCGGCTTTTGCTGTTTAACATAAAATTTTGCGAATATCTTTAATAACTTGAACAAAAAGTATTTGACTCTACTATTTTCAGAACCACATTTGCTCTGATTGATGTTAGATAAATATATCACTTTAATATTCCAGAAAATCGCACAGATATTTCCAAAGATGTAATTGAGAATACGGTGCTCTCTCAAGCCGCGTGGGTTTGAATGAGTGGAGGAATTATATGGAAGGAGCTCTGAAGAGAAGCCAATGCCATGATGGAGAAGAAGAAATGGCAAGAAGAACTCAGCTTTTTGCTGCCTTAGTCACTCAAACTACCAAGGAATTGAAAAAGTCTGAGTATGGCTTTGCGCTTGTTCCCCTCTGAACATAGTCTAACATTTGAATCTGAAAAAATATGCAAGCCAAACCAAATACGTAACGGTGAACTGAATAGATTTTTGGTAAATATTCCTACTTGAATATAAATGGGTGGCTCATTGAGAGGAATAACACACGATTGAGATTATACAGTTCGGTTCATTGTGGAAACAACAATGGAACAAAATAGACATTCCCCCGTCTCTTATTTGTGCATTAATTAAACCAACAATTTGTTTTAACATTATGCAACATGCTGCTCATTAAAACATTCTTAGACGAGAAAGTTTGGATGAACTTTTGTACTTAAATTTACAAAAACATAATCTATGTACTGGTATCTGAAACCCAACGCTTACCAGGCTAACGGGCACTATCCTCAAACTAAACCTGGTTCAGATGTCGGAAGTTTAAATAATGTAGACAATAATCCTTTAACCTAAAGTAAAAGCACTATGGAGTTGGACTGGCTTGGAGACATTGTCTGTGTGACTTGTCTTTGTGATCAAGAAGAAAGGGTCAAAGAATCTGGAAGCTCTGACTTCAGACCAGCATTGTAAATGTGCTTCAGGCAGTCACGGGCAGACTTTCAAATGCCAACGAAACTCAAGGACAGTCTCTTTCTGGGTGACAAAGTCCAAAATGCATCACAGCATTTTAGAACGCGCACAACAATACAGAGAGTCTCCATTTCTCTGTAACAGATTGAAAAACGTCAAATAAACTTCCCAAGCGAGATGAAACGGTGCACGTACTTAAACAGGTTGTAATCTCTGCAGACTCAACCGATGCAAGCTTAGCCTGAAAACCAGATGTTACAAAAAAAAGTGCAATGAACGACAAACACTTCCTTTCAAATGAAAGTGAAAACTCTTTAAGCAAACAGGGTCATTCGTCCTGCGCTCATCCACCTGATGGTGGATTTGAATATAAATGGACAAACTGTTGAGTTTTAGCAAAAAAGAAGGGAAAAACATGACGTAACAAAGATGCTGCATCTGTGTTTGTGCTTCAAGTTCAACAAACTTAAACTGGTCCAGTTTATCTGAAGTTGAATTTAACTTCCAAACAGTATTTGAGTTTTAAAGAAACCCAGAATGTAGTTGGAGTGGTTTCTAGATCTTGCCCGTTGGTCTAGTTTTTTACAGCAGAAAAAATGAAACGTCAGACTTGGATGCAATCTTAATCTAAACCAGCACATAACTTCAAAAAGTCATTAAAAGACACTCTAGCTAAACATTGAGTTCTGAGAGATCTTTGGTTTTTATGGGTGACCAAATTTGAAATCATTCTGAATTTAGTAGAACTATTGAGAGAAGCAAATAAAGTCTAAACTTTTGAAGTTCCCAAATTGAACAAGACATTTTACATAAAAGATGGCTTGGAAACACTTGACCTGCTTTAGTGAGAAAGAAATTACTAAAACAAATGAGTCCCATGTCGGGTTGGGACAGCTCGTAGATATGTGAGACCAATACAGATCCAAACTTCAACGTATTAAAGGACAATTCAAATGTGAAACAAACACGTTAAACATTTCCAACATTTATAAACAAGCTCAGCAATTGTTTGTTTATCCTCTAAATATGATACAGAATAACTATAGCTAACGAGCGTGAAAATTCTATACACCTTTTGTGGGCCAACGAATTCAAATTGAAGAGCTTTTTTTTTTTTTTTAATATTTGTCAACCAGAAACTCCTGAAATATCAGTCAGAACAAGAAAACCCACATTTTGGTTGAAAAAGATTTGGACACAAATCCTCAAAAAAAATTCTGCTGAAAGAAATCGAATCACTTAAAATAAGCTCTGTAATAATTTAGGTGAAGCAAAAAGACAAAGAAAAAAATACATCTCAAAGAGGCTGGATAGAGAATCTCATTCTTTGGCATCTCCTTGTTTCTTATATTTTAAGTCACTACATTTTTCCTGACTTTACATTAACAGAAGGACTGAAAAGGTATGATCTTTACCTCCGATGCCTTAAGCTTCAAAACGACTAGGTTTTAGGCTCAAAGGACCCCAAACTGAAAAATGGCGCTGAAATACTTAAAACTTATTATCTTAAGTCAAACTTATATGAACACATATAAAGAAATGTTTCAGTGCTTCTCTTCAGAGGCACAAACGAACAACAAAAGAACTCAGCTAATGAGTAACACCCCATGTGAATTTAGACCCCGCCTTTCAGCTGTTTGACCAATAACTCCAATGAAATTGTGAGACAAACACTCCTCCAACATCCATCAGTGTTTTACACGAATTGTACCAAATACATTATTTTACCACTTGTTACTCTGAAAATAAAAAAACCCAATCCAGTCAGACATTATATGGGTATATTTTAAATCATATGTAGTTTTTAGAACTCGCCCACTAACTGGCCTCTGAACTTAATTCTAGTCATATAACGTAGGAACGAGATACAGTTTGGACCAAATACATCTTTGTGAATACACAGCTTTAAATCTCATTAAAGTAACTGGTGGTGAAACGAGCCAAACCTAAATCCACATTAGATGTTATGGTCAGGCTCTTTGGATCAAGGGACAATGAGAATTTGGAAATTAAAATTTGACTTTGGTACATGGACAGGCTGCGCGACATGTTTGCTGTAGAAAGACATTTTATCTAAATTTAACTTTATCAGGACTCATGAAGAGTGGCACACTGGTCCAAACTACTGTCTAAAATAATAAAAAAAAAAACCTCGCCATTAGGTGCCAATGTATAACTTGATGCTTTATTTCCTGCAGTTTTAGGAATCTGCAGGAAAACTTGTGGTTTACTTACATCAAAACTTAAACGAACACGTAAGACGAACTTTCACAGGTCCAGACTGAGCAGTGTTTGACACCATTATTCAGACAAACATCAGACTTACAAATTCAAAATGACAGATTTTTGTCATTATCCTTTGCCAGTGAGAATGGAAGCGTGTCACTTTAATGAAGCTCTGGAAAACTACATAAAACAAACAAAAACAAAACATCTCTAAGATTTTGATCACTCATTAATCAGTGTATGGCACGTAAGTCATTCACTCGATGGATCAGATTTATTGACCATTTTCCCTCCATTGACTTATGCTTTAAAATGACTGCAATTTTGGCTCAAATGTCATCAATATTTTCAGAGGAACAACATCATTACTCATGTATAACGTTATCATTTTCAAATTTTTGAAACTTAAGCAACAACAAAACCTTGAATTCTTAACTTTTGCGAGAAAACAGTATTTTGTTTGCTTTAAGCTGAAATGCGTTAGTCACTCAAATTACCAACAGATTTAAATAGTGTGAGTATGGGTTTCGGTTGTTCCCCTCTGATCATAGTCTATTTGATTTAAACAATTGTTTTAACCAAACAAAATCAATCTGTCAAGTTAAATGATGGGAACCACGTAGCAAAAACAAATACATAAGTGTGCTGAATAGATTTTTGGTAAATATTCCAAACACTTACCAAATATACATGGACTGGTGGAAATCACTCTTCTATACTAGGATTGGAATCCAATACAGGGTGTGAACTTTAATACCTACAGGTGGACGGATGCAGAGGCTATGACTTTAGAAGCTATCTTTGGTTTTTTGCAAAATTGTGAACTACAGACTCGAGACAGCAACCGATAAATTCATGTTTGAAAAAGTTTCACAAAAAAGAAACTATAGGCATCATTATTTAAAAAGATTTGGAAACAATCTTCATAAAGATTCTCCCCACAGACTGAATTCAAGCCTTGAAAATATCATACAGCGTATCAGAAAGAGAACAAATAGAGTGTGAGGGTTTAGTAAACTTCAAGTTCCTTATTGAAACAATCTGGAACAGATTTAAGTTGAAAACCTCAGACCAGGAAAAATACTTCTAAGAAGAACAGAGGTCATGAAATCATCAAGGCAAATCGTGATAAAATAATCACATAAAAAATGTCCTCAGAAATCACGGCTGAGTGGTTTTTAAAATCACTGTCAGGGTTTTTTTGAACTTTGAACAAAGTTAACAAATCACAACTAAGTTATAGTAAACCATATTAATGTCTTCTCTCCAGGGTTAAACATATAAAATTATTAATCCATAACTTCATACGCTGTATTTTTAGGATCAGTCTTTGAGAACATCCAGAATAAGGGTCCTATAAACACATCTTAAGTACAGATTCATCTATTTCAGATTGAACCGCTGGTATTCGTTCTGAAAGAAGAGGTTGCAAAAGTTGAACATTGGTCAAAAAATGGTCGCCTACTGCTTAGAAATGAACACAACAGGCCAATCTAGTCTGTCTGAATTTTTTCTTCTTGAATTATATTTTCAAGAGCAGTCAGAATCTGGCTATCAGATTCTGACTGATAGCCAGTCAGTCAGAATCTGACTGACTGTCAAATCCACTGCACTGTCAAAACCTCATAGAACTTTGCTTCAATGTGAGCACATTTGACCTGCAGGTTCTTCAGGGCATTAACACGCCTCTTCAGATTTTATTGAGATCTGAATATCAACAAAAAACTGTTGTGCTTTTTTTTTTTTACCAAAGAAACAGACTAGTCGGACCATAGATGCTCAATCTGTGTTCAACAAGTCTGACATACTAACCTGGTTCAGTTTATTCAAAGTTACATCTAACTACCAACAATATCAGAATTTTGAGTAAAGGCAGAATGGAGTCGTAATTGTTTGTAGATATTACCCTTTGTCTAGATTTTTACTGATAGAAACTCAGAACGAAAGAAAGAGTCGGATGCCTCGATTTGTCTCACACCACACAAACGTACTACTTCAGAAAGTTGACAATAGACACTCCAAAATTATACATTGAGTCGCGGAGAGATCTTTGCGTTTTATGGGTGACCAAATTTGAAATGCACCACTTCATTCTGAACCAAAAAGTAAAGCCAAATGTCTGAAATTCTTGGAACTCTTGAGAGAGGACTCCAATTTCAACAGAACAAAAGCAAATAAACTCTTGAGTTTTAACTCCTAAATCTCATGGACAGTTAAGGCGGTTTCAAAGGTTTTAACCATTAAAAAAAACTCCATGTCTCCAAATCTAAGACCCTACAGTTTGAGAGGCAAAATTTGTCCTATGGGTGGCGACCAAAGAAGAAATGAAGCATTTTCATTTTAAGCTTGAAAAAGTAAAGTAGCTTCATATTTTACTTGTATATTTGAGAAATTCATGGAATGTCAGAAAACATTTCTAGCAGTCAGAACAGTAGTCCTGCGCTCAACCGCCCCAATGATGAGTGGAATAAAAACAGCAAACACGTTGTTTGTGGGCGAGGAGGTGACACAATTTCACATTTTCAATGTCATTTTATTCATGTTTGCCAAAATAAAAGACTTCATATCGGTTAAGAATAGAGTGCAAGTTCTGAAAAACTAGGATTGGAAAGCTAGGATTCCAATCACATGCAGGGTGTTAAAACTTAACATGGACCAACAAATAGTACATGTAATTCATACCAGAAAGAAACCATACATGTGAAAAAAAAAAACACGCTATCTGGAAAAACAAATGTTAAAAATAAATAAAGAACTTGAGAGTTCCTTCTTGAATACAGAAGAAAAAGATCTAATGGAGACTTTCAACTCTCTGGTAATATGAAGGATAGAAATCGGCCCCAATGGAGATTTTGAGAATATTTAAAGTGTATTTATTAAAATGGGAGACATTATGTTTGTAATACAGAAAATCACTTTTTTAACAGTGACCCAAAAAACACGATCACTCAGGTATTGTTTCCACCCTTTTCTTCAGGGACAAAAACCATATGCTTTGTTCCATTTAAAGAACTGACGGAGTGGGTTCATAATAATATTAATACCATGTATAAATCACGAGAAGCATCCAGCTGATGACTTCCTTCCCTGTAAACAAAAGTATTCTATTTAGGATCCAACTGGTGACCCAAACAACAACAAAATAGTATATTAAAGACATTTATTATGTTAAAAATATAACTTTTAACATTCATTTATTTGCTTATTCTGCAAAAAGAACCTCAAAGGATTTGTGACATCAATTCAGATCTTGAATCTGGATTAAATTCAAAAGATAGAAAATCCCTTCCAATGTTACAAAATGTCGTTGAACACAAACATAAAGAGAACACGATCACTCTCAACAAGGAAAAAACAAAGTACGATGTCTCAATTGTACACCTTAGCGGTAAATAAAATAACTACACAACTTAATTTTTAAATTGTTGGTGATGATTACGGTCGCCACACACCTTTTCAGGGAAGAAAGCGTAAACTGCAATCCATCATAACAAGAGTCTCAATTGATTTAAACAAATCAGACGGATAAGGAAGGGTGAGGAATGCATATTCAGCAAATCGAAATAAATCTGCGACTTTAGAACATGAACTGGATTAATTTTTACATTGAAAGGATAATAAATCTGAACGTGGAACATCTTTTGGACAAACAGTCCAGTTACACGAAAAGAGTATGACATGTGAACTCTAGCCATAAATCAAGTCTGTTTGACAAAAAAAAAAAAAAAACACCCCACATGTTTAATGTAGAAAGACATTTTATCAAAATTCTACTTTATGACGACACATTAAGAGCCGGCACACTGGTTCTGTGGACTTCCGTCTCAAGTGGAAGAGACACAAATAGGTGTCAGTCGGTCTCTGGATGGTTCAATAGATATCCTGCAGTACTACCAATCTGCATAAAAACTAGTGGTTAACCTTCTGATGGTGAGAAGCCAAACTTTTTAAATCATACGGACTATATCATTAGTTTTTACAAAGACCTGGAAAACTGTAGAGGCAAAATCATAACGATTCTTCACTATGAGGCTTTGGACGTTTTGTTAACACGTGTCAATATCTCCATTTGTAGATCAATTAAAAGTCTTATTTCAAACGACCAAAAAAATGTAACTAACATAGAAGAGCTGTAACCACAGAGAACATAAAGACAAACTGGCTGGTAGAGGAAAAGAAAAAAATGAGAAACATCACTTTTTTTGTGCACAAAGAACGTCAGTGAATTTATGACATCAATTCAGATCCAAAAGAAAAAAATCCCTTCCAGATTTAGGGATGTAATAAATCCTCTTTGGACACAGAAACATATTGACCGAACAATGTTCTACGTCTCAATTGTAGACGTTAACGTTAAATAAAATAACTACAGAATTTTTGAATGTTGGCGATGATCACGGTCACCACACACCTTTCAAGGGAAGAAAGCGTAAACTGCAATCCATCATAAAAAAGGTCTCATTTAATGAAAACAAATCAGACGGAAAAGGAAGAGTGAGGAATGCAAATTCAGCAAATAGAAATAAATCTGCATGGCACATCTTTTGGACAAACAGTCCAGTTACACGAAAAGAGTATGAAATGTGAACTCTAGCCATGAGAAAAACCACATGTCAATTTGGACCCTCCATTCTTTTTGCTTCATAACGTGAATGAACACGTAAGACGAACATTTAAAGAAGACATCAACATAGCTCCAGACTGAGCAGAGTTTGATACCATTATTCTTACAAACATCAGACTTCCAAATTCAAAATGACTCAAAGAATCTGATCACACACCAATCAGTGTATGGCACATAATTCGTTCACTCAATGGATCAGATTTATTGACTTTTTTCCCTCCATTGACTTGTGCTTAGAAATGACCACCATTTTGGCTCAAAGGTCAACAACCATTACTCATGTAAAACGTTATCATTTTCAATTTTTGAAACTAAACCTTAAATTCTTGACTTTAGCGGAAAAACAGCTCGATGGCGACAAAAGAAAATGGTCTGTTGGTCGCTTTCTGTTGACCAATCACTTCTGTCTTTTAAAAAAAAAAGTCTTTTGAGTCAGTTTATTTATTTATTTTTTACAAAATTGAGGACTAGTCTTGATCCCTGATATCAGAACAAGTGTTAATGCTGTGGCTGATGTTTGCATCTGGTTCAGCAAATCAAGATTGAATTAGTAACTTCAGAACATGAACAGGCCAAATTTACCATTTAGAATTTTAAAAAAAAAACTAAATTGAGACTGTAATGCTTTATAAAAAAAAAAAAAAAAACTTTATCAAAAGTCAAACCTTTATGAACACTTATAAGGAAATGCTTCAGTGCTTCTCTTCAGAGGCACAGACGAGGAAGAAAAAAGTATTCTGCTTAAGAGAAACACGCCATGTGAATTCAGACCCCGTCTTTTAGCTGTTTACCAAATAACTTGAATGAAATTGTGAGACAAACATTCATCTCACAGCCGAAGACAGAAACACAGTGCTTAGTACAAATGAACCAAATAGATTATTTAACCAACTACTAGGCCCCTTCTCCCTGAATCTCCCACAAGTTACCCAAACAGATTTTTTTTTTAGTACAACTTTTGTACTTCAAAAAGTTTTTTTTTTTAAAAAGTTTTTTTTCTGAAAGGGTAGATCTCTGACAGTCACTGAAAACCAAGACAAACTGTCTGGTAGAGGACGAGGCACAGGTTTAAGTACAGGAGAGACAATGAGGCACATGTGAGACTCATTAAGAAGGATCAGCTGGTTATGAGGAAGAGGATCAAAGTGAGGGGAAGTCAAAAACGTCAACAAACACATCATGTTACCCCAGAAACATTGAGACCCATACAATTAAAATCAATATTGGATCATAATTTCTTAGGGCTATGGATAGACCTACAAGGACACCAAAAGATACTTCATATCGGGTCAGAATTGGGAGATACCCAATAATGCAAGCCATAATGCAGGTTCAACACGTCGCGTTCGTTCTTAAAGAAGATGTTGGAATTTTTGAACAATGATCGGAAAATGGTCACCTAATGCTTTGAAAGGACCAGAACAGACCGATCTCGTCGGTCTACTTCAGAAGCTATTAAACATTTTCTGAAATATTACACTGAGTCGCGGACAGATCTTTGTTTTTTATAGGTGACCAAATTTAAAAGGTGCCACTTCATTCTGAACCAGACAAGTTCAGTCTGAATTTAGTAGAACTCTTGAGATAGGACTCCATTTATCTAAAATAAGAGCAAATAGTCAGATAAACTTTTGAGTTTAAAGTCTCATGAACAATACAGGCAAGATTTGAAAGGACAATGAGTTATAAGAAAGACTTCAGGCAAATTTAGACCCAGCTTTTCAGCAGTTTTAGAGACGAACTTTTGTCCAAGGGTTGGTGACCCAAGATGCAACAGAGCATTTTACGTTTTAGTGCTTGATCAAATAAGAAATTCTACTTAAAGAATGTTGACCTGCTGGCAGTGAGAACGCAGACACTGCATCTACAAAATGAGTCCCATGTCTGATTGGGACAGTTCTCATATTTATAAGAGCAACAGAGATCGATACTTCAAAGGATTAAAAGACAATTCAAATGTGAAAGAAAGACTTCTGGTGTGACGAATATGCAAGATCATGTATTTTGAACGTTAAACTTTCGGAACACTTTTTAGATTAGAAAACTAGGATTCCAATCACATGCAGGGTGTTAAAACGTAACATGGCCAAACAAATAATACATGTAATTCATACCAGAAAGAAACCATACATGTGGAAAAAAACACACACCCTATCTGGCAAAACAAATTTTAAAAATGAAGCAAAGAAGAATTTGAGAGTTCCTTCTTGAATACAGAAGAAAGAAATCTAATGGACACTTTCACCTCTCTGGCAATATGAAGGATAGAAATCGGCCAAAATGGAGATTTTGAGAATATTTAAAGTGTATTTTTTAAAATGGGAAATATTACGTTTGTGATACAGAAAATCACTTTTTCAACAGCGACCCAAAAAACACAATCACTCAAGTAATGTTTCCACCCTTTCCTTCAGGGACATAAACCATACACTTTGTACCATTTAAAGAACTGACGGAGTGTGTTAATAATAATATTAATACCATGTATAAGTCACGATAAGCATCCAGCTGATGATATCATTTCCCGTAAACAAAAGGATTCTATTTAGGAAGTCTTTTAACAGTTTACGTAACAGCTTGAGACAAACAAGAATCCAACTGGTGACCCAAAATATTCATTTATTTGCTTATTCTGCAAAAGAACCTCAAGGGATTTAGACATCAATTCAGATCTTGAATCTGGATTCAATTCAAAAGGTAGAAAATCCCTTCCAATGTTACAAAATGTCAGTGAACACAAACATAAAGAGAATGCGGTCACTCTCAACAAAGAAAACACAAAGTACGATGTCTCAATTGTACACCTTAGCGTTAAATAAATAACTACACAACTTAATTTTAGTTTTTAAATTGTTGGTGTCACAAAAACGTTTTGTACAATAAAAATAACACTTAGTATCCTTCGGTTTTAATGTTTATGTCATTATGACACTGAAAGAACAGACATTAAGACAGAGTCGTGTTTGTACCAACCACCATTGGAAAGTAATCATTTTACAATAAGCAAACCCACTTTAACATTGTTATTTTTATCTAAATCTCGGCATATGGAATAAAGTCACTTAAGGAAATGATGACGGTCAACAGAAGTTGGTAGTTTTTGATCTTTTACTAGAACACAGCGATCACAACTCCCTCCATGCAAATGCAAACATTTCTTTCAAACCAGAGTTCAACCAA
Source organism: Neostethus bicornis (assembly GCA_902685375.1). Classification (NCBI taxonomy): domain Eukaryota; kingdom Metazoa; phylum Chordata; class Actinopteri; order Atheriniformes; family Phallostethidae; genus Neostethus; species Neostethus bicornis. The sequence goes on along the minus strand of CACRXE010000058.1, from coordinate 99,391 downwards.
CTTCTTTATTCTGTGTCTAAATTCAAAAGCTCACCTTTGGGATGCGGTACAACATGAATAAAGCTGATAAGTTTGCAGGTTCCTTCAGTTAAATATGGAGCAAACAGATATTGGACAAAACAAAGTTGCAGGTTGAGAGATTTCTAAGACCTCATCACAGACAGGACTTATTAAAAAAGAGGGTAAGTAACACAGCAACACATTGGAGAACTTTCTGGAACAGTCCAAGAACTTATAGACTCTCTCTGCAGACTCCCCCCCCCCCCTCCATTTCTCTCTTTCAGCCAAACACTAGAAAGTATTACATGGATTATTATATTTCTTCATAAAGCAGTGTCTAAAGCAAGTAAACACAGACATGCATTGAAGCTTTACAGGATAGCTTGTTTTCAGAGACTGAGACTCCAGATTTGTTGTCCCACTCTATTTGTGGCTGTATAGGCGGAGTTTATTCTCACCAGCCAATCATGCATCGGATGTGAAAAAATAAAAAACCCTCTCATCTCTCATTGGTCGGATTCAAATGTCGTTTTATCACATAAGAACTTTAATGGAATTTATCTTTTTCTTTGTTTTTAAATATTTGAAGAATTTGCAAATAACAGAAAAACAAACTTAGCAGAAGGTTTTTTATTACTGTTTTGATACAATTTAACACTTTTTGAGATTTCAAAAGCAATAATAACCCTCATCATACATGAATGTGGATACAGTCAACAATCATTTTTAGACAATTTTTTTTTTTTTTCAAACTTACACCAACACTTTTGTACAAACATGATTCCGTTGGTTTCTGGACAATGAAAATAACAGATTAATATACTGACTTGTGTTCGTATGACGTAGTTTTCAAAATTGAATGTTTAAAATGATTTAATACGTTCATTTAAAGTTTTGAGGAATTACTACCAATATGGGCCTAAAAAATCCAGCCCGACCCGAGCCCGCGGATTTAAAACCCGACCCGGCCCGAGCCCGAAACAAGCCCGAAATGTCATATTTTATTTGTGGGGACTCGGGAGGGAGAGGGTTATTTATAAATAGAAACATTTTCAAGAACACATTTTTTAATGAAAAAAGAATATATCACACCATAGGACCAATAACACACTTGTCTGTGATGACCTGCTCAGCACGAAGAGGAGGGACGGTCTTTGAAACAAATGACAAAATAGATCTTTGACGATCATCACTTTTGCCAGTCCAGCTGTTTAAATGCTCGCTCAGCGTCGAGGTGCCAGTCTTTTTGCGCCACATTGACCACATCCAGCGAAGCCAACCCAAGTTTCTGAAGCATTTTGCACAATAAATTTCAAGTTTTTCCACACCTCACTCTTACTGGTGCGTGTTTGTCTTTTCAGTTCTCCTGCCTTTAGTTTATCCTTAACTTCTTACTCCTTCATATCGGGGATACCTGTTCAAAATAAATACAGACGTGCGCAGGAGAGGATTACCAAATTAAGAGGGGGCGTTCATGTGCGCAGAGCATGCTCTGGATCTGCGGATTCTGTTTAGTAGTCAAACATTACTTCTCTGTTTTATCCAAATTAAATAATTTTATAACAAGTATTTATTAGTTTAGTACACACACATTGTTTTAGTTTACATTTTATAAACATAGATTTATTAAAAAAAAAAAAAAGTCATCGAGAGAGAAGCCCAACCCGAAGTAATGATTGACATTTTTAGGCCCGTCGGGTCGGGGTCTGCCGTGAAGCTGGCCCCTCTTAAAAAACTTATGGACCGAAATAAGAAAAAATTATATATTAATCGTTTAGTCTGGACCACGGATATAACTTTTTAGAGTCAGTAATTGTGGGACATAAACTCTCACAAAATTAGTCACTTGGTATTCACATTTTTATTCAGCGTACTTAAACATGGAACAATGCTCTTGTGCAAACGGTGACTTAACTATTGCACATTGTTTGTTTACTAAAATCAAAGATAAATTTAAAAAAGGTAAACAATAACATTCATCCGTCTTTTTGTTCTTCATTTCAGAACTTATTTGGTAAAGAAAATTTCTGCTACGTCAAACCAACGCTTGTTTGGAGTCTTCTCTGTCGGAGGACAGTTCTTGCTAAAGCCCTTGGCCATTGTTTGAGCTATGAAAGCGCCCCTTCTACTGATGGGGGAATATCAGGACCAAAAGTTCAGATGGCTTCTAGAGAACGACCTGGGGTAAGCCACCTATCTGGCCAACCGTTTTGCTGGCAACGAGGAAAACTACAATCGGCTGTCGACCAACAAACACCTGTACCTCAGGTTCACCTATCAAGTAGGTGGGGATTTAAGAGGAAACAGGCCACGAAGCTGGCATTTTTTAAACTGCATGGGATTTCGTTTCCCTGCAAGTAATGATTGTAGAGGAGGTTGAGTTGAGGGGATGAAAGTTCGACGTAATATATGTACCTACTTTGGTATCTCACGACATTCAATAAAGAAAGAAAGAAGCTGGAGACTGAGAGAACCGGAGACTCTTGGTGTTTCATGGAGTTTGCTGACCTCAACTCACTGGAGGCCGATTGGCACCACTAGTTTATAAAGATGCCATGTTGTTGTTTTGATTTTATTTTTCTCGAAGAGTATCTGCTGCTTTAAACTCACACAGATTGCTTGTTTGTGGAGCGTCATGTCTTTTTGTATTTACTATAGAAAAGAATTGAAAACTATTCACTTTAAGAAGAGTCAGTTTTAACTTTAGGATTACATCATATCACTGCATTGGCTCGTGTGAAAGTGAGGTGGATTATCATACAAACATTTTATATCTGCATTGTATATTATACTATTCTAATGCCCATTTCTTTCCAATGGTGTCATTCATATGAACACCGTAACCCAAACCTTATTGACTGGATCCACATTCATTTCCAATGAGAGTTCTTAATGATTTTGAAACCGCATAAATTATTAAAATGTATCAAAACACTAAAAATAATTGTTTTCTCGTGTTAGTTTTCTCTTGTTTGGAGTTTCTTCAAATATTAAAAAAAAAAAGAAAACTAAGAAAAAAATAAAAGAAAAAATTCTATTAAAGTCCTTTAGTAATAAAATGACATCTGAATCCAACCAATGAGAGATGTGATTTTCTTTTCTTTTTTTTACATCTGATGCATGATTGGCTGGGCAGAATAAACTCCGCCTACACATCCATTAATAGAGTGGGACAGCTAATCTAGAGTCTCAGTCTCTGTGAACAAGCTGTGCTGTGGAGCTTTCTGTGTATGTCTGTGTTTACCTGCTTTAAGACGCTTAATAATCCATGATAATCCATGTAATACTTTCTAGTGTTTGTCTGTAAGGGAGAATGGGGGGTCTGCAGAGTTTCAGTTTACAGTTTCAGAAAGTTCTCCAACTTGTTGCTGTTTTACTTATCCTCTTTTTTGTTAAGTCATGTCATTGGTGAGGTCTTAGCTATTGCTCTGATGATGGGGAAATATTTCATTTAAAATGAAAATGACAAAAAATCTCTCAACCTGCAACTTTATGGTTTTGTCCAATATCTGTTTGCTCCATATTTAACCGAAGCGCCCTGCAAACTTATCAGCTTTATTCATGTTGGTAATCTCACTTTGTACCGCATCCCAAAGGTGAGCTTTTGAATTTAGACGCAGAATAAAGAAGTTGGTTGAACTCTGGTTCTAAAGTAGTGTTTACTAGCAGTATTTGAAGAGATAACTCTGCTGTTAAAACAAAACCTCTGATTGGTGTCCTACCAATGTTTTAAGCACATAAAAATTATATGACAGATGTTTCCTTTAAAACTCAGAAGTTCTGGATATTCGTGGAACATCTTGCTTTATTTGTTTACTTTTTTTCTAAAATGTGGTCACTTTAATAGTTTCAAAGACATAAGGAATCATTCTGACTGTTAAATCTTCAAACTACTTTGTTGTGAGAAGACTCATTCGTTTTCTTTAGGTTTCATTTCATCCTCCAGAAACAAGAAGTATCAATGTCGTTAAAGTTGTCCGAGGACAAAATGTATAGATGTATAGAGGAATGGGTGTAGTTGAAAAGGGATATAAAATTATCCGACTTTCGCTTTTGGCTTTCTCATTTCCATTTGGACCAACAAATTTCTGCATCGCCTGTTTAACGTATCCTTCAGCGCTGTCTGCGAGTTTCCTTGCCAGGACAAGTCGTGTTGCATATCGTATGTCTCTCTTTGTTATCACTGATTTCTAAGACACAGAGAATGTCAGCGCTGATCTCAACGTCTGGATTAAGAAGTCGGTGTAATCCAACGATGTATGATACAAAGTGATCAGGATGTTTCTGTTTCTTGGGATATCTCACTTAAGAAGAGTCTGTCTTAGTGGCTGTTTTTTCAGTGTCATAATGAAACAAACATTGAAAGTGAATGTTTACATTTTCATTGTACGAAACGTTTGTGCGATACTGTTTGTAATGGAGGTAGCATCAGAGTCTTTGTCCTGGTATTTTCACCACTCCAGTGCGCGACCCTTGTTTGAGCGTTCAAACTCAGACGAAAAACTCACGGCTTATAAATCCTTGAAGATTGCACGTCGTTAAAAAGTGTACGTAAAGAAACAGTCCAACAGAGAAAAGTTCTTCTGGTGTGGTCTGTCTTAGAAGCGAAAGCCAAGTTCTGAATTGGTTGGCCCTCATTTACCTCCTTCATGGACTTGCCCTTAAAGTCACCAAACTTCACCATGAAACACTCCAAGCCTCCAAATCTCTCTGCCTCCAGCTTCATGGCCTATTTCCTCTTATATGTGCCCAACTGCTCCTCATTCTCCTTAACTTGAGAGGTGAACCTGGTGTACAGGTGTTGGTTTTCCCTCTCCTCTTTGCCAGTAAATCTATTGGCCAGATAGGTGGCGTACCCTAGGTCCTTCGCTAGAAGCCACCTGAACATTTGGCTCTTAGATTTCCTCATCATTCTAAGACTTGCCTTCATCACACGAACAAAAGCAGTGGCCTCTGCTTTTAGCAAGAACTGTCTACGTCTGGTGGAGACGCCATTAGGCGGCGATCGTCGTCGGGTGTAGTGCGGGAAATCGGTTACAGTGTTTGCTGTCAGCCAACTTTTGATGTTTGTGTACCAAGTACTGTATATCTCACACCAGCTCTGATCTTACCTCCACCTCCACTTTTGCAGCTCACTTGACTGATAATCCAAATGGCTCGTGTTAAGTTGCAAATAGAGAGAAGCTCTTAGAAAAAAAAAAAAAAGGATAAACGTTGTGTGTTTGGGTTTGTGCAAGTTTGGGCTCCTCTTGCATGTTTTTTCTTTTAACCTTTTTAAAAAGGTTCGGGGCCCAAAAGTTTATCCCAAGTGGGACACATGGCCCAAATATCCTGGGTTTCTTAGGCCAAATATTATTGGTGAAAATGTTCTTTTGAGTTTTTTCTCATGATTGGAGAGTTTTTTCGGGATGATTGTTATTTTCTACACACACTGGTGTTTCTTTGTTGATTCTAAATTCAATCGAAGCCACGCTCAGATTGAAGAAGTTCGATGATTAATTCGATGGTCACTTTGTCTCTTTTGTCATATTCTGAAATGAAGAAAAAAAGACAGCAGGACGCATGTTATTGCTTGCCTTATATTAACTTATTATTGTTTTGCACAAGAACTTTGTTACATGTTTATGTACATGGAGTAAAAATGTGAATACGTTTGGCTTTTTTTGGCTTTCGCATTTGTTTTTCTCATTTCTTTTAGGCCCAACAAATTTCTGCATCGCTCGTTTAACGTATCCTTCAGCGCTGTCTGCGAGTTTCCTTGGCAGGACAAGTCGTGTTGCATATTGGATGTCTCTTTTGTTATCACTGATTACTTATTACGACGGGCCAGGAAACGGGCTTCTTTCGCAATTCTGTGCAACATATCCATGACGAAACTTTCTAAGACACAGAGAATGTTTGTGCTGATCTCTAAGTCTGGATTAACACGTCGGTGTAATCCAACGATGTTTGATACAAAGTGATCATGACGTTTCTTTTTCTTGGGATATCTCGAAGACTTGAGAAGAGTCTGTCTTAGTGGCTGTTTTTTCAGTGTCATAATGAAACAAACATTGAAAGTGAATGTTTACATTTTCATTGTACGAAACGTTTGTGCGATACTGTTTGTAATGGAGGTAGCATCAGAGTCTTTGTCCTGGTATTTTCACCACTCCAGTGCGCGACCCTTGTTTGAGCGTTCAAACTCAGACGAAAAACTCACGGCTTATAAATCCTTGAAGATTGCACGTCGTTAAAAAGTGTACGTAAAGAAACAGTCCAACAGAGAAAAAAGTTCTTCTGGTGTGGTCTGTCTTAGAAGCGAAAGCCAAGTTCTGAATTGGTTGGCCCTCATTCACCTCCTTCATGGACTTGCCCTTAAAGTCTCCAAACTCCACCATGAAACACTCCAAGCCTCCAAATCTCTCTGCCTCCAGCTTCATGGCCTATTTCCTCTTATATGCCCCCAACTGCTCCTCATTCTCCTTAACTTGAGAGGTGAACCTGGTGTACAGGTGTTGGTTTTCCCTCTCCTCTTTGCCAGTAAATCTATTGGCCAGATAGGTGGCGTACCCTAGGTCCTTCGCTAGAAGCCACCTGAACATTTGGCTCTTAGATTTCCTCATCATTCTAAGACTTGCCTTCATCACACGAACAAAAGCAGTGGCCTCTGCTTTTAGCAAGAACTGTCTACGTCTGGTGGAGACGCCATTAGGCGGCGATCGTCGTCGGGTGTAGTGCGGGAAATCGGTTACAGTGTTTGCTGTCAGCCAACTTTTGATGTTTGTGTACCAAGTACTGTATATCTCACACCAGCTCTGATCTTACCTCCACCTCCACTTTTGCAGCTCACTTGACTGATAATCCAAATGGCTCGTGTTAAGTTGCAAATAGAGAGAAGCTCTTAGAAAAAAAAAAAAAAAAGGATAAACGTTGTGTGTTTGGGTTTGTGCAAGTTTGGGCTCCTCTTGCATGTTTTTTCTTTTAACCTTTTTAAAAAGGTTCGGGGCCCAAAAGTTTATCCCAAGTGGGACACATGGCCCAAATATCCTGGGTTTCTTAGGCCAAATATTATTGGTGAAAATGTTCTTTTGAGTTTTTTCTCATGATTGGAGAGTTTTTTCGGGATGATTGTTATTTTCTACACACACTGGTGTTTCTTTGTTGATTCTAAATTCAATCGAAGCCACGCTCAGATTGAAGAAGTTCGATGATTAATTCGATGGTCACTTTGTCTCTTTTGTCATATTCTGAAATGAAGAAAAAAAGACAGCAGGACGCATGTTATTGCTTGCCTTATATTAACTTATTATTGTTTTGCACAAGAACTTTGTTACATGTTTATGTACATGGAGTAAAAATGTGAATACGTTTGGCTTTTTTTGGCTTTCGCATTTGTTTTTCTCATTTCTTTTAGGCCCAACAAATTTCTGCATCGCTCGTTTAACGTATCCTTCAGCGCTGTCTGCGAGTTTCCTTGGCAGGACAAGTCGTGTTGCATATTGGATGTCTCTTTTGTTATCACTGATTACTTATTACGACGGGCCAGGAAACGGGCTTCTTTTGCAATTCTGTGCAACATATCCATGACGAAACTTTCTAAGACACAGAGAATGTTTGTGCTGATCTCTAAGTCTGGATTAACACGTCGGTGTAATCCAACGATGTTTGATACAAAGTGATCATGACGTTTCTTTTTCTTGGGATATCTCGAAGACTTGAGAAGAGTCTGTCTTAGTGGCTGTTTTTTCAGTGTCATAATGAAACAAACATTGAAAGTGAATGTTTACATTTTCATTGTACGAAACGTTTGTGCGACATTGTTTGTAATGGAGGTAGCATCAGAGTCTTTGTCCTGGTATTTTCACCACTCCAGTGCGACCCTTGTTTGGGAGTTCAATCTCAGACGAAAAACTCACGGCTTATAAATCCTTGAAGATTGCACGTCGTTAAAAAGTGTACGTAAAGAAACAGTCCAACAGAGAGAAAAGTTCTTCTGGTGTGGTCTGTCTTAGAAGCGAAAGCCAAAAATTTTTTGACTTTATTGCCTTTGGGCAATTTCTCTAAGAGTTTTAAGTCTTAAAAAAATTAAAGAAACATCATATTGAATACAAAATCTATTTTGAAATGGATTCTTGCTAAAGCTTCAGAAAGATAAGCTGGCACTGGCTACCACTGACTCAAAGAAAATCCTCGGCATTGTCCTGCAGATGTCGAAGGACTTCAGATGCCTCAGGAAATGTAGACGACTTTGCACCTTTTTGTAGATTGAGTCCACATTTTTATGCTCTCATGAAGTTCATAATTATACTAGGCTCTATCACTCATCCCATGTCTACATGAAGAAAACAAATGTTGAAACAACTTTCATTCAAGATAGCCAACCGAGTGTCCCACCTTTAGACTGGTGGGGTATTCATCCTGGCACGTTCAACTATGGAACAACAAAAAATTAATTTACATGTCTTAAGCATGTTTAACCGAACTGTGTTTATAGTTGACACAACTAGACATGCCTTGGCTTTGACGTCCTTCTGAAAGAACTTAGAAAAACAAACTGCTTAGATGGTCATGTTAGTGTGGTACATTAAAAGAAATGAAGAGGAAATTATTGTATTTTCAATTTCTTTTGAATCAGCTGAATTTCAGTTAGGGGGAGTTGTTATTTAAACTGAAGCAGAAACAGTTTAAAGTAACAGAGATAGCAGGACTCAGACATTCTTACAAAGCTGTCTTCCAAGAGTTAAAGATTCCATCTTCTTCCTGAAAAGGAACAGCTTCTGAGCTTCACTTGGCCATAGTTACCATGGAGCTGCAGTTTAAACTTCACCTCAGCTCATTTACTTTTGAATTAGCTGAATTTCAGTTAGACTGAGTTGTCATGTAAACTCAAGCAGAAACAGTTTAAAACAACAGTTACCACAGAGAGAGCAGGACTCAGACCTATTGTAGTAAAGATTTAATCTTCTTCAACCTTTATATTGTTTTGATCATTTAAGAATCTTTGGTAAACAAACTGTCGTTGTCTGCAGGACTTCTCATCGCTACGAGTGGGTCCACAGAGAACATAGAGAGTCAAACATTGATACTGCGTGAGGAACGAACACCACGACAATGGTTGAGATTTCTCAGCTCTTTGAGATGATTAAAGAGCAGATGGAGCTGGAGAAACAGCAGATAAATGAAGAAAGAAAGCAGGCGCAGGAATAAAACAAACTATTTCTGCAGCAGCTACATATACACGCTATAGCTCGACGTACAGCTGTGACTGCATTACCCACACCCAGATTTGCTGCGTTTGACCCCACCAAGGAACTCTGGACTGACACCTGGAGAGGTTTTGCACCTTCGTAGTAGCCAATATATTGCCTTTGGAGCACTCAAGTATTCCTGACCAACTATGTACCGACTGTCTACGACTTTCTCTCCAACTAGTTTAAGCAGCAGACGCCATAATAAGAATTTTCTGAAGAAGGGACGGATCGGTCCTGACACGGCAACATGCGACTTCATCTCAATTCCGAATCTTCAAGATGAAGTCTTACACACACAGTTCATGTTCTTGGTGAACAACGAAGCGGTCTTTACCAACACCAATAGAATTGCCCTGGCAAACAAACAATCGCATGACCACTACATCGCCTCACCCAGATGAATCCATCGTGGATTTAGGGTGCAGAAAAGAAGAATACTTTTCAGCAACTGAAGAACATACTGTCTTCAGACAATGTGTTGATCCACTACAATGGTTCACTGCTGTTATCTAGCGACTTAAGAAGGATTGCAGTTGGATCCGCCCTAATTTTATCTCTATATATGGAAGTGAAGCTGCAATTGTTATCATCTCCAAGAAACTGTGGAAAGCACAAGAAAAATACAGTCAAATCCAAAAGGAAGCACTTGCCATTATGTTTGCATTAAAGAAGTTCTAGTACTTCTTTTGGCTGACACCTAATCCAGGTCACAGACCATTGAACACTCTTCACTCTGTTTGGTCATACAAGAAACCCTATCATGTTCGAAACGTTAGGCCCTTCACTTCAGTCAGTTTGGCTAAGAGATTAAATCTCGAAAGACAAAAGACCTGGAAACTGAGATTTCTTGAGCCGCTTACCAAATGAAAATGACCTCCAGTTTCACTATAAGAAAACAGGCGAAGAAAATACCATGGTGTGTGCAATCATCATGCTGAGTGTTCAAGTGAAACAACCGGATTCATTACCTTCGAATTGGAATCTTCTTCACTGTTGGTCATCTTAAAGGCAACGGCAGGATGACATCATCACCCGTTAACCCAGCTATGGCAGGAAGATTTTCCTTGTCCCCAAAGTTTGACTTGACAGTAGGTGATGAGAGCCTGTACCTGCGCTGGCTGTGACTCTGGCTCTGGCCTTCATGTTAATCTAAAATTAGCTTAGCTAAGAAGCTAAGCGATCAAGCTAAGAAAAGAAGTTATAAACAAAGGGAGGCTAAAACACTAAGAAAATCTAAGATGCTAGGCAGCTAACCCATGCTAAGCTTCGAAATGCTAAGATAGACACTACATGTGTATCTTACATGTTTTATTTTTCTTGATCGCTTTGTTGTTTTTCTGTACCATCTTGGATCTTTTCCACTTTTAGATCTAGTTTTTTAAATTTAATTTGATTTGGAACTGTTGTCTCGCTCCTCCTGGAGACCTGATTACCGGAATAGTTTAGGACCAGTAATGGTAAAGGGATAATTGCGTTACATGGTCAGGGATGCACATTTTTTTTTAATTTAGTTCTGTTTCAAGGTAAACATGCACAGGAAGAGGCGCGGGTTGCATTTAAGCAGCAATCTTAATCGAACACGTCACGTCTCTCCCTGCAGTATTTTCTTTAAAATGGTGGAATTTGTTTAGCCCTCTTCCAAGGATGGGCTGCCTTTTCCCTCCACCTCCTTCTGTATCTCCATTAGATAAGCCTGGAAAGGATAGTTGCTAGTCATCCAGAGCTGGGATCAATCCTCCTTGGTCGGCATGTCACTGTATCAGGTGTTGCCAACGTTTGGTCCTGAGCTTTTTGGCATGCAGAGTTTCAAGATTTTTGAGTTAACTTGGCGAAATGATTCTTTAAAGATTCGGCAGCCCTGCTGATACCGCTGAAGTCTTAACAGTAATCTTTAAAGGGACAGTAATCTCTATTCATCAGATATTGGAGTATGTTGTTTATACATTCTGGAATGTCAGTACTGGAACATTTTAGCATATTTTTATCTGTGAACATTTTATCGGCTGTTTTCAATGTTTAGTCATTTTAAAAGTCCTTGTTTTCACGGTCTTTAGATTTTTAGTTTTGTCAGACTATGCTCGGGATAAAAGCCTCATTTGTCTTTGGATGAATGCACACAAGTGAAGAAAAATGTAGATCAGATTTCTTGTAATTCAGTGTGGCTCAGTTAAATATATTTGTGTGGAGGTTGAAGGGGTCGAAGCGATACTGACAGCAGTGCAACAATCAGAGTGTTTTCGATTGATCTTATAACATCCGTTATTGTTATGTCTAGTCCGCAACAGAAGTAGATATTTAAAACAGTACAAATATCTGTTTGTAGATTTTGCAAGATTGCATGCACCTCGGCGAAGGTGCAGTCTCGTGTTCAAACCTCTCTCTGACAGTATTTGTGCATTCTAGTCCGCTTGTAAAAACCATGTCTCGGTAAAGGTCAGGATGCTGCTTTACTTCTGTATTGTTTTTTTTTTCTCTGGAACTCGACATACTTGTAATTGAGTACTGGGCATTAGCCTGTATGATAGAGGGCAGCAGGTTTCTGGTCTCCTCTATGTATGAACTTTTACACTCCGTCATCTTCTTTTATACTTTTCACACAAATTTCTTCAATTACTGTCCAGCTCATGATTAGATTTCTCAAGTAGTAAATTACGGAGAGCTACTCTAGTTTGTCCTACGCCGTTTTAATGCAAAAGATCATCTCTGGAGGAGATGTAGTGCGTCCAAGACGGGATAGCGACCACAGCTATATTATATGTAGAAAGAATAAGACATGATCCATACTGCAAAGAAAACGAGAAAATCTATTTGTAGAGCCTTGACGAGAGAATTAGTCCAAGGCGACTTCTGAGTCACCACATAACAGATATTAGATTAATAAGGAGGTCATAATTACTTTCACGCAGTAAAAGTTTGAGACACCAAAATACTTGCTTTTTGTCACGACGTCCGCAAGCACCCATTCTGCTGCATATTTCAAAGAGCAATGTTGCTGTTGGGCTTTAGATTTCTATTTGTGTTTATGGTAGGTGTCAAGCTGTATTTTAACTCCCGAGCATGAGAGGGCAAGCAGGCACCTACACAGGAGTGACTGGATTCGACTCTTAGAACAACTTGGTTTTCTTTTTATCTTCTTTATTTTCTTTCTTGCTTGTATTACTGAGAAGCCGTTTTTAAGACACAAAATCAGTTTGTAGATCTAAACGCAGTTGAAAAACCAGCTGCCTCTCCAACATTGTCTGGGTTTTCTCCCTTTCTAGATTATTTTTCTGCTAGCTTTTGGCCTTAGAATGGTGAATTGTTTGCTCTTTTTTCTCCTCCTGGGCTTTCACTCTCTACTCTCTAATTAACTTGGTTTGTCTGATGACATCATCACCCGATTAACCCAGCTGTGGCAGGATGATTTTCTTTGTCCCCAAAGTTTGACTTGACAGTAGGTGATGAGAGCCTTTACCTTCTCTGGCACAGCGTCTGGCTCTGGCCCTCATTCACCTCCTTCTTGGACTTGCCCTAAAAGTCACCAAACTCCACCATGAAACACCCCAAGCCTCCAATTCTCTCAGCCTCCAGCTTCAGGGCCTGTTTCCTGTATATGACCCCAGCGACTCAATCTCCTTAACTTGAGAGGTGAACCTTAGGTACAGGTGTTTGTTGGCTGCCATCCGGTTGTCTCCTTCCTCTTTGCCAGCAAAACAATTTTCCAGATAGGTGGCGTACCCCAGGTCGTCCTCAAGAAGGCGTCTGAACCTTTGGCTCTAAGATTGCCCCACATCTGAGAATCGCCTTCATCACACGAACAAAAGCAGTGGCCTCTGCTTTTGGCAAGAACAGTCTGCATCTGAAGAACATGCCAACAGGCGGTGATCGTCATCGGTGTAGTGCGGAAAATCGGTTTTGCAATCATATTCTGAAATGAACAAAAAACAGCAAGATCCATGTTATTGCTTGCCTTATATTAACTTATCAGTTTTTGCACAAGAACTTTGTTACACGTTTATGTACACTGAGTAAACATGTGAATACCAAATGACTCATTTTGTATGTCTTTATGTCCCATTTTTAAGTCTCAAAAATAAAGTTCAGAGGCAATGATGTCTAAAGAGACATCATATTGCAATACAAACTCTATTCTGAAAAAGGGTTCTAGTTAGAACTTCAGAAAAATAAGCTGGAAACGATCACAGAAATTTTTTGAGACAAAAAAAAAACATGAATAGAACTAATAATCAAAACTCAACACTTAAACTCTGAATTTTCAGAAAAACTTTTTAAATGAAAAAGATGTTGAAGGACCTCAGCTACCTCACAAAATTGAGATGTCTTTGGAATTTTTTGCAGATTGAGTCCACGTTTTTGCTCCAATGGAGTTCATAATTATATTGGGCTTCATCACTCATCTCATACATGTCTACATGAAGAAAACAACTTTCATTCAAGAAATTCTAGATAGAGTCCCAGCTTCAAGTGGTGGATTCATCCTGGCACGTTCAACCATAGAACAACAAAAAATTCATTTACATGTCTTAAGCATGTTTAACCGAACTATGTTTATAGTTGACACAACTCGACATGCCTTGGCTTTGACGTCCTTCTCAGACAACTTAGGAAAACAAACTGCTTAGATGGTCATGTTAGTGCAGTAAATTAAAAGAAATGAAGGGGAAAATCTTATATTTTCAATTTCTTTTGAATCAGCTGAATTTCACTTAGGGGGTGTTGTTATTTAAACTGAAGCATAAATAGTTTAAAGTAACAGAGATAGCAGGACTCAGACATTCTTACAAAGCTGTCTTCCAAGAGTTAAAGATTCCATCTTCTTCCTGAAAAGGAACAGCTTCTGAGCTTCACTTGGCCATAGTTACCATGGAGCTGCAGTTAAACTTCACCTCAGTTTATTTACTTTTGATTTAGCTGAATTTCAGTTAGACTGAGTTGTCATTTAAACTCAAGCAGAAACAATTTAAAACAACAGTTACCACAGAGAGAGCAGGACTCAGACCTATTTCAGACCAATCTTCTGTAGGGCTAAAGATTTAATCTTCTTCAACCTTTAAATTGTTTTGGTCATTTAAGAATCTTTGGTAAACAAACCGTCGTTGTTTGCAGGACTTCTCATCACTACGAGCAGGTTCACAGGGAACAGAGAGTGTCAAACAATGAGACCGCGTGAGGAACGAACACAGCGACAATGGTTGAGATTTCTCAAATCTTTGAGCTGATTAATGAGCTGATGGAGCTGGAGAAACAGCAGATGAATGAAGAAAGAAAGCAGGCGCAGGAGAAACCAAACTATTTCTGCTGCAGCTACATATACACGCTACAGCCCAACGTAAAGATGGAGCTGCACTGTCCACACCCCGCTTTGCTGCATTTGACCCCACCAAGGAACTCTGGACTGACACCTGGAAAGAATTTGCATTTTCATAATATCCAACATAGTGTCTCTGGAGAACTCAAGTATTCCTTACCAACTATGTACCGACTGTCTACAAAGTTCTCTCCAACTTGGCTAAGCAACAGACGCCATCTTAAGTGTTCTTTGAAGATGGCATGGATCCGTCCTGACACGGCAATGTACAACTTCACCCCAATTCCGAATCTTCAAGATGAAGTCTTACACACACGGTTCAATGTTCTTGGTGACCAACGAAGCCATCCTTACCCGCTGTTCAAGGTCAAAGAAGACAAACTTAACTTTGCCGAAGCCATTTAAATTGCGCTGGCCAACGAAGATGCGGCTAAGGTTGTGAAAGAAACAAAATATGTTACCCTTTCTAAGCGGTGAGTCAAGTTCAGAAACTTACAGAACCAGCTCGAAGAAGAAATGGGATTGCTGCTATAAATATGAAAATAGCACGACCACTACATCGCCTCACCCAGATGAATCCATCGTGGTTTTATGAAGCAGACGAAAAGAATACATTTCAGCAACTGAAGAACATACTGTCGTCAGACTATGTGTTCACTGCTGTGATGGCTCACTGCTGTTAGGATTATCTTGCGACTTATGAATGGGTTGTAATTGGAGCCGTCCAAATTTCATCTCTATATTGTTGGAAGTGAGGCTGCAATTGTCAACTATGGAAAGCACAAGGAAAATACAGCCAAATCCAACAGGATGCAATTGCCATTATATTTGGAATAAAGACGCTCTGCTAGTTCCTCTAATGGCAGACACTTCATCCTGGTCACAATACCACAAACCGTGACCACATTCTTTGGTCAGACGAGAAACCCCATCATGTTCTCCATGTTGGGCTCTTCTCTTCAGTCAGTTCGACTATGACATTAAATCTCGGCAGACGAAAGACCTGGACACAGAGATGTCTTGGAGTCATAGACTTACCCTGAGGGCCACTAAACTCCACTATGAAAAACTCCAATGCTCCAATTCTCTCAGCATTCAGTTTTATGAGGGTAGGCTGTTTTACTACTCCACCTCCGTCTGTACTTCTACTAGTTAAGAAGAAGTACAGACTGAAATGATAGGTGCTAGCTATCTAGATCTAGGAGCTCTCCTCCTTTTTGTTCACAGTCTAGGACACCAGCTCATAGAAGAGCAGATAAGCATCCCTGGAGCACACCTCGAACTAATCTAAGTGAAATTGTAGAATCTCCTTAGCATCCTGTTGATCGTTTTTGGTAAACTCTGGGGTGAGTCGCTGTACCTGGTGATGCTTACGTTTGGTGCTGTTACGATAGCCTTGCAAGCAGAGCTTTAAAGTTTAAGAGTTGCCTGCTGGTACAGATGAAGTCTCCATCTTAATAATTTGAAAGACAGTAATCTCTAAGCTCTGAAGTAATCATCAGATATTGGAGTATGTTTTATGTCGTATGGTAGATGTAGTTCTGATTTGCATAATTTTATTTGGAGCTGGTTTACTTTTAATGCCCTTCCTGTCGCAACCTATGTTTTTATCCGAGCTAATGCCTGTTGCACAAACATTTGGATGTTAAACAATTAGATGGTTAACAGAGAGTACAACATTTAAATGTGCATTTAAAAAAAACCCATATAAACAACGGTTTAACCCTAACAAGCTAAACTATCAAGCTGTGTAAAGAAGTTAGCAAAAGAAAGCTAGAACGCTAAGTAAATCTAAGATGCTAAGCAGCTAACGATGCTAAGCTACTAGAAGCTAAGATGGACACTAATATAAGTCGTGTTTTATGTTATGTTATTCTTCTTCTTGGATCTTTTTCACTTTTGGATATAGTTTTTGGATGCTAGTTGGAAGAACTGTCGGCTTCCTTCTACTGGGAATTGACTGAAGGAATTGTTCAGGACCAGTAATAGTGATTACACGGTCAGGAAAGCGCGTTTCTTTGCTGTATTTACGTCGGTAAAATAAACAGGAAGAAGAGCAGATGGCTCTTAAGCAGCAATCTTAGTCGAGAGCGTCACATCCCTCGCTGTGTTACTTTCCTTCAAAATGTTTGAATTTGTTGAGCCCTTGTCTCAATGGGAATTGTAGACTTCTTTCTTCCTCCACTTCTGGCTGTACCTACTCTAGTTAAGCCTGGAAATGATAGTTGCTCGCTATCTACAGCTGGGAGGTCTCCTCTTTTTTTGTTTTCTATTGAGGGCATTACCTCCTAAAAGAGCACATGACCATCAATATTCTTTGATACAAGTGAAATATTTTTTGTGACTTTTTCTGAGCGCTAGCTGCTTTCCTACATCAGAAGTTCTTGTTTCAAAGCCTGGAAATAATAGTTGCGAGCTATCTTGAGCTGGGAGTTCTTTACCTCTGTGAAGAAGGCTTTTTGTTGTGAAACAGTGATAGAAAATACAATTCAGCTTCATGCATTCTTAAAATAACAACTGACAAAACCCAGTTATTTATTAGTACTGGTATTGATATTACACATTTATATCATATTTTCATACGTCAGAGTGCGCAGCCTGCACGGGATTCGAACTCAATTTGCCCAACTCTGGGGCAATGTAATTGCCACTGGTCCATGTGCAGTGGCACTTAACACCCAGTTAATTTGCAGTTAGCTTTAAACAAAAAGTTTCTTAAAAAATAGAACCACCTCTACATAAACCCCCATATTCTGTATATCACATTACAGATTACACTACTCACGGATTGTCTTGTCCAGATTTGCCCAAGAGATTTTACTCAAGTGGTACAGTATTTCCGTTTAACACCTCAAGGGTTTACTTCAAGATGGCAATTTTACTAATCCGCCCGCTGCTTATGGGTGGATGCCACTAGAAGGCGCTGCCACATGCAAAGCAAATAGTAAAGAATAGTCGCAAACTGTATAGACGCAAACATGTGCCCATGTGTTCAAAGAAAGCATAACAAGAACCAAATCTTAAACAAACTGACCACACAGTGACGCACCAATGTATGTCATGTTTTACATGTTATGTTATTCTTCTTTATGCCATCTTGGATCTTTTCCACTTTTAGATCTAGATAATGGATTTTAGTCAGACGAGGACATGTCAGCTTGCTCCTAATGGAGACCTGACTGAAGGAATGGTTCAGGACCAGTAATGGTTATGTAATAATTGCGTTACACAGTCAGAGAAGCGTCTTTCTTAGTTTTTAGTTGTATTTGTGTCGGTAAAAATGCACAGAAGAGGCGCTGATCGCTCTTATTCACCAATCTTAGTGTTACCCATCATGTCTATTTGTGGGACTTTTTCCTTGAAAGAGGTAGAATTTGTTGAGCCCTTGTCCGAGGGTACACTGCTTTCTTCCTTCACCTCCGTCTGTACTTCCACTAGTTAAGCCTGGAAATGATAGTTGCTTTCTAGAGCTGGAATCTCTCCCGTATTTTGCTCTTTGTGGAGGGAGGGAGTACAAAAAAGGACATAAGCATCCCTGGAGCACTGTTCGAGCTAATCCAAGACAAATTGCAGAAACTCCTGAGCATCCTGTTGATCGTATTCGGTAAGCTCTGGGTTGAGTCGCTGTATTGGGTTTTCCCAATGTTTGGTGCTGAGCAGAGTTTCAAAGTTTCCGCTTCCGTAAACCAAGTCTTGGTAAAGGCCAGAATGCTGCATTCCTTGGAAGTCCTTTTGAAACGGTTTGTTTCTCTGGAGCTCGTCATACTTGTTCCTGAAAGACTGAGCATTAACTAGTATGATAGAGGGCAGCGGGTTCTGGTCTACGCTGTGCGCGAAGCTTTACACTCCATCGTCTTTCAGCTTTTTCCCCAAAGTCATCAAACTCCACCATGAAATACTCCAAGCCTCCAATTCTCTCAGCCTCCAGCTTCATGGTCTGTTTCCTCTTGTTTGCCCCCAGCTCCTCACCAAGATCCTTAACTAGAGGTGAACCTGGGGTACAGATGTTTGTTGGTGGACAGCCGATTGTCCCTTTCCTCTTTGCAAGCAAAGCTTTTGGTCAGATTGATGGCGTGCCACAGGTTGTTCTCTAGAAGCCATCTGAACCCTGGTATTTCTCAATCATTCCAAGAATTGCCTTCAAAGCTCAAACAAAGGCCACACCTCTGCCACACCTCTGCCTTGTCACGGGCTTTCATGCTGATTGGTTTCTAGATCAAGTTCTGTCTGCCTCCAGAGAAGACGCCAACAGAGGTCAATCGTCATCAGAAGTTGCGTGAAAAATCGGTTTTGTGGACATGTTCTGAACAACAAGTCCGTGTAGTCCCTCATTCATCCAGGAGTGATCCATAGTAGAAAAAGTTTCAAAAAAGTCTTCTGGACAGTTCAATTCTTGATCGAGACGTTTCGACTTCCATCCGGAAATCATTTTCAATCTGACATGTTCTGAAATTAAAAAGAAGACATAAACATGGTATTGTTTGCCTTATTTTATTTATTTATTTTTTTAATAGGTAAGTCACCGTTTTGCACAAGAATTGTGCACACCTGCTGCTCAATGTAGACAAAACCAGGGAGATGGTGATTGACTTCCGGAAGAGGAGGACTGCTTTGCAGTCGCTCTGCATTCTGGGTAGAGATGTGAAGGTGGTGGAGGAGTACAAATACCTGGGAGTGACCATACACAGTAGACTGAACTGGAGGAGCAACAGTACTGCTGTGTACAAGAAGACCTGCAGACGACTTTACTTCCTAAGGAAGCTGAGGTCCTTCAATGTGTGCGGCAAGATCCTGGAGACCTTCTACCAGTCTGTGGTGGCCAGCTCCTTGTTCTTCTCTGTCATCTGCTGGGAGAGCACCGTCGCAGCCAGTGACGCCAACAGACTGAATAAACTAATCAGACTGGCTGGCTCTGTCATTGGCAGCAAACAGGACTCACTTGAGGCAGTGGTAGAGAGGAGGTCACTGAACAAACTTTTGTCCATCATGGACAATCATGACCATCCTCTCTACCCACTCCTGGACGAACAGCGGAGCTCCTTCTCCAAGAGGCTCAGACAGCTCCACTCGAGAACATCTTGTTACCGGAGGTCTTTCTTCCCGTACGTGATCGGGCTCTACAACGACTCACTTAGCAGATAGGAAGTTGTTGCTGTGACACAGAAATTTCTGATGTGTGGGATCATCAAAGTATATTCTGATTTTGTATGTGTTTATGTCCCACACCACTGTGTCTTAAAATGATGTCCAGAGGCAATAAAGTCTAAACAAACATCAGACTGCAGTATGACATTTGTTCCGAAAAGGGGTTCTAAAGCTTCATAGAGAAATGCTCTTCATCTATTGGAAACAATCAGAAATGGTCAGATTAAAAACCCAAAACATGAATGGAACTAATTAAAGAAACTCAGTCCTAAACTGAATTTTCAGAATACCCACTACTTGGAATAGACCTCCGTTTTTGTTTGTTTGTTTTTTTTGGGGGGGAGGCAAAAGCTAGAGTTTGGCTACAAGGCATTTTTGTTTGGGAGCACAGGAAGGAAATTATCTCCAATAAGACACATTTTAATTAAAATATGCAGACTTTGCATATTTGGACAATGATGGACAATGATGTTTGCAGATGAAATTGTGATCTTTAGTGAGAGGAGGGAAGAGGTGGAGGAAAAGCTGGAGAGGTGGAGGTTTGCACTAGAAAGAAGAGGAATGAAGATTAGTCAGAGTAAGACAGAGTACATGTGTGTGAATGAGAGGGATCCAAATGGAAAAGTGAGGTTACAGGGAGAAGAGATAAAGAAGGTGGAAGATTTTAAGTATCTAGGATCAACGGTCCAGAGCAATGGAGAGTGTGGAAAAGAGGTGAAGAAGCGTGTTCAAGCAGGCTGGAACAGGTGGAGGAAAGTATCAGGTGTGATGTGTGATAGAAGAGTTTCAGTAAAATGAAAGGAAAAGTGTACAAAACCGTGGTGAGACCCGCCATGCTGTTTGGTCTAGAGACAGTGTCACTGAGGAAAAGACAGGAAGCAGAGATGAAGGTAGCAGAGATGAAGATGCTGAGTGACCAGGATGGACAGGATCAGAAATGAGTATATCAGAGGAACAGCACATGTTAGAGGTTTTGGAGATAAAGTCCGAGAGGCCAGGCTGAGATGGTTTGGACATGTACAGAGAAGAGAGACCGAGTACATCGGCAGAAGGATGGAACCACCAGGAAAGAGGACTAGAGGAAAACCAAAGAGGAGGTTCATGGATACAGTGAAGGAAGACGTGAAGATAGTTGGTGTGACCGAAGAGGATGCAGCAGATAGGGTTAGATGGAAGAAACTGACTTGCTGAGGCGACCCCTGAAGGGAAATGCTGAAAGGAGAAGAGGAAGAAGACTATGCAAAACACTGTTGTGTAAATAGGTCATTTTTATGTTTTTCTTGTTTTGTCTCTGAGTGAGTTGCTCAGGTTGTCTGAATGGAAATGTCTTTTGCCTAATCAGGACAAACAAGGTCTTCTCTTTGCGACATTTCTCTTCAGGGGGCGACTCATCAAGTCAGTTTCTTTCACCTAACCCTATCTGCTGCATCTTCTTTGGTCACATCAACTATATTCATGTCTTCCTTCACTGTATCCAAGAACATCCTCTTTGGTCTTCCTCTAGTCCTCTTTTCTGGTGGTTCCAAATCCACCATCCTTCTTCCGATGTACTCTCTCTCTCTCTCCTCTGCATATGTCCAAACCATCTCAGTCTGGCCTCTCTGACTTTAAAACCTCTAACATGTGCTGTTCCTCTGATCCTGTCCATCCTGGTCACTCCCAGAGAGATCCTCAGCATCTTCATCTCTGCTACCTCCATCTCTGCTTCCTGTCTTTTCCTCAGTGACACTGTCTCTAGACCAATCAGCATGGCCGCTCAGACCATGCTGTCTCTAGACCAATCAGCATGGCCGCTCTCACCACACTGTCTCTAGACCAATCAGCATGGCCACTCTCACCACAATGTCTCTAGACCAATCAGCATGGCCACTCTCACCACAATGTCTCTAGACCAATCTGTTTTACTCTGACTAATCTTCATCCCTCTTCTTTCTAGTGCAAACCTCCAGCTTTTCCTCCACCTCTTCCCTCCTCTCACTACAGATCACAATGTCATCTGCAAACATCATTGTTCATGGAGATTCCTGTCTGACCTCGTCTGTCAGCCTTTAATTTTAAACAATGCAATATTTAAATAAAAACAGAATTTTTTTTGTTTTTACAGCACGAGTACAACAGGTTAGAATCATTATAAACATCGTTATAAGATAATAATAATAACACATTGAATTTAACGGGGCCTTTCACAATATCCAAGGTAACTGTACAGTTCACAATAAACCATAGATGAGAAATAAAATCAAATTAAAATTAGAAACAAAGCAGAACAACAAACAAACAAAGCATCAACATATTAATCTGGACTTACTGTATTTATTTCTGGATTTCTTGAAAAGATAAGTTTTGAGGCTGGATCTAAAAAGTGGGAAAGAGTCTGTATTGCGTAAATCAGGGGGAAGAGAATTCCGAAGCTGAGGAGCAGAGTGACTGAAGTCTCTGCCTCCTGTGGTAACGAGCCGGGCAGGTGGAACAAGCAGGTGAAGAGAAGAGGAACGGAGAGACCGAGAAGGTATGGAAAGACTTAGACTTAGATTTTGACTTAGTTTAAGTCAAATATTTGATTACTCGTTTATGTGTCCAATTTTTGTTCCATCGTCTTCCGCTTATCCGGAGCTGGGTCGCCGGAGTAACAGCCTCAGTTGGGAAGCCCAGGCTTCTCTCCAATTTTTGTGTTGTTTAAACGTATTCTGTAGAGTTGAGTTAAAACTGGTGTTTAAAATCACGAGTATTTAAGTATAAATGATAGATTTTATTTAACCATCAGTTGATTAAACTGACATTTTTTTTTTTTTCAAAATGTCTGTAGCGAGGACGGCTACTTCTTGCAACAGCTCTTGTGATTTTGTCTATTTTCCTTACTTTTTCCTATTCTTTGCTTAACCTTTTGTTACTTTTTTGTATATTCCAATTTTGTTACAAATAAAGGTTTTTTTTTATTTTAATATTAATGTTAATCTTTAATAGTGATAGTTAAACTTTTCAGTTAGTTTCAGTTCAAATGTTTATGATTCAAAATATGCTCATTGTTATTGTTTAATAAATCTTGTACAAAAAATAAGGAAAAAATAAAGCAATGGAAACTGACCTGAGTTGTCCCAGCGTCCCTTTGAATGGAACCAGTCTCCTTTTCAAGTTTGGGCAGGAGCTGAATGACATTTTAAAAAACGACAGTTTAAAACAACCGTGACACTGAAGCCTGATTCAGATCAAAGAGTTCCGTTGATGCGGAAGAGAATTTTCAAGTTGAACAGTACATCGGTAGAAGGATGCAGGGTTTGGAACCACCAGGAAAGAGGCCTAGAGGAAGACCAAAGAAGAGGTTCATGGATACAGTGAAGGAAGACATGAAGATAGTTGGTGTGACTGAAGAAGATGCAGGAGATAGGGTTAGATGGAAGAAACTGACTTGATGTGGAGATCCCTGAAGAGAAATGATGATAGGAGAAGAAGAAGATCCAAAAACAGTAAAACATATTCACCTTCTTAACCAGGCCTCACAGCAAGAAGGTCGTGGGTTCGAGTCCCGGGTGGGGACGAGGCTTGGAACACTGGCCTTTCTGTGTGAGGTTTGCATGTTCTCCCCGTGTCTGCGTGGGTTTTTTCCGGGTACTCCGGTTTCTTCTCACCCTCCAAAGACATGCATGCTAGGTTGATTGGCCAGTGCCAAATTGCCCCTAGGAATGAGTCTTTGTGTGGATGGTTGTGTGTGTGTAGCCCCGCGACAGACTGGCGACCTGTTCGGGGTGTACCCTGCCCTTCGCCTTAAATTAACCGGGATGGGCTCCGGCACCCTCCGCAACCCCGAAAGGGACCCCGAAAGAGACCCCGAAAGGGACCCCGAAAGGGACAGACGGATAAGAAGATGACTGACTGACCTTCTTAACCAACCTTACGGGGTCGCCGGAGCCCATCCCGGCTGATTTGAGGCGAGAGGCAGGGTAAACTCCAAACACACATACGTACAACACACCAATTCCTGGGGGTAATCATGTAGTCCCCAATCAACCTGCATGCATGTTTTTGGAGGGTGGGAGGTAACCGGAGTACTCGGAGACAACCCACACATACATGGGAAGAACATGCAAACTCCACACAGAAAGGCCAGTGTTCCAAGCCTCGTACCCAACTGGGACTCGAACCAGCGACCTTCTTGCTATGAGGCCACTGTGTTACCCACTGCGCCACCATACCGCCCCTGTAAAACATATTTTACAAGCTAATTTGAGAGAAAAGTTAAAGTTTTAGGTGAAGATTCAAAATAAAACTTTTTCCCAAAATAATCTTTTATTGGGAAGGAAATACCTTTAGTTTTTATTCTGTGTGAAATGAACTGACTGATATTAGGATGTGTATGTAATAAGCCTCCAATGTCACTAGAGGACAGTGTTGTCTCATGTTGATTTTTTATAGAGAAAAAGAAAGGATTGTTTTATTTCGTTTAAATCCACCAGATGGCAGTAAAATATCAAACATTTACTTCCTGTTAAACTTTAATGATGCAGGACATGATGAAGCAGACATTATTAAACCCATACAGTCCAAAAATTCACTCCCAGTGTATGTTTAGATTAAAATTTGATCACTTTGTTTAAATTAAAATGACCCTGACTTTTAGGTTAAACGGTCATTCCTATTGGTCAGTTATCATGTGGTTAATCAATGATTGGATGAAATATTAAAATACATTTTAAATTAATGGATAAAAATGGTTGGAATGAGTAATGAGGAATAAAGAGCCGCGTGGTTAGAGTGTTCGCCCGCGGACCGGAAGGTCGCGGGTTCGCGTCCCACGGAAAGCACGTCTAGGGTCCTTGGAGAAGACACCTAACCCCCGCTTCTCCCACCATTGGCGCCGTTGAAGGGCAGCCTGCTGCGGTGTAAGGAGTGCAGCAAACAAATTTCCCCGGTGAGGGATGAATAGAGTAATTCATTTTTTTTTTTTTTTTAAAGAAAACAATAAAAAATGACAATAAAACTAATCACGATGATAGTAAACCATTTTCATAAACATCTAACGAGTGTGTTTAATTTCCGGGTTTTAACATTTAGTTTGAATATCGTTCAATATTTAGACCAGGTTATGTGCAAATATGTGCAACCTGATGAGGGTAAGGAAAAAAAATATGATAGTAATCTGTTCTGTTGTAATCTAGGTAACTAGGTGGTACCACCTAGTGGTACCACCTAGTGGTAACACTAGGTGTGTTACCACCTAGTGTTATGTATCAGTATGAAGAGGAATTACCACCAGGAATACACCCCTGTACTGCTTGGTCACGCTTTGTTTTGAGGCTCACGCACATAAGCTGTCAAAGTTCCCGGATGTCCGACTTCTTCCAAACGTTCACTAAAAACAATACTGGCAATAGACCATGCAGATCGCTACTAGCGGCTTTCAGATGTACAGCAGCAGGAGATGCCATGTGCTTCGCCTCATTATACCTAATCATGTTCATGGAATGCACTAGAGTGTTCATCATGAGGGAGTTTTATTAGCCTTGGGGGGTGAGAGTGAGGTAAGTCCTAATTGCGGGTGTCTCCTGCCCAATGCGGGAAACTTGGCATATCTGGGTGTCTCATTTATAAAACGTGCTTATATCAAAATCCATTCGTGCAGTGAATTTACACAAACTGAGCGATCGATCTGTTAAGAAAATGGAGTTTGTGGACTTGAGCGTAATTTTAAGAAGTCAGAAGCTGCCAAATAATAAGACGTGGGGAAAAGACGCTGCCTGTGGACAGAAGCTGAAATGCTCATGCATCCTGTCATTTGAATGATGCAAACATCAAGTTTCAGAGGCGTGGTTGGGGCGGGATGGAGATCCGAGTATTGTTTATGAAGCTTACATTGCCTAGGCTTCCTGTCTGAGTCTGTTGCCCCCACGACCCGGCCCCGGATGTGCGGAAGATGTCGGAATGGAACATTACATGAGAAGAGTAACATTTTTTATTTTTCTGTTTTGTTTTGTCTTCTAAACCGCTTTTCCATAATGGGGTCGTGTGACATGCCAGAGCCTATCCTGGAGGTATCAGGCAAGAGACAGGGTACCAAGATACACTCCGAACAGGTTGCTACTCAGACAATCATCCACGCACACACAAACGCACACACTCATTCCTACGAACAATTTCCTAGGAGCGTATCAACCTAACATGTATGTTTTTGAAGAGCAGTAGTAAACCCACATGTACATAGGGAGAACATGCAAACTCCACACAGAAAGACCAGGGTTTCAAGCCCCACTTTGACTCCACAACTCAAACCAGCGACCTTCTTGCCATGGTTCTTGCCATGGGGCCTTTGTGCCAACCACTGCACCACCGTGCTGACTTCAGATTCTTTTTTTTAAATTCATTTTAAGTTTGTGTTTTTAATCCGGACTAAAATTCTTACTCAGCCTAAAATCTTTATAAAAGCAGCCCAGAATGAACATTTTCATTCATTTATGATTCACACAACTTTTTTCAGTAACAAAGTTTCATCTCTGCCTTTAAATCAGTAAAGTTTGAATGTGTTTTTTCATCCGAGTGTGAAAAAGTCGTGATGAGATAGATCTCCGACTTTAGTCGTAATTGGAATTACTACCCAAAAAAAAAAAAAAATCATGAGAAAAAGTCTCTGAAAACAAATTTACAGCCTCTGTTTCATCAATATTTGATCTTTTTTAGATAAAAAAAGATGCAGAAACAAATGATTTTCATGCTTCGTCACTTGGTGACTCATGACGAGAGGACAGGATTTCTTCACTTTGTCTTTTCTTTCACACGTGGATCGACTTCTTCTTAGAAATTGGATTAAACACACCATTTCATCAACGCTCTCACAGACCAGCGAACATTTTGGGAACATATTGAATTTTCTCTTCGGTTATGACTGAAAAACTTTGACAATCATCTCTTGGAGACCCTCGATGAAAAAC
The DNA here is from genome assembly GCA_902685375.1 of Neostethus bicornis. Taxonomy (NCBI): domain Eukaryota; kingdom Metazoa; phylum Chordata; class Actinopteri; order Atheriniformes; family Phallostethidae; genus Neostethus; species Neostethus bicornis. The sequence continues at coordinate 72,785 of CACRXE010000058.1, read as the reverse complement.
AAAGGTGCACATCTGAGTAACACGATGAAAATCTGCTGCTATTTTCAGAGGTTATTGGATAAAATACACACAGACTCACACACACACACAGACTCACACACACACACAGACACACACACACGTCAACACAAACATAGAGTGGAACGTCTTCACAGGCTGGTATATTGTACATTCCTATCCTCACCATGATAACCAGGATCTACGTTCCTACCCTCACCATGGTAACCAGGATCTATGTTCCTACCCTCACCATGGTAACCAGGATCTATGTTCCTACCCTCACCATGGTAACCAGGATCTATGTTCCTACCCTCACCATGGTAACCAGGATCTATGTTCCTACCCTCACCATGGTAACCAGGATCTATGTTCCTACCCTCACCATGGTAACCAGGATCTATGTTCCTACCCTCACCATGGTAACCAGGATCTTTGTTCATACCCTCACCATGGTAACCAGGATCTACGTTCCTACCCTCACCGTGGTAACCAAGATCTTTGTTCATACCCTCACCATGGTAACCAGGATCTACATTCCTACCCTCACCATGGTAACCAGGATCTACGTTCCTACCCTCACCGTGGTAACCAGGATCTACGTTTCTACCCTCACCATGGTAACCAGGATCTACATTGCTACCCTCACCTTGGTAACCAGGATCTACGTTCCTACCCTCACCATGGTAACTAGGATCTACGTTCCTACCCTCACCATGGTAACCAGGATCTACGTTCCTACCCTCACCATGGTAACCAGCTGTGGGTGGTGACCAAAAGAACAAGATCATGGATACAAGCAGCTGAATTGAGCTTCGTCCGCAGTGTGGTTGGGCTCTCACTCAGAGATAGACGGAGGAGCATTGCCATTCTAAGTCGAGCTGCTCGTCCTCCAGGTCGAGAGAAGCCAGATGGGCTGGACCAGATGCCCCTCGAGTGACTCGCTGGTGAGGTATTTCAGGCACGTCCCACCGAGAGGAGACCAAGAGGCAGACCCCGGACCTGCTGAGAGACTATGTCTTACAAATGGCCAGGAAACGACACAGGTTCCTTCCGGATGAGCTAGAGGATGCAACCAGGTTGAGAGAAGCTTGGTTTCCCATTTGATGCTGTTGCCCCACAACCCGGCCCCGGATTAGCGAAAGACCTAGGAATGGAACCATAGTGTTTCTTCAAAGTAGCGCCATACCTTGTTTACTGCTGTGCCCACTCTTTAAGTTCCCTGGCTGAGACTCAACAGCATCATCAAAGGGGCCCTCTTTTTTTTTTTTTTTTTTTTTTACCAAGAATGACATTGATCTCTGGATGAGGAGCTTTTTGTCCTTTTTGTCTCAAACTAGTGAAAATATTGTCCTGAAGAACCAGTAAACTCTCCTTTGCGTCACAGGTCAAAAATTGTGTTGCATGGTTTTAAGTTTTTTTTTAGCCATGTTTGTAATGCTTTGAGTTTTTAGCTCAGTTTTAATTGTTTAATTTTCTTCACCGGTGCCAAACCCACTGCGCGGTCCGTGATTTTGATGGACCCTGCAGTGGTGAAACCAAACCCCATGGAGCAACAGTGATTCCCAGCCTCATAACGCCTGCAAGCAGAACAACCGAGAAGATACCCGCAGACAATGAAAAAAGCTGGTGAACTCACTAAAATGAATTAGTAATGACTATTTTTAGTTGGTTGTTTTAAGATGGTTTTATGGTCTGTGCCTCTGCTTTCCTGATGCTCGCCTCCCAATCCTAAACCGTACAGAGTTAGATTAGGGATAGGAACAAGTAAAGCCCCACATGTTCCCCACATGTTATGATGTGAAAGGAGGAGGACCCAAATGCAGAACAAAACAGGATTTATTAACAGAAGTAAGGTAAATCTATAAGGCAAAGGACACAAGGATTAACTCAGGATAAAAATGTTCAATTAATATAACAGAGTTCAACGATAAACTTCTGGTCAGGCAGCCAGGAGGATCTGGCTGAGAAGGATTACAACTACCTGACATGGAAGTCTGGGGTGATTGCCCTTAAATAGGCAGCAGGGTCCACAGGTGTGTGGCATCAGAAATCAATCTCAGGTGTCCCTAATCATGTTGATGAGGAAGGTCCAGGGCTCCCTCTGGTGCCAGGCAAGGGGATCAAGACATAAAGTGTCCATAGGAACCTGTAAAGCTTGCTTAAAGTCCCCTTTACCCACCAGGACTTTCTTCCTCACACCGTGAGGATGATTTGCTTTTAACCAGATGAGTCTGTGTGAATCTAAACTTGTGTTTTTACAACTCTGTTGCTCTGAGAGTAAATTGCATCCGTGTCTGGAAATTACTCACGAGCATTTCTCGGGGAATTGACTTGTTCTTTTATTTCTTTTCTCTCAGCGTGTTGTGCAGAGTTGGTTAGATGGAGTGCTGATGGGAATCCTCGATGCTTCTTCTTTCATGCCTTAATCTCAAAACCCTGAACGCCTTCAAAGCGTTCCCATCTGGGCGAAAAAATATCTGAATCACAAATTAATTTGAATTACATTTCAGCCACTATTAAACTTAGAAACAATCTTTCTATTTACTTTCTTGTCTTTTCCGATTCCTGTGCTGCTTTGTGACCAAAAGATTTTTTCATCTTCTTCTTCTTCCATTATTTTTCTTCAGGGGGCGCCACAGGAAGTCTAATTCTTCCATCTAACCCTATCTGCTGCATCCTCTTCAGTAACACCAACTATCTTCATGTCTTCCTTCACTGTATCCATGAACCTCCTCCTTGGTCTTCCTCTAGTCCTCTTTCCTGGTGGTTCCAAATCCAGCATCCTTCTTCCGATGTACTCTCTCTCTCTCCTCTGTACATGTCCAAACCATCTCAGTCTGGTCTCTCTGACTTTAAAACCTCTAACATGTGCTGTTCCTCTGATCCTGTCCATCCTGGTCACTTCCAGAGAGATCCTCAGCATCTTCATCTCTGCTACCTCCATCTCTGTTTCCTGTCTTTTCCTCAGTTCCACTGTCTCTAGACCAATCAGCATGGCCGCTCTCACCACACTGTCTCTAGACCAATCAGCATGCCCGCTCTCACCACACTGTCTCTAGACCATCAGCATGGCCGCTCTCACCATATTGTCTGTAGACCAATCAGCATGGCCGCTCTCACCATATTGTCTGTAGACCAATCAGCATGGCCGCTCTCACCACACTGTCTCTAGACCAATCAGCACGACCGCTCTCACCACACTGTCTGTAGACCAATCAGCATGGCCGCTCTAACCACACTGTCTCTAGACCATCAGCGTGGCCGCTCTCACCATATTGTCTGTAGACCAATCAGCATGGCCGCTCTCACCACACTGTCTCTAGACCAATCAGCATGACCGCTCTCACCACACTGTCTGTAGACCAATCAGCATGGCCGCTCTCACCATACTGTCTCTAGACCAATCAGCATGGCCGCTCTCACCACGGTTTTCTACACTTTTCCTTTCATTTTATCTGAAACTCTTCTGTCACACATCACACCTGATACTTTCCTCCACCCGTTCCAGCCTGCCTGCACAGGCTTCTTCACCTCTTTTCCACACTCTCCATTGCTCTGGACTGTTGATCCACTTAAAATCTTCCACCTTCTTTCTCTCTTCTCCCTGTAACCTCACTTTTCCATTTGGATCCCTCTCATTCACACACTCTGTTTTACTCTGACTAAAAGATTTTTCATCAATAGATTGTTTATTGAATACAAGCTTTTATTGTGAAGTTTTTCATCCGTGCTGTCCAAGCTATTATTTCCTGGAATAATTCAGTAGAGGAAGATGGTTTTATAACCACATAATAGTTATTGAGTGTCCTTAGGAACCAGAACAGTCAATAGTTATCGAGGGCTGACTGATGCAGATGTTGCACTGCTGAAAGCCAAGCTGTAAAATGCTGTAAGGCTGACCTTATCAGCTTTTTCTCCGGCCGCTGTTTGCCTGACGCTGTCCTCCTTCCAGCCCAGACAGATGGATCGTCTCTCCATGTTTATCAGCCCGAGGTTCCCCACCATGTCATTACATGTCCATTCGGAGGTGGATTCCGAGCGCCTGATGGCACCATACTGGAGAAAATACGTGCTATGGATTGTTGGCTGGAGGCCACAAACCCCCCGCTCTGATCTCAGCGTGCCCTTTATGTGTCTGCTTGTGAGTACATGCTCGCAAAGTGCTCCTACTGGGAGACATTAAAGCTCAGGATTCAGTGATGGAGCTCGGGATTTAATGTATAACCCAGGAAAACCTCAACTTGAGGTTAGATCTTCTGTTACAAACACAGATGCTGGATTCTATCTCGTATCTAATCCTGTAGCTTTGTTACAATCAGAGAATTAAAAAATTCTAACACGACCGGAAACAGAGTCCAAATCTTAAATTCTACCATCAAACAGCTTAGTTGGACCTTTCCTTGACGTCATCCAACTTCTACTCTTGTCACAAACTGGTGATGAAGGTGTGACTCAGACACACAAAGCCAGTAAAACCAGGCCAAAGACAGATTTTTTTTGGGCCAAAACCCAACCACAGAAAGCTTCTAGAGCAGGTATGGACAAACCACGGCCCGCGGGCCACATGCGGCCCATTAAACGTTTTAATCCGGCCCACTGAACTTGAAACAATTAAATAAATAAACCTTGTTTAATCTTTTATGGGAATTTTTTTTAAGAGAAATGTTTAAGGGGAATCTATCGGGGATCATTAAAGTATTTTCAAAATTCAATTGTCAGTTTTATTTCCACTGCAATGCTGATTTTTCCTCACTAGATGGCACACTGGAGCCACTAGAAAACAACAACACTGCACCCATTCTAATGTGTGTGTGTCTGTGATGTGCACGCTGTCAAAATAAACAGTGTGCACAGATATGGAAAGCCATTGGGCCCAATACACACACGTAAACAAGCGTGTTAGATGTTAAAACAAACAAAATGTTACATCAAGCGTTTAGATTTCAAACCTAGCGCCACTAGATTTTAAATTTAACGCTCTTGATGTAACATTTAGCGCTTGTTTAAAATCTAGCGTCATTCTATTGGTCTAATCTAGAGGTTACCAAAGCATGCCATCCATCTGATCCTGTTCCGGCCCCTTGGTCAAATGTTGGAGCTCAATGTGGTCCACAAACCAAAAAGTGTGCCCATCCCAGTTCTAGACTTTCTAAGAGTCCTATCTTCTTCTCCTTTTAGCATTTCCCTTTAGGGGGCGCCACAGCACGTCAGTTTCTTCCATCTAACCCAGGGGTGAGCAAACTTTTTGATTTGCGGGCCACATTGGGTTCTAACATTTGGCCAACAGGCCGGAACAGGAGCAGATGCTTTGGTAAACAAGCGCGCTAGATATGGAAAGCCATTGGGGCCACTACACACATATAATCTAGCGTGTTAAAATTAAGCACCTTAGCGCTTAAGAAAATTTGCATCTAGCGCGCTAGGTTTAAAATGTAGGTTTGAAATCTTCTGACAATCTGATTTGACAACGTGGGCGTCACGAAAACACACATTTTAATGGGACCAGTGTTGTTTTCTCAACAAAGGCAATATATCTGCGCCATCTAGCGACAAAATATCAGAATTGTAGGAGAAATAAAATATTAACATGATTTTTTTTTTTAATTCGGGCCAGATTAAAACATCAGCTTGTAGCCCGCGGGTTGTTGTTCGCCCATGCCTGAGCTAACCCTATCTGCTGCATCTTTTTCGGTCACGCCAACTATCTTCATGTCTTCCTTCACTGTATCCACAAACTTTCTAAGATTTTACCATTCCTATGCCGATGATCCATGCTCACATTTCCATTCTTGCCACACGGTAAGGACATAAGGTAAGACCTGGATACAGTTAGTATGGCCAGTTCATTGAACAAAGAGGGGTCATGGAATAGCAACAGGAAGAGATTGCCCGATAAGGCTTGTATCCTCGCCAGGCGCAGGTTCTCTTAACTCCTCTTCCAGATTCCGTGGGTATGGGCATGACAAAGCTGAATCATAGATTAAACAGTGTCTCATTCGTCTGAAACTGGAAATCGAAACTTGGGAACCAGTAAAGTATCTTTAGAAGCGAGTAAAAAGTACAGATCGTTCATCCATCATTACTTGTAACTGAGACGGTCCAGCTGTTTCAAATTAAATAAATCCCTCTTTTAACTTAAACCGGGAATCTCCCTCTGAGTTCAGAACAGAGTCAAAGAACCCCACAGATGTTGGAGGTTCTGCTTGGAAACCTGCATCCAGTTTGATCAATAAATACATTTAAATCCAGAGGAGGTGTGTAACGGTCTGTACGCTCCGATGTGACTTAGACCGAACATCTGTCGTCTTCAGCCAATAAAACCGATGAAAAACCAGGGACTAGTTTCTTCACGGTAGCAAAAAACCTCATTTGTTCTCCTTGAACAGATCAGTAACGGGCTCTGATAGGTTGTTAAAATGGGGTTCCATAATGTTGGTAATGACGGGGACTGGATGTTTACCAGTTAGTCAGTGTTGGTGTGTCTTTGGGTTGGCACCAACTCTTCACTTGTCAAGTCGAGTTATTTCATAGTCCCTCTAAAAGCAGCAAAATCACATAAAAACAATGTTACAGAAAAACAGAGAGAAGCATTAAAAGTGTTCATTCATCTTAAAAAATACAGTTTTTGTTAAACTTTTCTGTGGGCTGCACGAACCCGGGGTTCAAAACTTTCTATTCAGAATGACACCAATATATTTGTACTATTCCACTTTCAATGTCAGGGTCTTTGATTGGTGTGATGGTAGGGAGATTGGGTGTTCTCCGGAAGTCACAGAGCATGTCCGTTTTAAATATCGTATTTTCACGACCAAAATGTACACCGTATTTAAAGGCGCAGTCCCAGTTTCATGTGCTCTGTATTTAACACACACATAATGCGCACCTGATGAAAGGGTGTAGGTTTTAAATACTTATCCTCTACTACGTACATCCGCCTTACAACAACACACACACAATCAGACAAGTGTGTGTATTTAAAAATAGATCAGGAGCAAAACTGAGTTTGGTTGGTTTAATTAAATATTAGTTACAGTCGTCATATGTTTTTGGAGGAAAGCGGACAAAACCCACACATACATAGGGAGAACATGCAAACTCCACACAAAAAGGACTGTAATCCAAGCCTTGTCCCCACCTGAGATTTGAACCCCAACCTTCGTGCTGTGAGGCCACTGTGCTAACCACTGCGCCATCCGACCACCATGAACACAATATTCAGACAACAAAATGGTTTGCTGATAGTTTGCCCCAAATCTGCACAAAATCACCAGGAATTCAGCAGCTCCAAGAAAAACCCTATTGAAGCCCTGGGCCTGGCTCATCACCCTGATTAGGGACGCCTGAGATTGATTTCTGATGTCACACACCTGTGGACCCTGATGCCTATTTAAGGGCAATCATCCCGGACTTCCACACCGGGTCATCGTCATCCTTCCCAACCAGGTCCTCCTGGCTGCCTGACTATAAGGTATCTTTGAACTCCGTTCTATCATTTGAACGTTTGGATCTTGAGTTAATCCTGTACCCTTTGCCTTATAGACTTACCTGACGTCTGTTAATAAATCCTGTTTTTGTCCTGCATTTGGGTCCTCCTCCTTCCACATCACAACAGTTCAGAAGAAATGGTGAGGAAAGCGGGCAGGTGCGCACGCTTGTGTTTTCTGGTTTGTAGAATCAGTTAAGATTTCTGTTTGCTTTATTTTGCCAAACCTGAATCAGAGTTCCCTCATGTTTGTTACTTTAAATCCAATTCCTTTCAGTTAAGAATCCTTTCCATGAGTTTCACTGTTTGAGTTTGGCTGATCTCATCTGAAGGCAAGATGGCTAGGTTTGGACTTTAACATACTTTGGTTAAAAAAATCCTTAGTTTTGACGTTAATTCTTGTGTCTGCATTATCGTTTGATCCCTGACAAATGTAAAACATAAGCTTTATTTTATGATTCATGCACCTGTATCATATTTACTTGATGCTCTGAATCCAGAAATAGTTTTTTTAAAAACTTTCTCATCTTCATGGTTTAAAAACAGTTTAATAAATACTGATTTCACTTCGTCTCATTGGATGAACTCTGAATTGGATTCGATTCGTTCTTTTTATGTGTGACATTTCAACAAGCGGAGAAGGAGAGGACAGTGTCCTGATCTGGCTAAATGCCAGACTGTGGAAGCTAATGATTTATGACTTTTGAAAGCAGAAATATTTGTGTGTAAGCGTTAAGCCCACATTCTCCACCCTCCCTGTGGACCACTCAAATTTTATCGAAATTGTCCTCAGTTCACTTCACTATGGTAGCCAGCTGTGGGTGGTGACCGAAAGAACAAGAACGAGGTTCAAGCAACCGAAATGAGCTTCCTCTGCACGGTGGCTGGACTCTCACGCAGAGATCGGGTGAGGAGCTCTGACATCCGGGAGGAGCTCGGATTAGAGCTGTTGCTCCTCCAGGTCGAGAGAAGCCAGATAGGGTGATACGGGTATCTGGTCAAGATGGCTCTCAAGCGCCTCGCTGGTGAGGTGTTTCCGGCACGTCCTACGGGGAGGAGACCAATAGGCAGACCCCGGACCCACTGGAGAGACTATGTCTAACGGCCGAGGAACGACTCGGGATCCTTCCAGGTGAGCTGGAGGATACAGCCGGGGTGAGAGAAGCCTGGGCTTCCCGTCTGAAGTGGTTGCCCCGGCCCTGGTGACGGAACGGAAAAAAATTGCATAGCAGTCAGAGTCCGCACGACTTTGAACAGATTTACTGCAAAAATTTGCAATGTTTTATATATATCGGGAAAAAGTTGAGAAAACCTCACGTAGATCCAGTTGAAAGAGGGATCCCATCTTGGGATAGAGAGGCAATGAACCCGGGATTGGAAAGAGAACTACCTAATGAGAAACAGGACGGTGAAAATAAAACAGAGGGTCAAAAGATGAACCTGTAAAAAGAAAGAGGAACAGAGGTATCTAGGGGATCTGGGCGTCGTACGCTGTCTGCCGTGCAGATAGGGACAGAGAATGATGAGAATCAAATTGCCGGGAGACGAGGTGGTCACATTCCGGCTCATCTCCCGGGGTGGAGGAGGGCTGGTAGTGACAGCTGAAGAGATGACAGGTATTTAAAAATACTGCTTGATCGTGATAGGCTGAGCACGCCGGTAGGGCGGTGATGGTCGTCAAGGGAGGTGCTCCCAATTAATCACCTGAGTAGAAGAGGGAGACAAAACAACAAGGAGAGGACAAAGAAAACATCTGGATGAGAAGACACGATTCTGTATTCTTGATATTTACTAACAGCTTTTATTTATGGAGGGTTTTATAAATTCTAAGTTTAGATGGCGGATGCAAAATTCATGCGTCACCTTCTTATCTGTCTATCCCTTTCGGGTTACGGTTGGGGGCCGGAGCCTATACATGTTAGGTTGATCAGCAGCTAGGAATGAGTGTTTGTGTCAGTGTTGTTTTCGTCAACGATGACGACAACAAAATGATTTAGTTGACGAAGCATATTTTCATGACGATGACGTATCGATAACGAAATAAATATGACATTTTGGTGACGAAAATGTGACAAGACGTTTGCAAGTTTCTGTTGACGAGACGAAAACGTAACAAAATAGGCGTCAGACTTTCACATTTCTGTCTGTGAAAAGAAAAAAATCACAGCGGCTGCATCTCACACGGCGGCACGCTCCCCACAATGCTGCACGTTCACACCGTCTACACAACACACCTGCATCCACGACAAAGTCACACACCATGGTGAAAACAGTAACAAAGGAGCTTGGTGGTCAGAAACTTAAAGTTTTACATAGATTTTTAAACAGCATGCTAACTTCAAGCTAATGCTAGCTTGAACTTCCTGTTAGCTTGGTTGCGCTAACGACTGATTTAAAGACACAGTACAATGTTTACTTTGTTTACAGGATTATTAAGAGGTGTCATTTTTAAATATTCATAAGTTACAACGATCCTCACTCACTGAAAAAAATATATTTATTTTATGTTGTTTTACAATGTTCGCTGTTTTGCGCAAGTTAAAGCTCGGCAGAGTTTTTTTTTTTTAAACAAATGACCTGCGTCATTCTCAGTAATAAGACACGATTGTTAAAGTAAGTTGTTTTTTTTTTTTTTTATACTAAAACTACTGTAATTTCACGGCCATTAGGCGCACCGTGCGAAAAGGCGCAGTCTCAGTCACACACCGCTTTACAACAACACACACCCAAGCATGCAAATGTGGGTATTAAAAAATAGATTGGGAGCAAAACTGAGTTTGGTTGTACTTTATTTAAGTAGTAACGATACTAAACAAGCACATTACCGGTAACAGTCTTTATTCAAATTCGTCAAAGTCCTCATCCTCTGTTTCAGAGCAGGTCCACTTCGCTCCTCGCTGTCAAAGTCACTGTCTGTACTGTGCGGCTCCTCAGAAAGGATACCAGCTTTTGAGAAAGCTCGGATAACAGTACCAGCAGACACGTTAGTCCAAGCATCTACAATCCATTGGCAAACTGTAGCGTAACTCGCCCGGCGCTGCCTTCCACCCTTCGTGAAACTGTGGTCTCCTTCGGTCATCCATCGCTCCCACGCCGCTCACACTTCACTCTTTAACGTTCTCATGCCTTTTCTTTCAGGTCCGCCTCGCGGGCACCGTGTTTTCTTTTAGGTCCGCTTTTTCTCACACACAAGGCGCACCGCACAAAAAGGCGCACCGCTCATTTTGAAGAAAATTTAAGACTTTTATATACGCCTTATAGCCGTGAAATTATGGTAGATAAAAACCTGATTTTGTTGACAAAAATGTGACCAAAACGTAAACTAATTTTCGTTCCAAAGACAAAGACTAAAACAAAAACTTAGATGGCTGACAAAAACAACAATAGTGTGTGTGTGTATGTGTGTGTGTGTGTGTGTGTGTGTGTGTGTGTGTCAGACACTGTAGGGTGCTATCCTGACACAGATGTCCGAACCACCCCGTCTGGCTTCTCTCATACTAGACGGAGGCTAATATGCTAAGCTAATCTGCTAATAATGCTAATTTATTTTAAAATATTTTTTTACGTATTTTTTTTTTTTTTTTTTTTTTTACAAACAAAAGTTTGTTCGGTCGGTCGGTCGGGCGGACTTATAAGAGGGAGGTGTCTGTGTAGGAGAGCCCCGCGACACACTGGCGACCTGTCCGGGGTGTACCCTGCCCTCGCCTTAAATCAGCCAAGAAGAAACAAAGCAACCCTGTGTTTTTTAAATCCCTGCATTCCCGTTCAGAGAGCTGAGACATCAATAACACTTGAAGTGGGAAGCATTCGATGATGAATGTTTCATAATGAGAGTCTGTTGAAGCCTCGATGAGTTCTGGAAATGACAGATTTACTGTCAGGCGAAACTGCGTCCTATCTGTTTTTTTCCTTTGATTTTTGGTATTAATTCTGTGCAGCGGTTTAAATGTAATGAATGTCTCATCGGCTCCGCATCGTCTTCGCCTCCTAAAAATAATAACAGTAACTGAGGAAGAAAAGCGTCTCTAATCTACTGGATTTTTCTTTTTCTGAGAGACAATAACTCTCAAATGAACCTTCACAGATTTAGTCCTGTAGTGGTGACGTCCCTTGGAGGCGGCAGACATTGGACTTGTGATAGAGTACGGACCAATGATCTAAATCGATCCATGGACACAGCAGTCCAACGGACACCATTGGACATTCACACTGATTTTTTTTATTTTGACAAAACAACATGTAGTTTTTCTGGATAAACAACACGTTAGTGCTGCGTTTTCATCCACGACATGATGTCAGTGGAGTCAGGACTTATCGACTGCTTTGCTGGACCGTGTAATGATGGCAAGCGGGCGTTATTGATCAGAACTGGATGTGACTTTACATGTTTTACATCCATCCCGTTCAGTTCTTTTTATTTCTCCATCTCAGCGTCTGAGCTTCACACAGTTAATCAGACAAAAACACACAGTCAGCTCAGACTGGAAAAAATGAGAGTTTAGGAGCAAAAAAAAAAAAAAATAGATCAGTGGAGTCGCCAATTTGAGCCGACTCATCATAATGTGGGATTTAATTTTATGACAATTAATCAGAAGGAAGCGAGACTCCGTGCAGCATAGTTGCTGGAGCATAATGCCTCCGACCCTGGCCTCCTTTACACTTCTAAAAAACCCATCAATCTGATGCTTCCCCGTGTGCCCTGCATATGTTCTCATTAAAGACTTTTCAATCAAGCAGAAGCGAGATGATTGCCCGCCTCTGGAGTATAACTCATCGTGTGAGTGTTTAGCTTCGTTTAGCTCGGACAAACATGGCCACCATTTGTCTTTTCTTCTTTATAATAATAATGCATTGTATTTATTCAGCCATTTTCAGGACTCTCAAAGACGCTTCACATACCCATTATTCATTCACTCCGTACCAGGTAATGGTAAGCTACTGTTGTAGCCACAGCTGCCCTGGGGCAAACTGACCTAAGCAAGGCTGCCATTTTGCGCCATCGGCCCTTCTGACCATCACCAACCAATCACACACACCATTCAGACTAGGTAACGTGGGTGAAGTGTCTTGCCCAGGGACACAACGGCAATTTAATCTCAATGACCATCCCACTGTGGCACCTGGAGTTCCGGCGGTCTCCCATCCAAGTACTGCCCAGGCCCAGCATGCTTAGCTTCTTAGGTCTGACGGGATCAGGCATTGACAGGCTGGCATGGCCACAAATTAGAGGCTTTCATGTTTTCCCATTTGCAGAGTTCTGAAGGATTTGGGGGAGGTGTAGCTCAGTGGTACAGTGGCCGTCTTTGGTCCGAAGTGATGCCGGTTCAATTCGTGCCCTTACCAGACTGTCAATACCTGATCCTGTCAGACCTCAGAGGCTAAGCAGGCTGGGCCTGGGTTGTACTTGGATGGGAGACCGCCGGAACACCAGGTGCCATGCTGGGACGGCTGTTGAGATTAAAATTTGTCGTTGTGTAACTTGGGGAAGACACTTCACCCACGTTGCCTCGTCTGAATGGTGTGTGTGATTGGTTGGTGATGGTCAGAAGGGCTGATGGCGCAAAATGGCAGCCTCGTTTCTGTCAGTTTGCCCCGGGGCAGCTGTGGCTACAACAGTAGCTAACCATTACCCGGTATGGAGGGAATGAATGATGCATATGTGAAGGGTCTTTGAGCGTCCTGAAAAGCGTTGTATAAATACAATGCATTATTATGTTTATTATTAATCCCCCAGACACCAAACCCTCAGTTACTCCCACCATTGGCGCTGCCTACTGCGGTGCAATCCAGCACAGTTGTTTCCCAATAGGAGATTAATAAAGTATGGTTATCATGCCTGACTGGTGAGGTGTTTCGGGCACTTCCCCAGGATGGAGACCCAGGGGAGAGAGTATGTCTCACAGCTGGCCGGTGAACGCCCAGTGTTCCTCCCGGAATGTTTTTTGAAATGTCAAAGGTTGGATCTTAACGTGGACGAATAGTCAATAAACAAGAATAAGTTGTTGAAAATTTGCCTTTGCCTGCCGTACATCACGAACTGTAATGATAACGAATAGATGAGGTGGGGCTCATGAGGGGGGCTCAGGCCAAGAGGAGGTTGGCGGGAGGAGGATGCCGACCAGGTCGCCCTTCATTCACGCCCGAGCTCCGAGGTGGATCGGCGCAGTAGCCAAGAACCGCCCCGTGGCGGTGCAAGGAGTCGCTGGCTAGTGCGCGGACCAGCATGGCTCAACCGTTAATGATTCTTTGGCAGATTCACCTACAAAAACCCTGTTACGACTTTTACTTCCTCCAGATAGTCAAGTTTGATCGTCTTCTCAGCGCTCCGCCAGGGCCGTGACTGCCCCCGAGGGGGCCGATCCAAGGACCTCACTAAACCATCCAACCAGTAGTAGCGACGGACCTGTGTGCCGTCATGTTCTTAACATTCATTATGTGACCATATTGTGGACATTTCCAAAGTAGGTCAGCAGGCGGCATTCGTGATCGGAAGATGTAACAGGTTGCCGCCCATTGAGGTCTCTTTAAGTCCTCAAATTAATCTACAGTTGGTACTGAGTCACTGTGAGGAGTTTAATAAAAATCCATTGTCTGGTTTGGGTGATGTCACAGAGTCCCGGACATACAGTACATACCGTACCTACCGTACGTGTACCACTTCAACCGAGGCCTAAAACTGACACGAACGAAAAGAAAGAAAAAAAAAAGTGAGGAATTTTATGAGTCAGAAAGTCTTCAGACGTCTCTGATGATCTGCGATCCCTTCAGGACCCCCAGTCTTTTCGTTTGATTTGTTTTTCTGCCATCCAGTCTGCGGCCAGTGGGCTGTTTGCATGGCTCGGGTTTTTATCTGGCACAACGTCTCTGCGCCCAACTGCTAGACTTCGCTCGTCCATTTCAACAGACAGCAGCAACCCGAGGACATCGAGTCTACCGTCCGCCGAGCGCGTCGAGATGAGGGATTATTTTTCTCCCACATTGTGTGATAGAGCTTGTTTTTGTTGTTGACCTGCCTCTAAATGCTTTATGAAGATTCCTCTGGCACTTTACTGGATTTATACCACAGTCAATTTTATTTTTACCTCCGTCTCACTTCAGCCGATGGTCCGCTTGTCAGGGTTGGAAAGGCTTGCAACCCTAATCGATGAGGAAATAAATTACCGCTGGCAGCCAGGGCAGAGGTGAGGGATGGATCCACGTTGGTAAGAAGTTACTAAGGAAAGCAGCGGGCTGTCGGACGAATGCAGCAGACACAGTTTCTCTTCACTGTTTTTTTTTTGGAGAGATTTGGAAAGATGGAAGTGTTTGTGATGGCACTCAGTCCTGTTGCCTCATTTCTGCAGGAGGAGAGTTCTCACTGAGCCGGCCAGGCGTGTAAACACACATCAGCTTAGCGAGCGCCGTGCTGCCCTTTACAGGTGCTTCTGGACGCCCAGGAGGAGCTGGTGGAAATAAATCCTCATGACAACACTGTCTGCTTCAGGTTCTCAAACAAAAACAAATAATTATGTCAATAATTAGATCAAATCTGAGCTATTTTATTAATTAAATGTAACGTCTTCTTGCTGATTTAAAATGAATGAATACGGTTCAAGTTGTTTTCTGTATATAAACAATATTTTTATCTTTTAGGATATTTTTTTTTTGGAGAATACGAATCCCAGACCAGGTTTTCTTTTGACTTCTTCTGAATCTTATTTTTCAGTGCAGTCCTCATCAAGAGGCAGTAAGAAGTTACTGAGACAAGTTGGGACCAGATATTATTAAAAAATTAGGTCTATTAGAAGATTCGGATCCTAGACCAGTTCATACAAAAAAAACGTTTAACCGTCAACCCGTTTTTGGACCAGTTTATTTTGGTAAATTCTATTCCAGACTATTTTTGGTTAAAATTCCTGTTCTGTTCCATCATCTTCTGCTTATCCGGGCCGGGTCGCGGGGATGACAGCCTCAGATGATAAACTTAGGCTTCTCTCACTCCAACTGCATCCTCCAGCTCACCCGGAAGGATCCCGAGTCGTTCCCCGGCCAGCTGTGAGACATAGTCTCTCCAGTGGGTCCGGGGTTTGCCTTATCATCTCCTCCCAATGGAACGTGCCTGAAACACCTTACGAGTAAGGCGTTCGGGAGGCATCCTGACCAGATGCTTGAACCACTCCATCTGGCTTCTCTCAACCTGTAGGAGGAGCGGCTCGACACCGAGCTCCTCCCGGATGGCAGAGCTTGTCACCTGATCTCTGAGTGAGAGCCCAACTCATTTCGGCTGCTTATATCCGCAATCTTGTTCTTTCGGTCCCCACCCACAGCTGGTTACCATGGTGAGGGTAGGAATGTAGATCCTGGTTACCATGGTGAGGGTAGGAACATAGATCCTGGTTACCATGGTGAGAGTAGGAATGTAGATCCTGGTTACCATGGTGAGGGTAGGAATGTAGATCCTGGTTACCATGGTGAGGGTAGGAACATAGATCCTGGTTACCATGGTGAGAGTAGGAACGTAGATCCTGGTTACCATGGTGAGGGTAGGAACGTAGATCTTGGTTACCGTGGTGAGGGTAGGAACGTAGATCTTGGTTACCGTGGTGAGGGTAGGAACGTAGATCTTGGTTACCGTGGTGAGGGTAGGAACGTAGATCCTGGTTACCATGGTGAGAGTAGAAATGTAGATCCTGGTTACCATGATGAGAGTAGAAATGTAGATCCTGGTTACCATGGTGAGGGTAGGAACGTAGATCCTGGTTACCATGGTGAGAGTAGAAATGTAGATCCTGGTTACCATGATGAGAGTAGAAATGTAGATCCTGGTTACCATGGTGAGGGTAGGAACGTAGATCCTGGTTAACATGGTAAGAGTAGAAATGTAGATCCTGGTTACCATGGTGAGAGTAGAAATGTAGATCCTGGTTACCTCTCGTGAACCTTTCGGTGCTTGAGAAGCAGGTCCAAGACCAGTCTTTCTCGGAGAAGAGGGTCTTGGCCCGTTTCTTTTTTTGTAAAATAGAAATTGGCCCCCAGACTAGGTTTTATGGAGGAGTTGAACCTGCAACCTGTTTTTAACAGAAACTTGGGTCGTGATCCTTTTCAGTTGTAGGAAAATTGGACCCTGGGATAGATTTTATTCAAACAACTGGATCAGTCAGTTGGCCAGTTTGAACTTGAGATGATATCTGAGAGAATTCTGTAAAAGCTCACACCTCTGGCTTTGAAAACATCTGGTAACGTCTTGGTTCTCGTTGGATACTAGATGTACGGTGTCCTTAACATTCACTACCAAGATCGACAGTCAGAAACTTGGTGAAGTTTTTTTTTTTAACAGAAAAATACTTTAATCCAATTTATTGGATAATAAACTTTATTCTTCCTGAAAAAAGAGAACACACAACTCATGAATCAAATAGAACAAATTTTAATGGTTTAAAAAATGAAAAGCATTTAATAGAAAATTATTATTAATCTTCATCATGAAGAAATGAATTTCCACTGTTTGTTTTCCGTCTCATCGGGAGGCGTTGGATTCTATAATCTGTGGAAAGAGAAGGAATTGCTTTATTTAAATGATGATTTAACTCTGATTGCACCACTCTGGGCTCATTTGATCAGCATCCATTTTTAATGAAACCACATGCAGAAAGCCAGACAGGCGGTACAGTCAGTGGGATGGTTGAGAACTTTACTGCTGACAGGAAAAAATCATTCAGTTAGAAAGAAGACAATTATATAACAAAAAAAACGCAATATCAAAAATTAAAAGGGTTTGATGGAAACAAATTGGAAGAGGCGTTGGCTCAGTGGTAGAATGTCCGTCCTTAGTGTTGCGATGTGGATGAAGGAGGACCCAAAAGTAGGAAAAAAACAGGTACGTTTGTAAAACAAAGGACACAGGATTAACTCAGGATCAAAAAGTTCAAATGATACAACAGACTTCAGAGGTTAAACTTGTGGTCAGGCAGCCAGGAAGACATGGCTGGGAAGGATGACGATAACTAGACCTGGAAGTCCGGGGCGAATGCCCTTAAATAGGCAGCAGGGTCCACAAGTGTGTGGCATCAGAATAATCACCCTCAGGTGTCCCAATCAGGGTGATAAGGGAAGGTCCACAGCTCCGTCTGGTGGCAGTTGAGGGGATCCAGATGCTTAGATTGAGAGAAGTCGGTTTGATTCCTAATGGTCTCATGCCTGAGTGTCCCTGTATGTAGAAGACTCTTAACCCACAGTTACTCCCACCATTGGTGCCATCATGGCTGCCTGCTGCTGAACAATGCAGAACAGTAATTTCCCTTCTGAGGGATGACATTTGACAATGTGTATGCATTTTAATTGACCATTCTTTCCATAATCTGGTCTGTTTTTAATTAGAGGTTTTTATGTGTGCTTTAATTGATTCATCGCTGCTTCAAATGCTTCGTTTCACTGCTTCCCGTTATTTCAATAAATCAATCAAATCTACCTTTTCATCATGTGATGTAACTTTGATCATTTTAAAAATATAATTTTTTTCTACTTTTTGCTACGTTGAAACCTTCTAACTTTAACTTATAATTAAAGCAAAAAATAGGGATTTTATTCTTTTTTGAAAGATGAACGTAAAGGACAAAAAATACTTAGTAAAAACTTAAGGAAATATTAGGCTAGATTCTTTCGATCCAGAACAAACTCACAAACCTAGAACTTTAATATTTTTATCGTCTGATGTCGTAACCCCCTCGCCTGCCAGAGGGAGCCCTGGACCTTCCTCATCACGCTGTTTAGGGACACCTGAGATTTATTTCTGATTCCACACACCTGTGGACCCTGCTGCCTATTTAAGGGCAATCACCCCAGACTTCCACGCAGGATCATCGTCATCCTTCCCAGCCAGGTCCTCCTGGCTGCCTGACCATAAGTTTGATCTCTGTTGTATCATTTGCACTTTTTGATCCTGGGTTAATCCTGTACCCTTTGCCTCACAGACTTACCTGACTTCTGTTAATAAATCCTGTTTTTTTCTGCATTTGATCCTCATCTTTCCACATTGCAACATTTGATTTATTGACATGTCATTAATCTATTCATCCTCTGAAACCTCAACAAGAGGTAGCAAGAAGTTACAGAGACAAGCTGGGTCTTGGTTTTATTGGAAAATTAGGTATTATTCTTGTTTTGATTTGAAGATTTGGACCCTAGACCAGTTCATACAAAAAACGTTTAACCTTCAAACCCGTTTTTTTACCAGTTTGTATTCCAAAATTCTATTCCAGACAATTTTTGCTTAAAATTTCCATTCTGTTCCATAGTCTTCTGCTTATCTGGGGTGGTGATTGGATAATGAGGTTGCTATCCCAGCTGATTTCAGTCGAGAGCAGGATGTTTTTGGAGGAAACTAGAGAAAACCCACAGATACACGGGAAGAACATGCAAACTCCGCACAGAAAGACCAGTGTTTCAAAGCTCACCCCCAACCCCAGGGAACAAAACCCTTGACCGTCTTGCTGTGAAGCCACCATGCTAACCACTATTAGAATGTGTATCCAAATAAATCAATGTTCAGAATAAATTTAATATTTCTTAATATCATCTTATAGATGCTTTTTTCCCACTACACTATATTTTGATTCACACAAAACTGCACACAGTTATTCTATACCCAACTATAGATGAACTGATTTGGTTTTCAGAACCATGCAATCAAAGGTCAAAACACAGGTGACTGCTTCAATGGAGTTATCCCACAGACGTCCACCAGTCGTTAATACAGTTTGTGATGTGGGATGGGCAGATTGTCACGATCCCCTCACCTGCTACCGGAGGAAGCCCTGGACCTTCCTCTCTCTCCTGGATCTCAACCTGATCCCAAACACCTGGCTGATTAGCCTGATGCTAATCCGGTTTGCATCGTCAGCCTGGTGCCTATTTAAAGGCAGTCTCTCCTGACTTCCAGGTCGGATCATCACCATACCTTCCAACCAGGGTGTCATGGCTGCCTGACCATGTGTTACAGTATTTGAACTTTTGATCTGGAGTTAATCCTGTGCCCTTTGCCACAGCCTTACTGGTCTTTTGGTTAAAAATCCTGTTTTGTTGTCCAGCATTTGGGCCCTCTTCCTCCTTTCACATCCTCACATCACAACAAGATTGAAATTACATAATATATTTTATAATTAAACTTTCTGACAGACTGAAAAAAACCCAGACTATGCCAACTATTTTAAGTTATCAGATAGAACTCGTGTTCCGCGAGTTCCGGAGCAAATGATATTATCTTCTTTATTCCTCCATCTCAGTGGCAATCGGAGATGATCCTGAAGCTGTGCAGGGAGCTGGATTTCAGATCCCGCAGATTACGTCCATCACTGACTCATAAATCTCAGAACAACATGTCTGTCAATCTGTAACCAGACAGACACACAGCTGCAGGTAAAAAATACTATGTCCAAAAAATGTGATCCGGTTTGGACATTATTTTTATCTTAATGTAATAAGATGTTGCAGAAATGAAAAAAATGGGAGTTTTTATTAATCTTAAAATGAACACAAAGTGATGCAAATTGAAACAAACATGGTGGCTGATTAATTTTACCATCGTTTTCAAGACAAACTTTCCAAAACGTGTTGGACAAAGTAAAGAAGAGCGAGCACCATGGGATGGGACAGGCTGAAATGATCCCCTCACCTGCCACCAGAGGGAGCCCTAGGCCTTTTCTCATCACCTGATTAGGGGCACCTGAGGATGATTAGTCCGATGATGCACCTGTTGATCCTGTTACATTATTTGAACTTTTTGAACCTGAGTTAATCCTGTACCCTTTGCCTTACAAAATTACTGGACTTTTGACTCATTGACTTCAGCAGGAACCTCCTTCATCAACCTGTTCTGATCGACGGAGAGAGCATCGAGGTTGTTAAAACCTACAAATATCGGGGTGTCCATCTTGACTGCAAACTGGACTGATCAGAGCAGGCTCGGTCCCTGCATTAGAAAGAACAGAGCAGGCTGTTTTTCTTAAGAAGGCTTAAAACTTTTCGTGTGTGGTGACATGTTGAACATCTTTTATCAGTCTGTCGTGGTGTCTGTTGGGGAGGCAGCTTGACCGCAAGGGACAGCAATAGGCTGGACAGACTGATAAGAAAGTGTGCGTCTGTGGTGGGAGAAATGTGGACTCTGTGGGAGCCGTTTAGGAGCGGAGGATGAGGGCTTTGATGCAGGGCATCCTGAATAACCCCCGTCACCCTCTACACGATATGACAACCCAAAGTAAGAAGTTCCTCTCACTGCACTGCAGGACTGAGCGCTTTAGGAGGTCGTTCTTCCTTTCAGCCCTCAGACAATTTAATTGATCAGATGTTTCTGGAAGGAACTGAGTTCTATTTATTATGTGTGTGTGTGTATGGTGTTTTGTTTTTGTATGTTCAGAATTTCTCCTGCGGGAGATCAATAAAAGTTTCTATCTATCTAAATCTTGTTTTGTTGTCCTGCATTTGGGTCCTCCTCCTCCTTTCACATCCTGACATAGGCTAGTCTTTTAGGATGGTCTTTGGAGAGATCTATTTTATCTACAAATAATACAAGTTTGAGTAAAATGTATTTATGTTTTTAAATGTTGCTGAAGTTTACGAGGTCTTGATAATTTTGTGTGTCACAGCTTTTTCAAC
Organism: Neostethus bicornis; assembly: GCA_902685375.1. Lineage (NCBI taxonomy): Eukaryota > Metazoa > Chordata > Actinopteri > Atheriniformes > Phallostethidae > Neostethus > Neostethus bicornis. The sequence continues at coordinate 51,673 of CACRXE010000058.1, read as the reverse complement.
CACCGGATTGTTTATAAGTAAAGACTTTTATTGTGAAGATATTCATATCGGTGATGCCCAAGTCATTTTTCTTCCTGTAGTAATTCATTATAGTAAGAAGGTTTTATGACCATCAAATAGTTATTGAGGGGTTACTTAATGTTGATGAGACATGATTAAAAATATAGTCATCAAAATTGATTGGAAGTTGGAATTTACCTCCAGGGGTTTAAATAATTTTGGGCTCCAAAGTTTGGAGTGTTACAAACAGTTGCTGTGGTAACCACCTCCCACTCTGGTGTATTTAATATACCAATACCATTGCATATGTATCGCATCATTTGTGTTATCCATATTTGAAGTACTAGAGGTGTGGCTGGGGAGGGATGGAGATCAAGTTGACTTTGTAGATACATCTTGCCCAAATATGGTAGTTCCTGCTAGTTACAGTATATTGTTTGCTTTTACCGTCTTGGAAGCAAAGTAGATCTGAGGTTGGAGGACAAAACATTTTTCTTATCAGCCTTGTTGAATGAATCATTAGGGAGTGAAAAAGCGTCGAAGGGAGAGGTGTAAAGAACGACTCAAAGAACCTCGCTTTTTTTTTTTTTTTTTTCACTGAAGGTCTCCAAATATATCCACAAAAAACTGCTCGTTTTGATCTTTTTCACTTCTAATTTTTTTTTTTTTTTGGTTTCCGTATTTTTCCATAAGGAACTCGATTGAATCTAAGGAGTGATTTAGAGAGTCTACGTTACCTAAAAGGCAAATATACACATTGTACTACAAATTAAGGTCCCACAAATGATTTTTCAATTATTCATTTTTTATTTTGTTTGACCTAAAGGTGACTCTGAATGCAGAACTGCCTGAGATTTCTGTGTTTGGGAGTACTGCTAGTTTTTTTTTTTTCAAGTTTTTTTTCCCCCTCAGACTGGCCTTGTTTCTTATTCCGGTTCAGTGTTTGCAGGCTTTTAGAATAACCACGTAATCTAATTAGATACTTTTTTACAATTACAACGCTCTTACTTTCCTAAGCATCTAAAGTGTTGTTACTATGATATGTTTAAATAAAGCAGCATGAAAACTTGTTTTTAGTAAATGTTTGAAAGTTCACTAATGTGCACTAAGGTTTGAGAAGCTCAGAGCGGAAAAACATAGAAACACTATCAAGTGTCTCAAGTTATGACGTGAAACATTTATGTAAGACGAAAACGGTAGAATATGTCATGATTCCATCGCCTGCCTCCAGAAGGAGCCCTGGACGTTCCTGTCGTGGTTCCCTCGAGCCACCACCAGAGGGAGCCAGGGATCACCTCACCTTTTCCCCAATTCTGGCAATTAGACTATTCAACACCTGTGGGCTCAGCTGGAGCCAATCTCCCGGCTGCCTATTTAAGGGCAGCCTCACCAGCCTTTATTGGTCAGGTCTCACTATCACCTTTCCCAGCCAGGTCACCCTGGTTGCCTGACCATGTTTGTTATTTTTTATTTTTGTTGGACTCTGGAAACCTTAAGTTAATTATGTTTTTTCTTTACAGACTTTCCTGATTTATGTTAATAAACTATGTTTAAGTCCAGCATTTGGGTCCTCCTCTTTCCACCATCCCTTCCCCTACCACAACAGTTCCTCCCTTTCCCGGATGCCAGCTTGATGCTAAACATCTGTGGTCATTAGCCCCATGCTGATCACCTTTGGATCATTGACATGCTGCCTATTTAAAGTCAGTTTGCCATGACTTCCTGGTCAGGTCATAACCCCTTCCAGCCAGGTCTTCATGACTACCCGACCAAGATATGTCCTTGTAGTCCATGAGTTATAATTTTGAAATTTTGACCGAGTCATTCCTTTGTTCTACTCCTGTGTCTTGCCTTACAGACTTGCTGGACCTTTTCGTAATTAAATCTTGTTTATTATCCTGCAATTGGGTCCTCCTCGTCCTTCCGTACCCTCATATCGAAACAAGAATATCCTATAAAACAAGCACGTAAGCACAAAAAAAGTTTTTTTTACACCCATTCTTGATATAAAACTGCAGTAAAAGATGCCTTTTAAACGTGTTGTGTGAAAAGGAAATATTTAATATTGAAATTTTACATTAAATCGTGATGGTTTTTTATGTTAAAACGGGATACGTACCAAGGAGGACCCTAAGATGTTACGTTCTTTCTTGACCACAACAGACCAATGCGAAACCACTATTATTGCAGACGCTGCGCTGATCTGTCTGTGGACCTCCCGCTCCATCCTTCCCTTAAGACCCTGAGATTCCCAAATTCCTCCCCTTAGGACAGAACCCTGTCCCAAGTAGAAGACCATGGTCGTCCACTTGGTCCTTTTCCAAGCAAGGGCCTCGGATTTGGAGGTGCTGATTTCCATCCCGGCTGCTTCTTCAGACAGAAACACAACCCTGCACCTGTTCAGGCTGCAATGGAAGTTTATTATTTATAAGAATTAAACCTGTAAAGATGTGGGAACCCTGAAGCTAATCATAAAATCTAATCACAACAATAAATCAGCATCCATTCCTCCTCAGTCCGACTGTTTCGCTCATCAATAGACTCTCTCTCTTCCACGGCCGAGCCTGCGAGTGAGTAAGGACTAATTACCATTAAATTGATTTCAGACTGAGATTAAACAAGGCATTAAGAACTGCATAACAATGCACCTGCATTCCTGGAGCCGCAAGATGTAGATCATCACTTTGTAAATGGTTTTAAATCCAAACTGCTTTAGAAGAAAAGAATAAAAACGGAGGAGTATCCGACCGTCACCAGAGGGGGATTTCTTTATCTTTTACCACGAACAGTTTTTTATACAAGTTCATGTTTTATTGATGAAGTGAAACTGGCTTCTGGTAAATTAAATGGATTTAATCAAATATAATTCACCTGTGAATAAACCAGAGCTTTCAGGTTCATCGGGATGGATTTTTTTTCAATGTTTGGAAACTAAAATTTTTTATGGAGTATTTTCATTTTATTTCAAATTTTCTAGTTCAATTGAATATAAACCAGGATCTACATTTCTACCCTCACCATGGTAACAAAGATCTACTTTCTTACCCTCACCGTGGTAACCAGGATCTACTTTCTTACCCTCACCATGGTAACCAGGATCTACGTTCCTACCTCACCATGGTAACCAGGATCTACGTTCCAAGCCTCACCATGATAACCAGGATCTACATTCCTACCCTCACCATGGTAACCAGGATCTACATTCCTACCCTCACCATGGTAGCCAGGATCTACGTTCCTACCCTCACCATGGTAACCAGGATCTACGTTCCTACCCTCACCATGGAAACCAGGATCTACGTTCCTACCCTCACCATGGTAACCAGGATCTACGTTCCTACCCTCACCATGGTAACCAGGATCTACGTTCCTACTCTCACAATGGTAACCAGGATTTACATTCCTACCTCACCATGGTAACCAGGATCTACGTTCCTACCCTCTCCACGGCAACCAGGATCTACGTTCCTACCCTCACAATGGTAACCAGGATTTACATTCCTACCCTCACCATGGTAACCAGGATCTACGTTCCTACCCTCACCATGGTAACCAGGATCTACGTTCCTACCCTCACCATGGAAACCAGGATCTACGTTCCTACCCTCACCATGGTAACCAGGATCTACGTTCCTACCCTCACCGTGGTAACCAGGATCTATGTTCCTACCCTCACCGTGGTAACCAGGATTTACGTTACTACCCTCGCCGTGGTAACCAGGATCTACGTTCCTACCCTCACCATGGTAACCAGGATCTACGTTCTTACCCTCACCATGGTAACCAGGATCTACGTTCCTACTCTCACCATGGTAACCAGGATCTACGTTCCTACCCTCACCATGGTAACCAGGATCTATGTTCCTACCCTCACCGTGGTAACCAGGATTTACGTTCCTACCCTCACCGTGGTAACCAGGATCTACGTTCTTACCCTCACCATGGTAACCAGGATCTACGTTCCTACCCTCACCATGGTAACCAGGATCTACGTTCCTACCCTCACCATGGTAACCAGGATCTACGTTCCTACCCTCACCATGGTAACCAGGATCTACGTTCTTACCCTCACCATGATCACCAGCTGTGGGTGGTGACTGAAAGAACAAGATCGCTGATACAAGCAGCCGAAATGAGCTTCCTTTTCAGGGTGTCTTGACTCTCACTCAGAGATTGTGGCTGGAACTATGTCATCTGGGAGGAGCTCGAAGTAGAGCTTTTCATCCTCCAGGTCAAGAGATACCAGATGGGGTGGTTAAGGCATCTGGTTAGGATGCCTCTCGTACGCCTCATCGTTAATGTCTTCCAGTCATGTCCCCTTGGGAAGAGACCATAGGCGGACTCCGGACCCACTGCAGAGACTGACTGTCCCACAGTTTCCATCCGAATGAAGAACATCTACTGATTTCTTCAGATACAAAGCTGTAGAGTAGAATAAGATCATATTTAATTAGCAGTCTGCCCATGTGGGGAGGGATTCCTCCTTCATGTGGATCCTCTTTAGGTTTCTTAATTTTTGTTTTCCACCACAGCTTGGTTTTTTGGAGTTTTTTTCTCACCGTGAAGGAGGGTCTAAGGGCAGGAATGTGCTGAAATGGTTTAGTTAACTTCTCTTTAGTTAGCTTTTTGCTGTAGATTTGTGTTTCTACATTTTTTTTTTCAGCCTCTTCAGGTCTTTGAAACAAAACCCGCTGACCCAAACTGAACATAATGTTTATGGCATAAAACAGTGGTTTTCTCTGACCTCTGCATGCATGTCTGATGGGACACAAACGGAGCTGGACACACGCAGGGCAGCATGCATACTTTCTATATAGGTCACAATAAAACCATCATCATGCACTGCATCCTTTCCTTTTACACATCCATGCATTTTCAAGAGGTCAGACTGGGGTTATCTCAGCGTACAGATTCCTGCCTTCCTTGTAAACTCATCATATTTTATCTTCTTACAGTATTCTGGTTTAATTCCCACGTAGTTAGTGTGGGTCTTTCTGCTGGAACCTGCAGGTGTTAAGTTTCCCACTGGTCAGAGAGATAATGTTATCAGAGCAGGGTGGGAATGACCTTGAAGGATCATAACCCACATCCCAAGATGGCCGAACAAAGGAGACATTGTTAAATAACTTCAAGCCAAGCTGTTTTTCTGTTAAAGATGAATGAAATATTTTTTTGTGGTTAAATGTATTTAAAATCACTTTATCTCATCATATTTTAATCGTGCACGTTGGTTTTTTTTTCTGAAGCTGGTCCCACACTGGAGACCAATATTATGACTACGAAGATTAATTTTGATCCGAGTTTATCATCAGATGTTTAAGAAAAAATATCTTGTTTAAAATATTTGCATTTAAGCCAAACAAAATTCCATTAAAAATGATGGTAACACAAATTTTGGAAAAAGCTGTGTTGCGATGGTCTTCTTCTCCTTTCATCATTTCCCTTCAGGGGGCGCCAAAGCAAGTCAGTGTCCTCCATCTAACTCTGTCTCCTGCATCCTCTTAGGTTCATGTCTTCCTTCACTGCATCCATAAACCTCCTCTTTGGTCTTCCTCTAGGACCTCCTGCCTGGCAGTTCCTCTCTCTCCTGCCCAGGAAAACAGAGAACCTCCAGGGAACGTTAGACTGAAGTTCTCTAAAGGTTTGTTTTCATCTAACCAAAACTAACGTTCCCTGAATGTTAGATGTCAGGTCATACCTTCCATTCCAGCCAGGTCTTCCTGGCTGCCTGACCAATAAATACATTCTGAACAATAACCACTTCCCATCACGAAAACCTTGTTGTTTTTGTCCTACAATCTGGTCCTCGTTCTTCCACTTGCTTTCCACACCATGACAGAATGACCCGACCATGAAAAGAACCAGCCAGACAGAGGTCTTCGGCCTGCCCAGGTTCGCCGCAAAAGCCCCTGCCCTGGTCGTGTGCCGAGTCAAGCCACGTCAAGATACACCACGCCATGTCAAGCTATTTCACGCCATGTCAAGCAACGGCACGCCATGCTACATGATCCTACATGATCATTAAGGGGGATGCAGGCGGTACTGTCAAGGTTCCCTCCCCCACCACCAGAGGGAACCCGGGGCTTTCCCTCATTTACCTGATTTTTACACACCTGAAGATCTTTGTGCAGCTGCCTTTAAAAAGGCAGTCTGTCTTCCCTTCAGATGTCAGGTTATACTTCCATTCCAGCCAGGTCTTCCTGACCTTGAAATTACATTCTGAACAATAACCACTTGCATGCACTAAAACCATGTTTTTTTTGTCCTGCAGTGGGTGCTCCACCTTCCACCTGCATTCCACACGCGACAGAATGACCCGACCATGAAAGGAACCAGCGGACAGAGGTTTTCGCCCTGCCCAGGATCGCCGCGAAAGCTCCTGCCCTGGTCGTGCGCCGAGTCAAGCCACGTCAAGCCGCATGCCAAGTAAAGCAACGTCAAGCCGCGCGCTAAGTAAAGCCACGCGCCAAGTCAAGCCACGCGCCAAGTCAAGCCACACCCCTTCATGTCAAGCTACGTCAAGCCCCGTCATGCCACGTCAAGCAATGCCACGCCGTGTCAAGCTACGTCACGTCACGCCACGCCACATAATCCCAGACCACCTAGAAGTGGTCATTAAGGGGAGGTACTGTCAAGGTTTCTTCGCCCACCACTAGATGGAACCCGGGGCCTTCCCTTATTTGCCTGATTTTAGACACCTGAAGATCTTTGTGCAGCTGCCTTTAAGTAGGCAGCCTGTCTTCCCTTCAGGTGTGGGGTCATACCATCCCTTCCAGCCAGGTCTCCCTGGCTGCCTGACCATGAAAGACATTCTGAACAGTAACCTCTTCCCATGGCACTAAAACTTGTGGTTTTTTTGCGTTACTGGACTGTCATACTCAAATACACCATGTTTTTTTTGTCCTGCAATTGGGTCTTCCTCCTTCCACCCGCATTCCACACCCTGACAAGAGGTTTTGTTTGACGCTTTGTTCTTGTTTTAAGAAGTTGTTTCTAACAACGTTTTGTTTCTTCTTTTTCTCACTTTCATAAATTCCATTTCCTTCCAGACGTGTTGTACAAATTGAAATGACTTTTTCTCCAATTCCTCACACAGTTTCATCTTGTGTTTGTGTCGCTGGGATGAAGGGGCAGAGCTCCTGTTTTCCGCCGGCTTGTTTCATTTAGTTTCATCAGACTTCCAACACAGACACGTCCAGTCACGTCTGTTCTCTGATTGGACATCCGCCCATCGGGAAGGTTTACAGAACGCTTTCATTCCTGAATCTTCTAATCATGACAGCAGACTCTTTAATCTAATATTAAGATTCTGTATCAGTCGAACTCCCACCGTGGAGTTAGAGTTAAGCACTTTTTAAATTATTAGTTGAATCTTCGATGTGCTAATGACATCATTGGCGCTCCTTTGTGACACGGGACCGAAGGGGAAGGATATGGATTATATCAATTATGAATGAGCTGAATGTGAAACAGGAGGAGTGGGATGGCATAAAGCTTCATCAGAGAGAAACTATGACTCACGCTAATGAGTTACCATTCCAAAGAGGTGATGCTGGAATTCCCAAAAGAGCAACATGAAGCAGCTTCTTCGATTCTGGTGCTAAAAGTGGTTTTAAAGAGTACAATTGTAAAACGTGTGCTGTAAACCGCATAAAACATTCTGGTGCACTTTTATGCTCCGACATGGCAAGCCACGTTAGCACAAAATGAACAAACTGTGTGTGAAGCCTTTTAGAACGCCTGTGGTGATACTGGGATGGCAGCAGACCTGTCCAGGTTCACCTGCTAACTCCTTGGGATAGACTTTGACACTTCTGCCCAGATGAAAAAATTCTCCTTTTTTTTTTAATCACATGCGTACATCCTGTGGATACAGTCAAGTTTTTCTGGCTCCGAACTTTGTAACACGGCTGCATTTTGAAAACATAAACAGCTCTGTTTGGATACGATCACAAAGCGACTAACCAGGATGATGCCACCTAGTGCCTCCGCTTAATTTTGTTTTCAATTCCTGGCCTAGTTGTCTTTAGTTTGACAACGAGGTCAGGAATTGTAGGGGTTATCTTACGATTGTGTTGATTGGAAAACATCCAATCCAATCAGAGATTAGAGAGGATGACGTTACAAGAAAACAAGCGTTTGTCCGCCATGTTTGTAGTTCTGTAGCTCAACTATTCTATACAGTCCATTTTGGTAATGATTGAGAATTTGAAGACAGTATTTAGAAAGTTTATTGAGGAAAAGTTTGTTTTTACATTTTATTTTCTGAACGACACTTTCAGGTGCATTAGAGTGAACCTTTGTTTATTTGGTAGGGTTAGGATTCGGTTCCGAAACTGGCCTCGATAGCTGTACCAAATCCACGAAGTAGGGACACGATGTTTACAATATTTAGAAGCTATCGTTGGTCGGAGAAGCGGTCAAAACACCAATCATAGGCTATATTACAAAATCTGGGAGCTGATTGGTCATCAATCAGCATTTGAACCAATCAAAGCTCGTCTGACATGCTAGCTACAAATTCAACAATTATTACCATATTTCCCTTGTTTTGTCGTATGATAGGCTGGTTCCAGAAGTGATTATTACAACAAACAATATTATTGGATGCAATAACAAAGATTCATGGAAAAGATGCACATTCATTACATTTAGACTTTCTTTTAGATCTCCGGAAAATCCGCAAAATATTTTCCTTATTATATACTTAAAAAAATTAAAAAAAACCTGCGAAGTTGGGAATTTGCGATGATCGAACCGCGAATTAGCAAGGGTTCACTATACATACCTCACGTCCATTACCTTCCAGAAAGGAACGGTTTAAGCAAAATGTCATTACCATAAGCCAGCGGTGTCCAAAGTTGGTCTTCGAGGGCCAGTGTCCTGAAGGTTTTCTCTGGGTTCCTGGTTCAATACAGCTGATGCACAGAAAGTGAAATCAACAGCCAAAAGAATTTGGCAGAATGACTCACTTAACTGGATCAGGTGTGAAGATGCAAGAACATATGGAAAACCTTCAGGACACCGGCCCTCGAGGACCAGATTTGGACACCCCTGCCATAAGCAAACCCCACTGCTGCGAAGTCAGACTGTTTTTTCCCAGAGAGAAAGGAGTAGTGATGAATCAGGGCGACGATGCAACATTTTCCAAACGTAAAAAGAGACTTTTTTAGTGTTTTTTAACATGAGGTTGTCTCAGACATCAGGTTTCCAGCTGGGGAATCTTAGCTCGAACAACAGCCCATTATTTCCAGAACACATGTTTTGTACAAACTGCAAATAACGTCAGTCTTTCTCTAGAGTAAGATTATTGGTTCATCAGCTCGTTAATATTGCAAAGAAAAAAAAAAACAAAGTTCTGCTTTCATTTCACTTTCCTAAAGAATCTTTTCATGATGGACCGACTTTCTCACGAATTTATCTTTTAGCCTCTGCCCGTCAGGTTCGGTCTTTTTTCTTGCAGAGTAGAACCTCGTCTTTCACTTGTACATCTGACTCGGTGGTGAGCTAGAAGTTATTTACAGAGCGTGACTCATCGTCATTCTGAACTTCCAGTTTGAGAAGCCGTCACTGAGCGACAGCCTCTTGAAATTTGTACAACCGAGTTGAGCCGTTTACCTCCTTATCCCTTTTTCATTAGTTTTCCTTTTATAAAGAAGCTGAAGAGCCTTGAGCCTGATGTTTAGACCTTTCAGAAAGTTATCAACTTGCTGGACTGTTAGGTTTCTAATAGAAAAAAACACCAGTTTAATGTGAAAAAACATCCACATCTGAAGAGAATTCACATTTTTATTTACTGTATTTCCAGATATTTTTTCTTCCAGTGAGTCCTTCCTTCACAGCACCTCAGATTTCACACGTTTGTTAATCTGAGTGAACATAATGGCCTTAATGGAAGACAGCAGAGTGATGAACACTTTTAATCTTAATCCAACCTTTAGACGATTATTTGATTCGTTCTTGGGAAAGTTACTTTTAGATGAAGTTCAAGAAGATTTATTTAAAGTTTTCAATGATAAAGAAACAGAAAAACAAGATGTAATGGGAAGGATCACATTTTCCAAGAGCCACCTTGGATCAGCTGGAGGAAATGGCCAAAGTGAGGAAGTCTGGACTTTTCTTCAGAGGCAGCAGCGTTTCAAACAAATTCTCTATTTAATCTGGTGTCTAAAAAGAAAGACGTTTTATCTTATTATTATTATTCATTTTTGGATTTCAGTCAATTGAACTTCTGTCACAAACTAATTTCCCTTCATGGATAAATAAAGTCACTCTGTTCTCACGTCTTACCATTTGGTGACTTCTGACTTAGAGTTACGCTGAAGTCCACGTTGTACGCCATCTTTAAAGAACTCACTTTCAGCGCAAGTGTGGCAGTAGAGGGTTTGCCGTTCAGGATCGAGCGGGATGCACCAGAGAAGCAGAGGCAATGACCTTAAAACTAGTTTTAACATTTTTTATTTAAAAACTATACAATATACTAAAAAAATGGCGGTGGCTAAAATAGAGTTCACGTGTTGGGTGCAGCCCACCGGCACCTTTCGTCGTCCTGAGCTCGCTCCCTTGATGGGGCCACCCGCTCGAACCGGGTCCGCTCCTTGATGGGACCATTTCCAGTAGTGGGGTTCCACACCCTGTGTCTCCTTGCCGCACGGTGGTGTGGAGGCTTGACACACTACCACGCTACCAGCCCATAGCTCAGAAGTAGGGCGCCCCACAGTGTGTGTCTTGGCTACCGCTTCGGCTCTCCCTGGATCCCCCTTCTGGCTTTCCTCTTCTGCCCCAGCTGTAACTTAAATACACAGGTCCATTGGCACAGACCATTGGCACCAAGACGGTGCCAATGGTGGAAGCAACTTGGGGATTAGGTGTCTGCTCCAGGGACACCTACATGGCTCAGCAGGATTCAAACCGGCTTCTCCCAGTCCAAGGACAAACACTCTACCACTGAACTTACACACCCCTAGAACACCCAGAAGAGGGCTTATGATTTTAAAATGTACCAAACTCTCTTCAACTTGTGTTTTGTGACATCATGCATGACTGATCACCGTCTGCCCACCGAGGTTTATTGAATCTAAAGAAGAGGCTGTTTTTGGTTCCAGGGGGTAACGTGATATGATATAGAGTCAACTCATCTCAGAGTCTGGATCAATAAGCCGTGGTCTGAAAGACAGCTTCATAATGTAGTGCCATTCCTCTTTGTGGACTTCAGAGTGTTTCCAAAGGCAGCCTGACATCAGTTTTCAGGGCTTTGTGGACACAACTAATGGCAAACTTTATTGATCGTGTGTGTTGTAATCTGTCAATCAACACTTGCACAGCTGAGGCGGAGAAGCCATTTTACCCGATGTGGTCATCTTCCACCGTCTGCTGAGATTGAAAAAGATCCCTTCAAAACCATCCATGATAGAAAGGGAGAATAGAGTTTCACAGATGTGTTTTTTTTTACTATCTTATGATCAATAAAGTCCTGACATTAAGAAATATGATACCTTATTAAAAAGTGATGATGTAATGAATGAAACCGTAACGTGAAGGTTAATGGACCATTAAAAGAGATTTAATGGGAATGGGAATTTCTCCACTGGTTTTAAAGGACAGTTTCGTTCACATTTCAAAAGATTTTCAGTGTCTCAGAATAAGAATTAAGATTAAGAATATCTTTATTAGAATGCCTTTATTAAATCACTTATTTACATGTTTTATCGCTTTCTTTTGCTCATCATTGAAAATGTAGATTTGGTCTTGATTTTTTCTGTTTGCTTCGTCTGGGAAACTTTTACAAAGACCAATTTTAAATTTTAATCCAGTGAATAGAAGTTTAAATTTAAATAAATAAATAAATTACTCTATTCATCCCTCACCGGGGAAATTTGTTTGCTGCACGCCTTACACCGCAGCAGGCTGCCCAACGGCACCAATGGTGGGAGAAGCGGGGATTAGGTGTCTTCTCCAAGGACCCTAGACGTGCTCTCCGTGGGACGCAAACCCGCAACCTTCCGGTCCGCGGGCGAACGCTCTAACCACGCGGCCACCGTATCCACCAGAGGAATGAAGATTAGTCAGAGTGAAACAGAGTACATGTGTGTGAATGAGAGGGATCCAAATGGAAAAGTGAGGTTACAGGGAGAAGAGATAAAGAAGGTGGAAGATTTTAAGTATCTAGGATCAACAGTCCAGAGCAATGGAGAGTGTGGAAAAGAGGTGAAGAAGCATGTGCAGGCAGGCTGGAACGGGTGGAGAAAAGTATCAGGTGTGATGTGTGACAGAAGAGTTTCAGCTAAAATGAAAGAGAAAGTGTACAAAACCATGGTGAGAGCGGCTGTGCTGATTGGTCAAGAGACAGTGTGGCGAGAGCGGCTGTGCTGATTGGTCAAGAGACAGTGTGGTGAGAGCAGCCATGCTGATTGGTCTAGAGACAGTGTGGTGAGAGCGGCCATGCTGATTGGTCTAGAGACAGTGTGGTGAGAGCGGCCATGCTGATTGGTCTAGAGACAGTGTGGTGAGAGCGGCCATGCTGATTGGTCTAGAGACAGTGGCACTGAGAAAAAGACAGGAAACAGAGATGGTGGTAGCAGAGATGAAGATGCTGAGAATCTCTCTGGGAGTGACCAGGATGGACAGGATCAGAGGAAGAGCACATGTTAGAGGTTTTAAAGTCAGAGAGACCAGACTGAGATGGTTTGGACATGTACAGAGGAGAGAGAGAGAGTACATCGGAAGAAGGACGCTGGATTTGGAACCACCAGGAAAGAGGACTAGAGGAAGACCAAAGAGGAGGTTCATGGATACAGTGAAGGAAGACATGAAGATAGTTGGTGTGACTGAAGAGGATGCAGGAGATAGGGTTAGATGGAAGAAACTGACTTGCTGTGGCGCCCCCTGAAGGGAAATGCCGAAAGAAGAAGAATAATACAGTGTACTGTACAGAGGCTTGGGTCTTCAGTGAATCCTCAGTGTCGGCTTGAACGCTTCTGTCGTGATCCCCTCACCTGCCACCAGAAGGAGCCCTGTACCTTCCTCCCTCTCTTGGATCTCAACCTGATCCCAAACACCTGGCTAATTAGCCCGATGCTAATCAACTGTGCATCGTCAGCCGTGTGCCTTTTTAAAGACAGTATGTCCTCATTTTGATGTCAGGTCATCACCGTCCTTCCCAGCCACGTCTTCCGGGCTGCTTGGCCAAGTTTTATTATTATTGAACGCTGTTCAGTTCCTTCTTTGTGATTAATCGTGTGTTTTTGTCTTACAGCCTTGCCTGACTTCTGTTAAATAAATCCTATTTATGTCCTGCATTCGGGTCCTCCTCCTTCCACATCTCCACATCACAACGGTTGGTACTGCAATCTGGATCCATAACCTCATTCTATCAGTCAGAACCTTCAGCTCACGGCTTTCAGGTGAAGTGGAAACATAAAACATAAGCTAACCCATAAATCAAGAGTTTATTCTTTCATCCAGGATCAGATGCTGTGGACCTGTTTGCTTTATTGGGCAATCATCTGGAAATCATACTGGAGTGGTGCTCATGCTGCTGGGAAAAAGTCTGGAATCGGATTCAATTTTTTTTTTTAAACCCTGTCCTGTCCGAATAGAATGATCTGTATGTTAAGTATTGCTGGACAGGTGTGTTCTACCAGGTTCAGCACCATGTGGCGACCATGGGAAGTGATGGTTTTTTTAATGCTTTACGTCCTAAATGTTCGTGCTTTCTGTGACTTTTTTGCTGGACCTTTTGGGAAATACTGGGGAGTGAGCGAGGGGGCTGGTGCGATGAGATAATCTGTAGTTTTAATAACCTATGGTCACCAGCTGTAGGTGGTAACCGAAAGAGTGAGATCGTGGATACAAGCGGCCGAAATGAGCTGGATTCTCACTAAGAGAGCGGGTGAGGAGCTCTGCCATCCGGGAGGAGCTCGGTGTCGAGCCGCTCCTCCTGCGGGTCGAGAGAAGCCAGATGGGGTGGTTTGGGAATCTGATCAGGATGCCCCCTGAGTGCCTTGTTGGTGAGGTGTTTTGGATACATCCTACCAGGAGGAAACCAAAGAGGCATACCCTGGACCCGCTGGAGAGACTATGTCTCACACCTGGCTGGGGAACGACTCAGGATCCTTCTGGATGAGCTGGAGGATGCAGCCGGGGTGAGAAAAGCCAGGGCTTCCCGTCTGAGGCTGTTGTCCCCACAACCTGGCCCCAGATTAGCGGAAGACAACGGAACAGAATGGAACAACCAACCAGCAGTAGCTCAGTTGTTGAATTGTAAAAGTGATTAGTTAAGGTATTTAATTTAAATATTTAGTATTTTTAAATTTACAAACTGCAATTACTCTAAAAATGATAATAAAAATAAACATTATTGAAAATGTATTTAAATATTAGTCAGTGCTTAAATAAAACCATGTTTTCATTATGTACATATTTACGTTTTAAGAGACCCTTTTAGAGACAGAATGAATGTGTTTTTGTTGTCGGTCCAAACCAAACACGTCCACACTGTGATGCTTTCCCGTCGATATCCTATTGATTGTTTCTGCACTCACTTTTTCACGGGTCAACAAAGTATTTATGTAACAGAGTGCTGGAGTGCTCGAGTTGCACCATCAGCTCCTGCAGCTGCGTCTGTTTGTTTTTTAGAAATCTGTTCCCCTAAAATCTAAAATATAACGTCCTACTTTTGTCAAAGCTGCATAAAAAATTATGGAAGCTGTGATCTTGATAAATATCGAGGCTGAAAACAAGCGTATTTAACGAACAGGTAGTAATAATTACACTTTGTACTGCTATAGCTCTTTTCAGGACGCTCAAAGATAGTTCATGGATACCCATTATTCATTCCCTCCATACCAGGTAATGGTAAGCTACTGTTGTAGCCACAGTTGCCCTGGAGCGGACTAACCGTCACCAACCAATCATAAACATACCATCCAAACGAGGCAACGTGGGTGAAGCTTCTTGTCCACAGACATGGTGACATTTTTTTCTTAACGGCCATCCCCACTGTGGTACCTGGAGTTTGAGCGGTCTACCATCCGAGTACAGCCCAGGCCTAGCCTGCTTAGCTTCTGAGGTCTGACGGGATCAGGCATTAATAATTTATTCTGATTTATATTCAGTAAATGCTTTGAAAATATTTTTAAATATCAGATAATCTGATCTTCTCTAATTTATTGATACTTTCTAAGATTCTTTGAAAACTTATTGATTCTCAGCTTCATCATTGTCATGATCCCCTCCCCTGCCACCAGAGGGAGCTCTGGACCTTCACCTGAGGGTGATCAGACTGATGATGCACACCTGTGGATCCTGGCTGCCTATTTAAAGGCAATCACTCCAGACTTCTTTGTCTGGTCATCGTCGTCACCACCATCACCATCCCTTCCAGCCCGGTCTTCTGTCTGACCATACGTTGCATCTTTGAACTCTGGTATTGTATTTGAACTTTTGAACTCCTGAGTTAATCCTGTCCCCTTTGCCATAGACTTACTGGACTTTTGGTTAGTAAGTCCTGTTTTGTTGTCCTGTATTTAGGTCCTCCTCCTCCTTCCACATCCCCACATCCAGACAATCATCATCTCTCCACAAACAACGTACATGAAACATTTCAGTCTGGTTTCCGGTCAGCCCGCAGCACAGAAACGGCTCTGGTCCGAGTGATGACTGACCAGTGATGTAACTGCGGAACATGGCTCTCCTGTGGTTCACACACTTTTCCTTCACCGTCTTCAGACTACCACTGGTCTCTAAGGGAACATATTCATCTGGTTTCATTCATACATCACAAACAGGACGGAACATGTGGCTCTGACGACCGCTAAATCTGAGGCGGAGAGCCTCAAGGCTCCGTCCATGCTTCCAAACTTTTCACAATGTGTTTACCTCAAAGTTTCTCAAAGTGTCTCAGTCTGGCCTCTCTGACTTTATCTCCAAAACCTCTGACACGTGCTGTTCCTCTGATCCTGTTCATCCTGGTCACTCCCAGAGAGATCCTCAGCATCTTCATCTCTGCTACAAACATCTCTGTTTCCTGTCTTTTCCTCAGTGCCACTGTCTCTAGACCAATCAGGATGGCCGGTCTCACCACACTGTCTCTAGACCAAACAGCATGGCCGCTCCTACCGCGGTTTTGTACACTTTTCCTTTTATTTTATCTGAAACTCTTCTATCACACATCACATCTGATAGTTTTCTCCATCCGTTCCAGCCTGCCTGCACATGCTTCTTTACCTCTTTTCCACACTCTCCGTTCACTGTTGCGGTGCAAAGTCAGCTAAATGTAAAAATGGTCTCCAGACCGACCCAAGCTCTTACTGTCGTCCAGTAGACATGGCGTTAGACAGTCTCTCCAAAAATTCACAGACATTTTCTTTATAATTTTCGGATTAAAATCTGCCTGATTTCGCAGCAAGTTTTCAAAAAGTTGCGATAAAAAAATTCTGCCTGAAACAAGCTTTTAAAAGCTTGTTAAAAAAAAAGTAGTTGGACAAAGTTGAAGATGATCGTAATTTGACGTAATTTGTTTTGAGATTGGTTGATTTTAAGTTATTATTTGCAATCGCGACATTAAAAAAAATATATATACTTCCTCCCTCATCGAGAAAATTTGTGTGCTGCATTACACCGCATCAGGCTGCCAGGATGGCACCAATGGTGGGAGAAACAGGGGGTTAGGTGTCTTCTCCAAGAACCCTTAGACATGAACTCAGTGGGATTCGAACCTGCAAACTTCTGGTTAACTTCCGAGGGCGAATGCGCTACAAAATCCCGGAGCGACTATGATAGCGTTCTGTCTCTAAAATAGAGAAAGAAAATAATCAGATTTTTTAAAATACATTGTTAATCACTTTTATAACACTTGAATCAGTTCATCTATAGTTGGTACTGATTAATCTCTTCATCAGTTTTGGAAGATTTTGCGTTTACGTCACATAAAAACCAACATTTTGCCGTAACAAACGTTGATAAATGAGAGACATTGTTTCTTTGTTCCTGTTTTCTCCACCGAGTCGTCCTTGTGGATTTCCAGTCAGCTCACATCTTCTCTCCGGTGTCTCAGTAAGTGCCTGGCAGGGGTGTCCCTGGGGTGACCTTAGGGGTAATGAACCCCTGATCACGAGTCAGTGATCAACACCCCATCACCCTCCCCCCTCACACAAGAAAAAAAAAAAAGAGAAAACTCCAGCCAGCCATCATGCTCTGCCCACATACAGACATTGGTTTGGAGAAGCAGAGCAAAGCAGAGGTGCAGATGAAAAGAGCCTAGAGAAAGTTTGACTTTAAACCCTGAAACACAACGATCAGACCTCCACAGCAAAGTAAGTGGATTCTTCTTTTCAAGGTGCAACAAACTGCTTTGGAGTTTGAGCTATTTTAGTTTTTTTTTTTTTTTTTTTTTTTTAACAGACACAAAGAACGTTGAAAAGTTTTGAGTTTCTGTAAAAGTTGGATTTGATGCTTTTGGCTTTTTGGTGTTTTAATTTCTCTAAAGTCACAACTAAAGAAAAAAAGTTGATGGAAAGTTTGAAAAAGCCCTCAGTTAAAGTTTTTCTGCGTCTTCTTTCTTTTTTTTTTTTTTCGGTCCAGATATTTTGCCTTTTGGTAAAACCCAGCTGTTTGGTGGACATGGTTTCTAATCCCTTTTTTTTTACTGTTTTAAGCTGTTTTTTTTCTTCAGGCTGCTTAAAAATGATAATAAACACATAGAAAAACAAAGGATTATTAAGTTTGAATGTGGATAATTATGAGCACAGATGGAAAAGTGGCTTGTAGACAAACGGGGTAAACACGTCGAGCCAATAATCCTGCCGAGTTTAATCATTAACACGTCCGTTTCCTCCCTGATTAGACTTCAAACATTCATATGTTTTGTTTAGAATTGCTCGCAGCCAAAAAAAAAAAAAAAAAAAAGCAGTGTAACTGTTAGTTTGTAAGCTGGTTTGAAGTGGACCAGATTTTCCCAGGATGGTGTGATTTGGGTCAGGCCTGACTGGAATGATAAACCCACCGTGATGAGATCCTGCGGACCTTCTGGTGGCGTTGCCATGGCGGTCTTACCAAACACTGTCCTTCTCTGTCTTATGGGCATTCCTCCAGCAGACAAAGAGCTTCTCCTGGCTGGAAATGAGGCGTCCGCTTCTTTTCTTTGGAATCAACACATGGTGTGGTCTTAATGAAAGAGATTAAACATGGAGTGGAGATGAGCTGGGAAAGAACTGCTTTACTCTGTAGGAAGTCAGAACACAATGTGGATTAAACTGGACAGAAAGGGGCGGAAAAAAAATAAGCTTTTGCTGTGAGGAGATATTTTACAGAATGTGGCCTTTTTTCTTGTAAAGGTTTGCCCCTCCATGCCTCACCACGTGATCCCACATATATGTCAATGTGTTTAAACACAAAGCCGCTTCATTTCCTTCTGTGGAGGAGCCGTGGCAATAAGGCTTAGAAATGCACTGAGAAGTCTGTGAATGCAGCCAGTTCTAGTCTATAGGCCACGATGAGAGGGGGGTGGGTGGACGTGCACAAAGATCCCCACACTCAGAGACTTTATTTCTGAGGGGTATGCGCTGACCCTTCACATGTGGGATGAACAGAATAGATCTTGATGGGGTCCGCTGAAGGGTAGAGAAGGATAAAGGGACAAATGAGAGAAAAGAGGAGGGGAGAGATTTCTGTCCAGGGACCATCCGGAAAGAATGAAGATTCTAAATGCAACCGGACAAAAAACACAGCGTGGAAAAAGTAATGTGACCCTTAAAAAAAAAAAACCCCGAAGTCTCAAAGAAAAACCCCGAAGTCTCAATGGAATAAATGACTAGAACAAGTTTAGCTATGACATTTTTTATGCCTCCATGAAGGGTGTGAAGATGGCATTAATCACTGAGAAATATCTCTCAAACTATTGAAAGTATGATAGTAAAGCTGCCCGCTGTTACTCAGTACCACCTATAGATGAACTGATTAGGTTTTCATGGTCATGCGACCAAAGGTTGAGGTCCAGAATTTAAAAACGCCCCACATACTGTATGACTGCTTTAACAAAACTATTACATAGACCCTAACCATTCATTGTTGAAACAGATTGTGATTTCCCATCCTGATGGGAGATGTAGTCCATCCTGTTGGGAGATGTAGTCCTTCCTGCTGGGAGATGTAGTCCTTCCTGCTGGGAGATGTAGTCGTTCCTGTTGGGAGATGTAGTCCTTCTTGTTGGGAGATGTAGTTCTTCCTGTTGGGAGATGTAGTCCTTCCTGTTGGGAGATGCAGTCTTTCTTGTTGGGAGATGTAGTCGTTCCTGTTGGGAGATGTAGTCGTTCCTGTTGGGAAATGTAGTCCTTCCTGTTGGGAGATGCAGTCTTTCTTGTTGGGAGATGTAGTCGTTCCTGTTGGGAGATGTAGTCCTTCCTGTTGGGAGATGTAGTCCTTCCTGTTGGGAGATGCAGTCTTTCTTGTTGGGAGATGTAGTCGTTCCTGTTGGGAGATGTAGTTCTTCCTGTTGGGAGATGTAGTCCTTCCTGTTGGGAGATGCAGTCTTTCTTGTTGGGAGATGTAGTCGTTCCTGTTGGGAGATGTAGTCCTTCCTGTTGGGAGATGTAGTCGTTCCTGTTGGGAGATGTAGTCCTTCTTGTTGGGAGATGTTGTCCTTCATGTTGGGAGATGTAGTCCTTCCTGTTGGGAGATGTAGTTCTTCCTGATGGGAGATGTAGTCCTTCATATTGGGAGATGTAGTCCTTCCTTTTGGGAGATGTAGTCCTTCCTGTTGGGAGATGTAGTCTTTCCTATTTGGAGATGTAGTCCTTCATGTTGGGAGATGTAGTCCTTCCTATTGGGAGATGTAGTCTTTCCTGTTGGGAGATGTAGTTCTTCCTGATGGGAGATGTAGTCCTTCATGTTGGGAGATGTAGTCCTTCCTATTGGGAGATGTAGTCTTTCCTGTTGGGAGATGTAGTTCTTCCTGATGGGAGATGTAGTCCTTCCTTTTGGGAGATGTAGTCCTTCCTTTTGGGAGATGTAGTCCTTCCTGTTGGTAGACGTAGTCCTTCCTGCTGGGAGATGTAGTCCTTCCTTTTGGGAGATGTAGTCCTTTATCACCTCAACAAAATCAACCGTTTAACTTAATGCTTTGCATTGTTTTTTGTGATCTTATAGGAAATGTAGGCTATGTCATGCATGCACAGGGAGCAAGAGGAAGGGGGAATTCAGTGTCAGGAACAAAACCCTTTTTAAATCTGTGTACGGTTTGTTTTTTTCTAAACTTGTTTAATGTCATTTTTTACTCTTTTGTTGCTAAACTTTGCGTCTCTTACTAACGACTGAATCTCGTTGCTTTTCATTCAAAGAGAAACAGACTTCTTTTGGCTTTCGATCTCCTTAGATTTTGCTTTCTCATCATTTCCAGCTGTTCTATGTTAGGTTTTGGCAAATGCGACAATGTTGGGGTTTAAAAACAAAGCTCTACGTTATTACATCTGCAGAAAAGTCACATATATTATCTGGATTGGCCGGCCTGACGTAGATTATAGAGATTATAGAGATCACAACAGTTTATAAAGAGCATTTATCAGGCTTACAGGGATTGGCTAACGTTTTCATTCATGTGGTGACGTAATGTAAAAAAAAAGAAAAGCTCAGCAGTTTGTAAAGTTACAACTAGAACATTTTCCTTTCTCTATAACTGGCATCTCGTTGACTCGCCATCTGAGCACCGTATTTGGTTCTAAGTCAAGTATGGGCAAACTACGGCCTGCGGGTCACATGCAGCCCGTTAAATGTTTTAATCCGGCCGGCCGAACTTGACGAAATTGAAAAAAAAAAAAAACCTTGTGGATGTTTTATTTGTCATGCAATTTTGATGTTTCCTCACTAGATGGCGCCAAAGATACAACAACACTGCTTCCATTAAAATGTGTGTCTCCATGATGTGCACGCTGTCAAAATAAACAGTGTGCACAAATATGGAAAGCCATCAGGGCCAATACATGCATGTAAACAAGCGTGTTAGATGTTAAAACAAGCAAAATGTTACATCAAGCAATTAGATTTTAAACCTAGCTCTGCCAGATTTGAAATTTAACGCTCTTGATGTAACATTTAGCGCTTGTTTAAAATCTAGCGCCATTCTATCGGTCTAATCTAGAGGTTACCAAATCATGCCATCCATCTGCTCCTGTCCCGGCCCCTGGTCAAATGTTAGAACTTAATGTGGCCCGCGAGTCAAAAAGTTTGCCCACCCCTTGTTCTAAGTTAATTGTTAACTTATGGGTTTTTAAGCGGGAGAAAATAAGGACGCACGCTGTGGGTACTGATGTGGAAAAATTTTAAAGTGCAACATTTGTGGAAAGTTAAGGTTTTGAACAAACGTCTTCGCCTGCGTCTTGGAAACTCTGTGTACGAGGGATTACTACTGATGAGTAATCGGATGGTCAATTGAGTTTCAGTGAAGTCTGAATTTTTTTTGTTTCTCTGGAAACATGGCACTGTAGAAGCAGCACGACAGAGCCAACCTCCTGATTGGTTGATCCTGACGTTATATCAATGTTTCCACTGTCAGTGTTTGGAATGCAGGTGGATGTGGAATGAGGAGGACCCAATTGTAAGACATCAAAACAAGGTTTATTCACACAATTCCGATAAGTCTGTAAAGCAAAGAAGCACAAGATTAACTCAGGATTCAAAAGTTGAAATAAGAAAAGAGATCAATCATGGTCAGGCAACCAGGGAGACCTGGCTGGAAGGGGTGGTAATGACCCAACAAGAAAGTCTGGGGTGATTGTCTTCATATAGGCAGCAGGCTGACAATGCACAGCTGATTGCTACTAGGCTAATCACCCAGGTGTTTAGGATTGGGCTGGAATCCAGGTTAAAGAGGGAGGTAGGTCCAGGGCTCCCTCTGGCGGCAGGCGAGGGGATCCTGACATCCACAAGTTGGACTGAAAGAGCGCTGAGTCTTACTGTGATTTTCGGACCGTCTGCTGATAAAACGAAGCTTTAAAATTCCTAAAACAAGTTGTCATGGCGACACACGGAGGTAAAACTTGTAGAACAAGCTCTGTTTAATTTTGACGGTAGAGTGTGAGTCGTTCCATCCTTCCCCCACTCGTGAACAAGACCCCGAGATACTTAAACTCCTCCACTTGGGGCAGGACCCTGTCCCTGACCCGCAGGAGCATTCCACCCTTTTCCGGGCGAGGACCATGGTCTAGGATTTGGAGGCACTTGGGGAAAGATGGAGCGGGAGATCGACAGGCGGATCGATGCGGCATCAGCAATAACTAGGACGCTGTATCGGTTCGTCGTGGTAAAGAGAGAGCTGAGCCGAAAAGTAAAGCTCTCGATTTACAAGTCGATCTACGTTCCTACCCTCACCATGGTAACCAGGATCTACGTTCCTACCCTCACCATGGTAACCAGGATCTACGTACCTACCCTCACCATGGTAACCAGGATCTACGTTCCTACCCTCACCATGGTAACCAGGATCTACGTTCCAACCTTCACCTATGGTCACCAGCTGTGGGTGGTGATCGAAAGAATGAGTTTGCGGGTACAAGCGGCCGAAATGAGCTTCCTCCCCAGGGTGGCTGGGCTCTCACTCAGAGATCGGGTGAGGAGCTCTGCCATCTGGGAGGAGCTTGGTGTTGAGCCGCTCCTCCTCCAGGTTGAGAGGAGCCAGATGGGGTGGTTTGGGAATCTGGTCAGGATGCCCCCCGAGCGCCTTGTGGGCGGGGTGTTTTGGGCACGTCCCACCGGGAGGAGACCAAGGGGCGGATTGCGGGCCCGCTGGAGAGACTATGTCTTACAGCTGGCTGGGGAACGACTCAGGATCCTTCCAGGTGAGCTGGAGGATGCAGCCGGGGTGAGAGAAGCCTGAGCTGCCCGTTTGAGGCTGTTGCCCCCGCAACCCGACCCCGGAACAAGCGGAAGATGACGGACAGACGGAGTGTGAGTCGTTCACTCGAAGGAGACAATCGGATGGTACCATGTACACACTGTGAGGCTCAAATCGTAGGCGCATTGGTCGCAGAGTTTTGATTTGAAACCCTCTGAAAACGGCACGTTGGGCCCATCTTAAGCGGAAACAGTCCCCTTCTAAGCTCAAACTAAATCTCAGATCGTTGGAAAGATGTGTTGGATGCCTTCGAGATTAAACTCGGCAGTTTTATGAAGCAATAAAGTTCTTTTAAAACATAGAGACATTGTTCTGTTTGAGTTGAAGCGTTGCTGAACTCCATTAAAAACAGAAGCTCTTCGTGTTGCACTCAAGGACAACGTTGTCAATCCTTCACTGGATAATCTCTCATTTATTCCAGTCAAAAATTCTCTCTTTTTCCACTTTTTTTTATTTTCCATATGGGTTTGGTTTCTTAAAGAGCGCTATTGAAGTCTCGACCAGAGTTTCTTGGCCGTCAGACCTGTTGAAACCAACCCCATTCGGAACGGGAATGAATTTTCCAGTGACTTTGCAGTTTTACTACCATATTGAACACAATCTGTAATCAGACTTCCCCAGTTGCACCAATCCAGCCCACCGTACTTCCAGGTTGGTCCCAGTGGATGGACCTTGTGACATTTTCTTCTCCTGTAAATGTCTTCTTTCCACTGTAATGAGTTGGCTCATTAGTGGCTCATTTGGCAACCACACACACCCACACAGCCACCTACAAACAGCCCCTACCCCCCAATCAGTCCTCCAGTAAGTGACTGAAAGAAAAAGGCCAAGCGTGTCTCGAGTGAATAGGAAGAAAGTACGTCTTCGTCCGGGACGCGAAGCTTAATTGGATGTATTGGCTTGTTTTTTACATTAAAGCTACTCGTGAAACTTTATATCAACAAACAATAAATCACTGCCTGCACGTCTCGTTTCAGAGGTGTCAAACGGTCTTTTTCTGAGACACAAATGAAGGGGTTCACTGGTGTCAGCGGGGATCAATTTGTTAGGCGCTCACACCGAGCGAAATGTTCACCTCACAAAGAAACAACATGGCGACGAGTAGGAATCTCAGCAAGGTGCGAAATCCCCACCACCCAGCTGTGGGTGGTGACCGAAAGAATGAGATTTCGGATACAAGCGGCCGAAATGGACTTCCCCCGCAGGGTGGCTGGGCTCTCACTTGGCGATCGAGTGGGGAGTTCTGCCATCTGGGAGGAGCTTAGAGTAGAGCCGCTCCTCCTCCAGGTCGAGAGAAGACAGATGGTGTGGTTCGGATGCCCCCGAGCGCCTCGCTTGGTGAGGTTTTTTAGGCACGTCCCATCGTAAGGACTCCAAGAGATAGACCCCGGACCTGCTGGAGAGACTGTGTCTCATAGCTGGCCGGTGAATGACTCGGTATCCTTCCGGGTGAGCTGGAGGATGCAGCCGGGGTGAGAGTAGCCTGGGCTTCCTGTCTGAGGCTGTTGCCATCGCGATCCGGCCCCGGATAAGCGGAAGACGACGGAATGGAAAAGGAAGGAAAAATCGTAAAAACTCAGTTGAAGAAAAGATGGAAGGAACCTGATTGGAGGGACTCTGATAGGAACGCTGATAGGAACCCTGATGGGAACCCTGATAGGAACCCTAATAGGAACCCTGATGGGAACCCCGATAGGAACCCCGATGGGAACCCCGATAGGAACCCAGATGGGAACCCTGATAGGAACCCTGATAGGAACCCTGATGGGAACCCTGATGGGATCGCTGATAAGAACCCTGATAGGAACCCTTATAGGAACCCTGATAGAAACCCTGATGGGAACCCTGATAGGAACCCTGATGGGAACCCTGATAGGAACCCTGATAGGAACCCTTATAGGAACCCTGATAGGAACCCTGATAGGAACCCTGATGGGAACCCTGATAGGAACCCGATAAAAACCCTGATGGGAACCCTGATAGGAACCCGATAAAAACCCTGATGGGAACACTGATAGGAACCCTGATGGGAACCCTGATAGGAACCCGATAAAAACCCTGATGGGAACACTGATAGGAATCCTGATGGGAACCCTGATAGGAATCCTGATGGGAACCCTGATAGGAACCCTGATGGGAACCCCGATAGGAACTCTGATGGGATCCCTGATAGGAACCCTGATAGGAATCCTGATGGGAACCCTGATAGGAATCCTGATGGGAACCCTGATAGGAACCCTGATAGGAACCCTGATAGGAATCCTGATGGGAACCCTGATAGGAATCCTGATGGGAACCCTGATAGGAATCCTGATGGGAACCCTGATAGGAACCCTGATAGGAATCCTGATGGGAACCCTGATAGGAATCCTGATAGGAACCCTGATAGGAACCCTGATGGGAACCCTGATAGGAATCCTGATGGGAACCCTGATAGGAATCCTGATGGGAACCCTGATAGGAACCCTGATAGGAACCCTGATAGGAACCCTGATGGGAACCCTGATAGGAATCCTGATGGGAACCCTGATGGGAACCCAGGGCTTTGTTGCTAAGGCTCTACCACCGACTGGACTTTAAGAAGTGAAACATATTTACTGCTTTGCCGTTATTCAGCGTTTTGTTTTGCAAAAATGTAGTTTTGCTTTACTTTTCTTTAAAATAGTTGTAATTTATCTTTTGTTTTTGAGTCCTTTTCTGCGACACAGTGGATTATGACGAATGCTGCAATTTCCTCTTCTTCCAATCGGAAGATCTTTTCTTTTTCTTTTTGTGTACTCGGCAAAAATAGAGAAATTTATTTTCTGGACTTATCTGGACTCTTCGACCAGATAAGGCGAGGAGCTCAGAGAGGAGTCGATGACTCAGGCATGTCCTTGCAATTCTTCTTGAACACCCTCCTAGTGAAGCATTCGGGGTGTCACTTATAAAGCATGCTCACACAAAAATCCTTGCTTACGACTAATTAACACAGATCCGATAAATGATAAAAGTGACGGAGTGTGCAGATGTTTTGCATGATTTAATTAAAAATTAGTAGGAATGACAATCTTACCACCATCCAGATTGTTAAAGCTAAATGACTTCACCTCAGTAACAGAAACAACTGTTGAAGAAATTATCACTAGTCTGAGTTCATCTACTTGCTCTCTTGATATATTACCGACCAGATTTCTAAAATCTGTGTTAACCAGCATGTTGGCACCAATCACTCAAATAGTCAATGTGTCACTTCAAACCGGAACCTTCCCAAGTGCCTTTAAAACTGCGGTCATCAAGCCACTCTTAAAGAAGAGTAGTCTTGATGCTACAGTACTTAAAAACTATCGGCCTATTTCAAATTTACCGTTTACAGGAAAAATTCTTGAGAAAGTTGTTTGCCAACAACTGACAAAATTTATTTTAGTGAACAACTCATTTGATGTCTTCCAGTCAGGTTTTAGACCTCATCACAGCACAGAGACAGCTCTGATCAAGGTAACAAATGACATTCGTATGAACACTGACGCTGGCAAAGTCTCTGTTTTAATCCTGTTGGACCTGAGTGCTGCGTTTGACACTGTAGATCATGGGATCCTTCTACAGAGGTTAGAGAACTGGGTTGGTGTTTCTGGTACTGCGCTTAGTTGGTTTAAATCTTATTTAGAAGGACGCAAGTATTTTGTAGAAATTGGAAATTGTGTGTCATATCACATGCCTTTGACCTGTGGGGTTCACCAGGGGTCAATTCTTGGACCCCTGTTGTTTAACCTCTACATGCTGCCGTTAGGGCAATTGATAGCCAGTAATAACGTGTCCTATCACAATTACGCAGATGATACTCAGATTTATGTGTCACTGACAGCAGGTGAACATGGAGCTGTGGATTCACTCTGTCACTGTATTCAACAAATCAGAGTCTGGATGCAAAACAACTTTCTCCAGCTAAACTCAGACAAAACTGAAATCATTGTCTTTGGCCCACAGAAACAAAGAGAAAGTGTCATCAGTTACCTTCAATCTCTCTCTCTGGAACCGACAAATCAAGTTAGAAATCTGGGAGTAATAATGGACTTAGACTTTAACTTCAACAGTCACATCAAATCAATTACATCAGCAGCCTTTTACCACCTGAAAAACATTGCCAAAATCAGAGGTTTGGTTTCTAAAACAGACATAGAGGTTCTTATCCATGCATTTGTTTCCAGTAGGTTAGATTATTGTAACGGTCTACTCACTGGTCTGAACAAAAAGGCTTTAAAACAGCTGCAGTTTATTCAAAATGCTGCGGCTCGAGTCCTAACAAGAACTAGAAAATATGATCACATTAGTCCTGTGCTAAAGTCTCTGCACTGGCTTCCTGTGGCTCAGAGAATAGACTTTAAAGCTGCTCTGATTGTGTTTAAGTCTCTCCATGGTCTAGCACCAAAGTACATCTGTGATATGTTAGTACCTTATGAACCATCTAGAACTCTGAGGACCTCCGGGACCGGCCTCCTGCTGGAGCCTAGAGTCAGGACTAAACATGGAGAAGCTGCATTTCAATTTTATGCTGCAAAAGTCTGGAACAAACTTCCTGAAGTCGTGAGACAGGCCTCTACTGTGACAATGTTTAAATCTAGGCTGAAAACACTTCTGTTTAACTGTGCTTTTTATTAATTGCTCTTTTTTTAATCTGTTTTAATGATTTTATTTATTTAATTTTTAAACTTTTTGATTCTATGTTTTGTGATTTTAATGCATTCTTTTTCTTTTCTTTCTTGTGAAGCACTTTGAATTACATTTTGTATGAATTGTGCTATACAAATAAACTTGCCTTGCCTTGCCTAGTAAATTGCTTTGTGAAAATTGTAAAATGTGGGGAAAGACGACACCTGTGGACAGAATAAGAACTGCAGAAAAACTTGCTTTACCATTTTAAAATTTTCATTTCCAGTTAACTCAAAAATGGCACGTAAATCTCCGTCAGGGGAAGATTTTTAAGATTTAGATGGAGTTTTTTTAAAATAAATTCCAAATGTGGTTCAACACGGTAGTGGGAGGTAAATAACGTGATTTTGGTCCGGACGTGATACCGTACTATTCCTAATAGAAGCACACTTTCTAATAGAAGCACAGCCATGTTTTTTTTCTGACACTTGAACGCAACAAAGCTTTAGTCCGACAAAAAATAAGTCTTCTATAAGCAACTATAGCTCAAATCCGACATGTCCTTGTCCTTTTAAATAGCGCTACCTCGAACGTGTAGCTTGTGCTGGTACCGGTACCGTAATAGACCAAGTTTTTTTGCACTGTAGATTTTTTTTTGTTATTGCAAATAGCCTATGTATACCCAATTATTACCCCCGCACATGTATCAGAAATAAGATGGTAATTCTATTTTTGTTTTTCTTTACTACACTAACTTACCAATCATACAATAAAATCAGGGGCAGACCCAGGACTTTCTAAAAGGGTGGGGGTGTGAGGTCATTGACAAAGCCAGTACAAAGGGGCTGAGGGCTCCTTGGTCTCCTCCCGGTGGCATGTGTCCGAAACACCTCACCCGCGAAGAGCTTGGGGGGCATCTCGACCAGATGCCCAAACCACCCCATGTGGCTCCTCTCGACATGGAGGAGGAGCGGCTCGACAACAAGCTCCTCCTGGATGGCAGAGCTCCTCAAACGATCTCTGAGTGAGAGCCTAGCCAGCCTGCGGAGGAAGCTCATTTCGGCCGCTTGTATTCGCAACCTCATTCTTTTGGTTACCACCCACAGCTGGTTACCATGGTGAGGGTAGGAATGTAGATCCTGGTTACCATGGTGAGGGTAGGAACGTAGATCCTGGTTACCACGGTGAGGGTAGGAACATAGATCCTGGTTACCATGGTGAGGGTAGGAACGTAGATCCTGGTTACCACGGTGAGGGTAGGAACATAGATCCTGTTTACCATGGTGAGGGTAGGAACGTAGATCCTGGTTACCATGGTGAGGGTAGGAACGTAGATCCTGGTTACCACGGTGAGGTTAGGAACATAGATCCTGGTTACCATGGTGAGTGTAGGAACGTAGATCGACTTGTACATCGTGAGCTTTACTTTTCAACTCAGCTCTTTCTTTACCACGACGGACTGATGCAGCGTCCTAATTATTGCAGACGCCGCACCGATCCGCCTGTCGATCTCCCGCTCCACCCTTCCCCCACTCGTGAACAAGACACCGAGATACTTAAACTCCTCCCCTTGGGGCAGGATCCTGACCTGCAGTAAGTCTGCAATTTTTTTAAAGTGACGGTGACTATTATTTGAAACAATTGTCTTTTAAATTGAGTCAAAGACAAATTAATGAGATCAAAAAGTGAGATGGTTTGATTTAATCGGGATCAAACCAGCCATCAGCATAAGAGGAGTGTGTATTGGTGTAACGTAGCATGCATTCATGTGCCCTTCTGTTTCAAACCAAAGATTTTAGTTTTAAAAGTCTGTTCCTCTGAACAGATTTGACCGCGTAGCCGATGTGTAATGAGAAAAAATGATCACAGTCCACTGAAACACAGAACTCAGTTTGAGAGACTAAACCAAATACAGAAAATGGCTCGTGGTCAGAAGAAGATCAAAGTGTTGAATGATGAAACCTCGTCTGAATATTTTGGTGGTGCAGTCCAGTAGGTAAGAGACGAGTGTATGTGGATCCCCTCGTCTCTAAATGTGAAGGCAGCAGCTCTTAAGGTTCAGGCTAAGGTTGACCGATTGAACCATAAAATTTTGCTCTCTCGTTAAACATCGATATCTGGTGAAAGTGTTGCTGATTGGCTCAAATGGGTTTCTGTACACGCCGCATCGATTCACAAAGTTCTCTTAAACACACCGCCATGTGACATCACACACTGTACGCAACTCTGCTCCAACATGGTGGAAGAAAGCAGTTTGTTTTTATAATTTAGTTAAATAAAGTTTTATATGAGGAAAAAAGTGCGAAATGGAATAAATAGTAAACCATGCAGGACATCAGTACCGATTAAATGTGGGCTGTTTTTTTTTTTTTTTTTGGGCTGTGATTCCATTTAAAAGACTATTTGAAAAAATGAACCAATGAGATTTTTTCCTTTTTCTAAACTGCTTATCCCTACTGGGTCATTCATGGGAGATGTGGAGCCTATCCCGGCTGATTTTATCAGCCTGTTGGGGGGCCACACAATCACTCATCCCTAGGGACAATTTCATAGCAGCCAATCATGCATGTTTTTAGAGAGTGGGAGGAAACCAAGAAAACACTCACATACACTGTCATGAGGCAGCACGGTGGCGCAGTGGGTGGCACAGTGGCCTCACAGCAAGATGGTCGTGGGTTCGAGTCCCGGGTGGGGACAAGGCTTGGAACACTGTCCTTTCTGTGTGGAGTTTGCATGTTCTTCCCGTGTCTGTGTGGGTTTCCTCCCACCCCCCAAAGACATGCATGTTAGGTTGATTGGCCGGTTCCAAATTGCCTCTAGGAATGAGTGTGTGTGTGGATGGTTGTATGTGTGTGGCCCCGCTACAGACTGGCGACCTGTTCGGGGTGTACTCTGCCCTTCGCCTTGAATTGGCCACCATGGGCTACGGCACCCCCCACAATCACGAAAGGGACAAACAGATTAGAAGATGACTGACTGACACTGTCATGATCCCCTCCCCTGCCACCGGAAGGAGCCATGGACCTTCCCTCATCACCCCAATCAGGGACACCTGAGGGTTATTAGACTGATGACACACACCTGTGGATCCTGGTGCCTATTTCAAAGGCAATCACTCTAGACGTCTTTGTCGGGTCATCGTCGTCACAAACAAAATCATAGTTTAAGATAAAAAATATAAACAAAATTTATTGTTTTGAAAACTCGTTTTCAAAATTAATATAATTTATCATCTGAGCGTTGATTTTTTTTGGACAATCTTAACACGACTAATTTTTTCTTATTATTTATGAATATTAAGCAAAAATGAGCAAAAATCTGGATCTCGATTAGTCTAAAAAAAACAGAACCAATCAGATCCTGGTTAATTAGTATGATGGGAGGTCAGAGAATAATGAGAGATCAAACTATCGGGCTGATGTGCGAGTACGATTCCTCCTCTAACAAAGTGGTCCAGGACCACCACTTCTAACCCTGTAATGATACAAAGAGCTGAAACTTTTAGAGTCTGGCTTTGGTTTGTTCTCAGTCAGAAGTTTTAATGACGTCCACGTGATCTTTCCAGAGGGAATTTATCTCCACATTTTCAACTTGAAAGCTTTCTCCCCCCAA
Source organism: Neostethus bicornis (assembly GCA_902685375.1). Taxonomy (NCBI): domain Eukaryota; kingdom Metazoa; phylum Chordata; class Actinopteri; order Atheriniformes; family Phallostethidae; genus Neostethus; species Neostethus bicornis. The sequence goes on along the minus strand of CACRXE010000058.1, from coordinate 20,547 downwards.
CGCAGAACCCCGCTAAATGGCTCCCAAGTAAACCCTGAAGGGACTATTAAATGACACGCAGCCAATACGCAGCTCCACTTAGACGCTGTAATCTATTGGACCAATCAATGCAATCTCATTTTATTTAGAGCCGCTCTTTGGTGAAATTCGACCCAACCGCAAGACGTTTTACTGATTTTAATAATTTCTGTGGATAGAATCTGATTCCTTTGAGGAACGAGTGTGTGTTACAGATGGGGGGGAGGAGGAGACGCGGGGGTGTCTCGTTTTTAACTGTATGCAGGGGTTTGAACGGTTGATGATGAATGGAAAGTTGAATCGATTGGGAGAATCACTCGAAGCCAGAGTCTGATTTTTACTGCTTTTGTTCATTTACATAAAGCATCTTGAACGAGAGATGTTTTTTTTTTTTTTTTTATCAGGAAACGAATCGTGTTTTAAGATAAAGAATCATTTAAAAAAAAAATGCAGATGTTGTGAAACAGTTGGATGGACACTCAATTTTTTGGCCATTGAGCTATTTTTTTACATAAAGATCAGAGAGTAAAAAACTGGACACGTGTCAAATAGGAAGCACCGTTCCATTCGTTCCGTCATCTTCCGCTTGTTCCGGGGTCGGGTCACAGGGGCGACAGCCTCAAGCGGGCAGCCCAGGCCTCTCTCACCCCGGCTGCATCCTCCAGCTCACCCGAAAGGATCTCAAGTCGTTCCCCGGCCAGCTGTGAGGCATAGTCTCTCCAGCTGGTCCAGGAAGTACCGTCTGGTTCCAAAAAGCTTTTTGCGTCTATTGACTTTGAACGTTAGTTCGTCTTTCGCCGAGAATTTTGATGAAGTCTTCCAAATGACCTATGGATTAAAGATAATGAAACTGGATGGGGCGAGGCAGATCCCGGTCACACCGCCCGGACATTGTTGGAGTTTTCCTGTAGAGGTGAACAGAGTTTCTTCACCGCTCCATTCGGCCAACGCTTGACCAACAATCAACCAAAGTTTGGCTAACGCTCGAATAAAATTCGAGCAAGGTTTGGCCAACGCTCAACCAATGCTCGGCCAACACTCGACCAATGGTCGGCCGACGTTCAGCCATCACTCGGCCTACAATGGACAAAAGGTCGGCCAATGCTTGACCATTGTTCCGCCAACGCTCGACCAACAATCAACCAAAGTTTGGCTAATGCTTGACCAATGCTCAGCCAATACTTGGCCAACGTTCGGTCTACATTCGGCCAACATTCAGCCAACGTTCGCCCAACACTTGACCAACGCCCAACCAACGCTCGGCCAACGCTCGACCAATGCACGGCCAACGCTCAACCAATACTTGGCCAACGTTCGGTCTACATTCGGTCAACATTCGGTCAACATTCAGCCAACGCTCGCCCAACGCTCGGCCAACATTCGGCCAACACTCGACCAACGCTCAGCCAACGCTCGACCAATGCACGGCCAACGCTCAACCAACGGTTGGCCAACGTTCAGCCATAGCTCGGCCTACATTGGACAAACGCTCGGCCAATGCTCAGCCAACGTCCGGCCAACGTTTGGCCGATAATTTTTTTAGCCCAGGAAATACCTCAGCTAACGAGAGCCAGGATGTCTCCATTTTTAAAGCCTCATATTTTCAAAGTGAAAATGTCACTTTAATCTTTTCTGATCCTTAAAAATGTATCAGGTTCATCTAAATATGCTCAAATTTAAAAATGATTAACATGCAAAAACACAAACCCACCTCTTTAAAAAGAGAGATGTGTTTTTTACTCCCTGCAGGTTTTTAAATTACATCACTCTGCTGTGACTTCAAGAAAAAAATCTTTCAAAACCGATTTAAAACAGTTGCTTCTGCAAACGAACACGGGCGTCTAATCCGTGGTTTAATCTCTGTGGGATTTAATCAGGCCAGCAGGAGACACGCTGCATCTTCAGGATGTCTTGCATCCTGCACGTTTGGGATGAAGTTAAACACCTCTGATGGATGCAGAGAGGATTACACACCCCGCTTTAGCTTGGCTTCATGTCCACCCACTAATGAGGGATTAAAAACCAGGATTTGGATGATTTTTTTGGAATCAGTACCTATTCTCAGTTAAAAAGTTTGACACACAAAGCGGGGAATCATTACCGGTGTCCATCGGTATGCCATTCACACGGCGAGCTGTGAGACAGCCGGTCCGTCCAAACAAACAACCAGCAGAGGGGGGACTCCTCATTAGAACGTCCCCCGGAGTTCACATTCCTGTGGACCATAAACAGCAGCCAGGCGGTGACCTCGGCCTTTACCAGAGCAGAGTGCTGCTGAGTCCTGGGAAAGAAAAGGAATGTGGAACAGATACGGAGCGTTTTGGATTTATGACCTGTTAGAAAATAAGAAGCTGAAGAATGTGGACGAGAAACGGAGCGGATCCCAGAAAGAGCAAATAAAAAACAGACCGTCTTCTGGCTTTAAAAGTACTTTTTTTGGTGTTTTTTTTTTTTTTTTTCTTTAGACCTCTCTAGTCCCAGGGATGTCTTGGGCCTAGTGGGAATCGAACCAGGTTCTCCCGTTCAGAAGACGGTATCTCTACCACTAGGCCAACGCCCCTGGGACCAAAAGTACCTTTTTTTTTTTTTTACTAAAAATTGCGCCCGTATGTCTTTTTTTTTTTGCTTCGATTGCATTTGTTTTGTTAAATTCATATTAAGTGGCGAACGTATCCGGCCGTGTCCTAGCCGTGTCCTAGCCGTGTCCTAGCCGTGTTCTAGCCGTGTTCTAGCCGTGTCCTAGCCGTGTCCTAGCCGTGTTCTAGCCGTGTCCTAGCCGTGTCCTAGCCGTGTTCTAGCCGTGTCCTGGTCGTACAGCATACACGTGTTTGCCGAATCTTCTACATTTCAAACCCAAGCTGTGCTACATATCTTGTCAAAATTTCAATTTCCCCAATTGGACAAATAAAGGTGTTCTTAATCTTAAAATGATGTCTTTTTTATCCTCTTGTTGGCGTTTTTTTGTGTTTTAAAAAACTTGTGTGTAAAACATTTAAAAGTAAATGTATTAATTTTGATCAAAAACAAAGCAACTGCTTAGAATTCAGTCAAATTAGTTCTTTTTTTTAACAATCTTTTTTTTGGGACTTAACTATAGAACACTTCCTGCTTGCGCCAAAAAGTGGGTGTGGCAGAGAACAAAATCCATGGCCAAGAACTTAACTTTCAAATAGTATCTCAGAATCAAAAAGACTTTTATTTTGATGGTCAGTGAACAAGATTCAGAGACTCGGAACTTGCTGAGTTACAAAAAATAGTAATAAAATAATAAAAATAGGAGATTTCGTTCCTTCGACTTTCGCTTCTCCGGATTGGTTCTCAGAGTGTTTTAGATTGAAGCTCACGTTCACACACACATTCATACCTGAGGGTGGAAGCCGCCATGTAAGCTGGAAACCACCATCAGGAGACACTAGAGGTTCAGTGTCTTACTCAAAGATACCTCGGCATGAACTCCGGATGAGGGCATCGAACCGGCAACTCTTCGATTACAGGTTGGTCCCCCCACCCACTGAGCCGTCCTTCCCCACGACCGGAAATACCTCTCACTGTGAGAGTGTGTGTTTTGACTTTAGGAATAACCAGGAGTCTGCTGCTGGAGGAGCACAGGGTCCACAGTTTCGTTTAATTTTCGTTTCTGCTTCTGAACCGCTTATTACGAATGGAGTCATAGGGGGTGCCGGAGCCTATCCTGGCTGGTGTAAGGTGATAGGCAGGGTAAACCCCGAACAGGCCGCCAGTCTGTCACAGGGCCACACACATCCACACACACTCATTCCTAGGGGCAGTTTCATAGCGGCCAATCAACCTAACATGGGTGTTTTTGGAGAGTGGTAGGAAACCGGAGTACCCGCAGAAAACCTACGCATAGGAGGAGAACATGCAAACTCCACACAGAAACAATGGGAATAAATGATCTAATCGCATAAAGCCTCCAAAAAGTCAACTTTGACCTTCCAGAACCCCTTGGATAACCTTGGTTAAGTCGGTCCAAAAAGCTCCGTTCCATTTTTCCGGTGGAACAGCAGATAATCCAGATCTGGCTGATTACGTAGCAGGATAAACGAGTGTGTGTGGACGGCGTATTGAGTTTCCAGTCTGATGTAAAAGGACTCGAGGCGATGGATCAGCACGTGGACGAACCTCACATGCAGAAACACGTTTACTAACGCATGACGAGGACCCACTTAGTGATTCATCTTAATCCAGTCGTTCTGATCGATACCGTTTGCTTTCACTGGGATTCTAATCCATTCCTTTCCTGCGGTGGAGCGGAGGAGTCGCAGCTCGTATGTTAACCCCCGTTCTGAGTCCTTCCTGACAACGCCACGGTGACAGTGAGGGATTTACTTTGTGAAGAAGTCTTGTCCCTGACAGATCTGGGATGTCCAATCTGTCTCTGTTCACCGTCTTTGGTAAATAGGATTCCTGCTTCTTCTAAAGATGGAAATAAGACTGTCAGCGGGTTCTGGGGTGTCCGATGAGGAGCCCGGCGGAGCAGAAATGGAGTGACACTATCATGGCAAAGTAGAGTAAACAAGCTGAAAATAGAAGTCTTTGTAAGAGACCGAGGTTCGCTCGGTTTGAAGAGAAAGAAAAAAACCCCAAAAGAATCTTTTCAATGGAAATAATTTAGTTTCACATTTTTACAAACATTAATTTAGTTAATATGGAAAAAAAAAATTTTTGAAAAGCTTCAAAATAAAAGCCTATGATTGAACCAATCCTGTGAGGATATGGAAGGACGAGGTGGTGACGACGATGACCCGACACATATGTCAGGTCAGACTGCCTTTAAAAAGGCAGCAGGATCCACAGGTGTGTGTCATCAGAATTATCACCCTCAGGTGTCCCTACTCATGGGGATGAGGGAAGGTTCAGGGCTCCCTCTGGTGGCAGGTGAGGTGATCATGACAAATCTTTCTTGAAAGTTATTTTGAAATTCAATCAGCCTCCAAATCTCTTTGTTTTTCTTCTTCGGCTGTTGTTTAATTAAAAATGTGTTAAAACATTAAAATATTTCCATCAAGCCGCCACTGAAAGAGTTCTTTACTTGTTTCAATTTCTTTTAAAAAAGTCATTAAATTTCATTGGTTGATAGAATTTTTTTTTTTTTAGTCTACTTGGCAACACATTCAGGCAGAAATGCTTTAATCTGAAAAAACTCATTTCGATCAAAAAATAAACTGAAAATATTAAACTGGTGAAACAATGACAGAAAACAGATTTGGAATTTTTTAAAGAAATATAAATAAACAAAATGTAATTATCACCAGTTTCTCTTTTATTTGGTTTTAAGCTGCACGGAAACTTAAAACATAATTAAAAATTGTTTCACTTTTTCATCTTTTTCTTTAAAATTCAGCTTATTTTTGCTGCTTTTATTTTAAAAAGACGTTAAAGTAAAAAAGTAGAATGAAGTAAAAAAATCAGATTTAAAATGATCATAAAAACAAAAACATTATGGCCTCACAGCAAGAAGGTCAGGGTTTGGGTCCCGGAGTGGGAACGAGGCTTGGAACACTGGTCTTTCTGTGTGGAGTTTGCATGTTCTCCCTCTGTATGTGTGGGTTTTCTTTGGTTTCCTCTAAAAAACATCCATGTTAGTTTCACTGGCTGCTAGAAAAGAGTGTGTGTGTGGCCCTGCAACAGACTGGTGACCTGTTCAGGGTGCATCCTGCCTCTCATCTGAAATCAGACGGAAGGACTACGGCGCCCCTCCATGACCAGGATGAGCAGTTCTATAGGCGGAAAAAATTTTGACGAAATAAAACACTAAAAAAAAAAAAAAAGTAATATTAACAAAAATTCCAAAGAAATTAAATAAAAAGAAAAATAAAGTAAATAGAAAATAGAAATGAAAAAAATTATACAAATAAATTTAAAAAATTAAAATACTAAAAAAAATTTAATGTTAATAATAAATGAATAAATAAATTAGACATGGAAAAAATAAATAATAACATACATTATTACATTAAAACATTTATAAAAAGTGTTTTTTAAATAAAATAAATATTAAAAATAAATGAATAAAAATCTAAAATTTTCTTAAAATAATAAAAAAAATGTAAAAAAAATGAAAGAAAAATTAATAATAAAAAACTAAATTTAAACTAAAAACTTAAATTAAAAATAAAAAATCAAATACAATAAAATTAAAAAGTTAATAAATAATAATATTTATACATACATATTTTGAAAAATAACAAAAGAAAACAAACAAATTTCACAATAAAATCATATGCAGTAAAAAATACCAAAATAAAACACAAATAAAAATAAAAGATGGAAATGAACATTTAAGTTAAAGGTCTGATATTTTTATTTAAGTCACCAGTTAGATGGTTTAATGAAGCCTTCCCAGTACGTCACACCAGTATAAGTGAATAAATCCAGACACATCGTCGTGGTTTGGTTCTTTCTTTTTTATGTCTGATTACCCTCGGACCACCGGATGAAAATAAACCCCTTTCTGTTTGATCAAACTCACATATTTGAGTCGTTTAGAAATGAGTGGAGATGATTTCACAAAAAGAAAACCAGCAGCAGTCGATTCGGTTTTTCTCTTTTCTCGTTTGATGCAAATGGAAAAAAAAACAAAGCAAGCAATCAACAAACCTCACGTCGCATCGGCCCGATGATGCTTTTAAATGAAGCCCTAATATGACTGACATTTTACATTTACGAAGAAAATAAAATGGAATTCCATAAAAATATTTCTGCTTTTGTAACAGTGACCGAATCTGACCGCCTTCAAAGCTCCTCTGCTGGCTTTAAAATATCTGAAATGTAGCCCAACTGCTTCCAAATGTGGGTTTAATTTATTAAACTATTAAATAATCAATCAGATTTCAGCCAGCATGTGTTGCCAGGTAGACTAAAATCCACAGAGCGCCTGTGATTCAACCAATCACGTTTAAAACCCTTTCCGACAGCCTCATAGGCTCTGAGCCTATTCTGGCTAACTCAAGGTAAAGGCAGGGTACACCTCGAACAGGTCACCAGTCTGTCACAGGGCCACACAAACACATAACCATCCACACACACACTCAGTTCTAGGGGCAATTTCAAAGTGGCCAATCAACCTAACCTGTATGTTTTGGATGGTTGGAGAGAAAAGGAGTACCAGGAGAAATTCTACGCATTCATAGGGAGAACATGCAAACTCCACACACGTCGGAGAGATGTAGTGAGTGAAGAACCCGGTTTGATGGCGGTGTGTGTGCTGGTCGTTAAACAAACAGAGGTCAGCAGAGCCCTCTGCTGACACGTGCACACCGTCCGTTTAGAGAGACTTTCAGACGAGTTAATGGAGGAAACTGATTTTTATGGGAAAATTGAAAATAAAAACCTCGTCATAGTTTTAAGCTTTTTTAAAACAATAATTTAAAACACATAAAATAAGAATTTGGACACAAAACGTCGGTATTTTGGAAACAAAAGAAGCAGATATGTGAAAAACTCAGTCATATTCTTAACAGTCCGTTCCTTAAAGAGTTACAGGAGGTGCCGGAGCCCATCCCCCCATCCTGGCTGGGGATCCAAGGCGAAAGGCAGGGTACACCCTGAAAAGGTCGCTAGTCTGTTGCGAAGCCAATGTCAAATTGTTTTAACACAAAACAAAAGATTTATTGGAACACTGTCCTTTCTGTGTGGAGTTTGCATGTTCTCCTCATGTCTGTGTGGGTTTCCTCCCATCCTCCAAAGACATGCATGCTAGGTTGATTGGCCGGTGCCAAATTGCCCCTAGGAATTAGTGTGTGTGTGGCCCCGCGACAGACTTGCGACCTGTTCAGGGTGTACCCTGCCCCTTGCCTTGAATCAGCCAGGATGGGCTCCGGCAACCCCCATAACCCTGTAATGGATAGACGGATAATAAGGTGACTGTGTGTCAAAAGATTTACTTTATCTTTCATTTTCTGAACCATCCATTCCTAACAGGGTGGGTGCTAGTGTTAGCCTATGCCGGCTTATTCAAGGGGAGAGATGTTGTACACCTTGAACAGGTCACCCCTTTGTCAAAGGGCGACACACACAAGGCCCGGTTCTAGCTCTCAAACTTTGGGTGGGCAGAATACATTTGAAGGTGGGCGAACAAAAAACACATGTATGCCCTCTTCAATTTGTGGGCTTGGGACCATCACAGAAGGTGCACTTGCATCTCTCTGAGACTGACTTATATGTATGTGTGTGTGTATGTGTATGTTGTTTTTTTTTGTTTTTTTGTCTTTTTATTGTTTTTGATGCATATATAAGATAACAAGAAAACTACTACAGCATCAGTCGCCTACTTTTTTTTGCAAAGATTGTCACAAATTCATCCATGTCTATTTTATTTGTGATGGTCTTTTCGTGGGCCAAAATCACCAGATTTCTTTTTCTATTGTGAAGCATAGCCAGAGAATACTCCAGCCAGGGTCTAGTGCGGTACCAGGTCAAGTTAAACGAACGAAATGTACCGCCAAATGCGCGTTTTAGGTAGCTAGCTAACACGGGCTGCGTCGGGGCGGTAAGGGAAAGACCCGTACCGGCATAGTCCGGGGGTGCGACGGCCTGTTGAGGTTGGACTTGTGGACAATTGACAGAGGGGCTGATGTTTGTGGTGCTTGTGTGACTAAATACACCCTCCGTGAGGCCAGCCGAGCCAGCCGTGTCTATGGTGGCGGAGGCGCGAGCCGTGTCTGGGGCGGCGGAGGTAGAGGTGCAACAGCCCGATTGACGGCTGTCTGTCACACCACTAGTGTCCGAGCGAGCCGCAGAGCCGCTGGGCGTGGGCTTGACTACAGGCTTGAAGAAATATCAAGTTACCTAAACGCTAAGAGGAAAACCAGGGGATCAGAGTTCCGCAGTCAGAAGTTAACGTGTGTTTTTGAGCAGCAGAGTGTGGGAAAATTAACAACTTGTGTATTTCTGTCAAAAAGACAAGGGGGCGTGACCAAACAGTGCTGTAGGCCTATGAATGTAACGCAACATTTATTTATGTTTAAAAACACCCAATAGGATGCTGCTCATTCTCTGTGACTTTTTGATTGGGTGGGCAAGCCATCAGTTTGGGTGGGCACTGCCCACCCTTGCCCATGCCTAGAACCGGGCCCGACACACACACTCATTCCTAGGGGCAATTTCTCAGCAGTATGACCCTAACATGTATGTTCTTGGAGGAAACCAGAGAAAACCAACACAAACACGGGAGAACATGTAAACTCCACACGGAAAGACCAGTGTTTCAAGCCTCATTCCTCTCCCGGGACTCAAACCCCTGACCTTGAATCTTGCTGTGAGGAGGCCGTGCCACCATCTGCAAAATGAACGTTTGTATTTAAAGTTGAACAAAAACAATGTTTTAATTTATTATTTATTTAAAATGTATTAAATTCTGTCTTTTATTAAGTTAATTTAAACTTCTTTAAAGCCGATTAAATTGTTTACAAAAGAAAGTTTGACTTTTTTATCCCTAAACTTTTTAATTGGTTCGAATTAATGAGTTTTTTTACGAATTAAGATTATGAATGATTTAATTTATGTTTGCAGATAAAACGTTATTTTTTTAGTGTTTAAACTGTGTTAATCTTTATTTTTAGAAAACAAAGTTTTTTCATCACAAATCATCAGATATTATTTGTTTTTTTTTATTTTTAATTAAATTGTCCTTATTTAAAGTTAAATTATGTTTGAAAAAAATTCAAACGTAAAAAATTTCAAAATAAAGGACTTTTCGTGAGACATGAAAAAAAATCTGATTGTCGTCCAGATGATGCTGGTGGAGAAGTACAGGGAAGGTCAGAGGGAGCTGTAGAGAAGTACAGGGAAGGTCAGAGGGAGCTGAAGTACAGGGAAGGTCAGAGGGAGCTGAAGTACAGGGAAGGTCAGAGGGAGCTGTAGAGAAGTACAGGGAAGGTCAGAGGGAGCTGTAGAGAAGTACAGGGAAGGTCAGAGGGAGCTGTAGAGAAGTACAGGGAAGGTCAGAGGGAGCTGGAGAGAAGTACAGGGAAGGTCAGAGGGAGCTGTAGAGAAGTACAGGGAAGGTCAGAGGGAGCTGGAGAGAAGTACAGGGAAGGTCAGAGATCGCTGATTTGAGATCTGCGTTGATGTTGCTCGACTTCAGACCCTCTTGGGGCATCCTTGTACCGCAGGGTGAGTCTTCTAGTTGTCCGCATTCCTGCGGCCAGTTCCTAATAAAGCGGAGGTGCCCAACTGGTCGACCGCGATCAACCAGTAGATCGCTGACTGGTCCCGAGTCGACCGCGTGACACATTGAAAAAAAAAGTCAGTGTTGCCATTTTACCGACTTTGACGCTAAATTTAGCGACCATTTAGCTTCTCAAAAAAAAGCAACTAGCGACAATCTAGACCAGGGGTGTCCAAACTTTTTCACTTGGGCAGGGGGACGGGGGTGGGCGTGAGGTCACGGACAAAAAGCCCTTTAGAAAATCCTGGAGTCGCCCCTGAGAACAGGATCAGATGGATGGCATGCTTTGGTAACCACTAGTTTAGACTGGTTAAATGACGTGCTAGATTCTTTTTTTCCTTCTTTTATTAATTGCCGCCATTTTAGAAAATTGGGGGGCTCACATACTAATTTGCTGTTCCTATTTTAGCCTCTAGATGGCAGCATTTAGAACACACAGGTAACAGCGCTGCTGCCCAATGTATGACGTAATTCTACACGCGGGCCAGGCGCTATTGATTTTATGACGGAGGCTGCGGGCCGGATGAAAATTGACAACAGGCCGCATTTGGCCCCCGAGCCGGACTCTGGACATGTCTGATCTAGACTAAAGAGGTGTCCTTTGGAATGCGGCCATCGTCCATCCTGCATATACGGCCCAGCCAGCGCAGGTGCCTCTGTGAGAGGATGGTGAACATACTGGGCATGCTCGTCTGGGTCAGGACGTCCACGTTGGATACTCAATCTTGCCAGGTGATGCCTAGGACACGTCTAAAGCGTTTGGTATCCGCTGTTGGCAGGAATGCAGGGTCCAAGCTTTACTGCCGTACAGTAGCAGGCTCAGCGCACACGCTCGGTAAACCTTCATCTTTGTGTTGAAATTCAGCATGGCGTCGTCCCACACACGCTTTGCTAGGCGGGCCATGGCAGTCGTTGCTTTGCCCATCCTGATGTTCGTATGGTATGATGAACTGGTTTTTAAATTGTAACCGTTTTCCTGCTGTGTCCGAGATAATTCACTGCCCGGAGGGAAATCTCCATTCAGGCTTTGTTCCAGTGCCACACGGGCTACAAGGGACCCAGCGGTGCGCCGGTGCTTCAGTAAAACAAAGAAACCATAATGTATGTTTTGTTTTTTCAGCAGAGAGCACGCGGACCGACCCGCTCCTCTAATTCTAGATTCAAAAGGGTGAAGAAATACATGAAAGGGGGCTTTGATTCTCGGTGTGTGCAGCTGTAAATATGGCAGATAAAAGATGCCACGGAGTTACAGCAGTATGACATCACTGCTGTAAACACAGAGTTCCATCTCTCTGAGGTACCTGTCGGAGACGTTAGGGTTAGACTTACAAACTCTATGCTACTTATTACCTACCCTGTTTGGATACGGAGTGGTTTAAACGTACCGTGCCAACTACAAGTATGGTGTAGCTACAAAGCAGCCCGTTGGCAAAGAAACAGTTTTTAAAGGTCAAACGGACTTCCTACGTACCCTCTGGTCTTTAAAACGTCCGACCTCTTCACCAATGTTGTCGTGATGTGGAAGGATGGTGGAAAGAGGAGGACCCAAATGCAGGACTTCAAACATGATTTATTAACTTAAATCAGAAAAAGTCTGTAAACCAAGAAGAACATGATAAACTGAAGGTTACAAAAGTCCAATAAAAATAAAAATTCAAAACATGGTCAGGCAACCAGGGTGACCTGGCTGGGAAAGGTAGTAGCAAGACCTGACGAGGAAGGCAGGTGAGACTGCCTTTAAATAGGCAGCCAGAAGATTAGATGCAGGTGAGTCCACAGGTGCAGATGGTCCCATCAGCCAGAATTGGGGAAAAGGTGAGATGGTCCCTGGCTCCCTCTGGTGGTGGTTGAGGGAACCACAACAAATGTTTATACCATGGGAGCCGTAAAGCTAACATTTACCAATCAGTCTGTCTAAATATGTTTCTTTTTTTCTCTTCTTTAATCTCATGATGTCCGAGGGACATCTTGGGCCCAGTGGGAATCAAACCAGGGAATCAAACCCAATCGAAAGACAGTATCTCTACCACTAGGCCAACGCCCCCTGGGACCTAAACATATTTTTTTATGATGCAATTTGGGTGTTACCCAGTAGATGGAACCCCGTGGACACATTGAACGTCCCGTTCCATGCAAAATAATTTTTTTCTTATTGTTACTTATAATTTCAATTCTCGAACACCAATAAAAAATAGGGACTGATTTAAAGAACTTTTATCATAAACAAGGAAGTTTGAAAGTCTGACTATTGCCCATCTTTCGCCTGCCCTGAAAACATACAGACTCCGCCCCCAAATTTTGGGCCACCCATCATAATTGGGTGACTGGTCATGGTTGTCCATGATGAACAAACTTTTATCCATCCTGGGCAATCATGACCATCCTCTCTACCCACTCCTGGACGAACAGCGGAGCTCCTTCTCCAAGAGGCTCAGACAACTCCGCTCGAGAACATCTCGTTACCGGAGGTCTTTCTTCCCGTACGTGATCGGGCTCTACAACGACTCACTTAGCAGATAGGAAGTTGTTGCTGCGACACACCCTTTCCTAGTCATCGCGGTAGCAGGTGCTTGTTCGTCACCACTTAGGAAAAACGTAAAATACTGAGACACTTTTTTAAAAATGACGAGGTGCACACGTCACTTTAAGAAGCTAGGAAGTTCTGAAAAGTACGTTTTGGTGTGTGTGTGTGTGTGGTGTGTGTGTGTGTGTGTGTGTGTGTGTGTGTGTGATAACCAAATTTTTAACTTGCAAAATCGTTTTCTGTCGGAATGTAAATTTTTCAAAATTTTGTCGGAATATGAATGCGTTAAATTTTAGGTCTTGATTCAACTTCATTTTTTATGTGAAGCTTGATGTCACAACAAAGTCCTCGACACCACAATGGCAACACCTCACCATTGTGTATGAGTAATAACAGGCGGCACTGGTTTATTTGAGGATCATTACATTTGCATGATCTATGAGTCCTAAAAATGTGGGTAGGGCGGGATGGAGGTCAAATTGTTTTTTTTTGTTTCATTTAGTTGGAGGGTGAGCAGTCCCAGGGGGGAATCAACCCAGGTTCTCCCGGTCGAAAGATGGCAACTTTGCCACTAGGCCAACGCCCCCTGGAACCGTCAAGTGGTTTTCCAGCTGAGAATTGATGTAAAAAGTTTGCTCAGCTGAAAATCTACCTGAGGGTTAATAAACGAGGTGCTTGGTGCCACCTCCCAACACACCCCACCATCCAGGAATGATCACTGGTTATGATTTTTTTTAAAGATTTGAGACCCAGCTTTTCATCTTCGTGGGTCCACATCTCCATGAAGGGTTGTCTAGACTCTCAGAACTCGGAGCTCCAACCTGCCTCCTTCTGTTTGCTCAGTAAGAATGAATCTAAAAGCTGTGTCTGAGCAGAAACCACTGAACTACCAACGAAAAGAACAGTTCCAGACAAAACTGACAGCATGGCCCTTCTGTCGGACTCAGTGTGGTGTGGAGGGGAACACCACACAGCTTCTTCTCACCACCAGCAGCTGCTGTCAGCCTGGTGTTGAGAGGGCTGGTTCGGGAAGGCAGGTGTGACCAAACACAGCAAAAAAATCCTGGTGGAACTCAGAGGAAATAAAACACTGGTGGCATTTCTGTCTGTGCTTTGCAGTGCGTGTCTGAGATGGTGACAGAAATATTAGGGGCTCAGACGGTGGTTCAAAAGAAGGATGGGGGGTCTTTTAAAAATAGGTTTGTAAGACGCCAGATTGATGATCGTTAGACAAACAGATGGACAAATGGAAGGAAAAATTTTGGTGATTTTTTACTGTTTCAAAACCTGATAGATCAGACTGATTTCACTCTGGAAACAGTCTGACCTCGCAGCTTTGGGTTCTGAGTACTTTTTATTTAACCAATTGTTACGTTGGTAAAGTTTGTCACGGTAAAGATAGAGCTGAACCGAAAAGCAAAGATCTCGATTTACAAGTCGATCTATATTCCTACCCTCACCATGGTAACCATGATCTACGTTCCTACCCTCACCATAGTAACCAGGATCTACGTTCCTACCCTCAGCATGGTAACCAGGATCGATGTTCCTACCCTCATCATGGTAACCAGGATCTACGTTCCTACCCTCACCATAGTAACCAGGATCTAACCAGGATCATCCAGGAGGAGCTCAGTGTCGAGCCGCTCCTCCTCCAGGTCGAGAGTAGCCAGATAGGGGGGTTCGGGTATCTGGTCAGGATGCCCCCGGGAGCGCCTAGCTGGTGAGGTGTTTCGGACACGTCCCACCAGGAGGAGACCAAAAGGCCAGACCCGCTGGGCAAACTATGTCTCACAGCTGACCAGGGAACGACTCAGGATCCTTCTAGGTGAGCTGGAGGATGCAGCTGGGGTGAGAGAGGCCTGGGCTTCCCATCTGAGGCTGTTATCCCTTCGACCCGGCCCCGGATGAGCGGAAGACGATGGAACAGAACACTTGTTACGTTCTAATCAGGACAAGACGTGACTTACTGTATGTAGTGCACCTGAACAGTCAGCGTAGTCCAGACAACAGAGGGTTGAAACAATCTTTTCCAGTCACAAAAAATTCTTAATCTGGCAAATCGTTGCCAACACGGATCGTACAGCACGGTGAATCACCTTTTTTTTTCAAATACAGAACTACAAACATAAGTTTACCAAAGTTTCCAAAGTTGTTTTCCTTTCAAATGACTTTTTCTAGTTTTTTTTTCTCCAAACTCTTTCACACCATCGACCAGGTTTGTTTTCTCATCAAAAAATCGATGTAGCAGCTCGTCCGCACCTGAGAAAAAATGTCTGAAACAGCTTCTGAGATTTCTGCTAAAAGCCGTGAGGTTGGCTGAAGGGAACTTGGAGGTGTGTGGGGTGGGCAGGTGGGCAGGTGGGGAGTCTCTATGGTGACTCTGACATGTTGGTTCCAAAGTGGTGCTGCTCTTTTTTCTGGGTCAGATTCATAAAAATATTTCATCTGAAAGCAAAATTTCTCTTCTTATATTTTCAAACAATCTGTTTGTGAAAAAAAAAAAACTAAAGACTTTTTTTATTGTCTTTTTATGTGTAAAAAACTGAAAAACAAGCAAACACAAAGGTTTTAAATGGGCTATTTTTATTGTGTCAATTTACAAGTTGATCTACGTTCCTATCTTCACCATGGTAACCAGGATCTACGTTCCTATCTTCACCATGGTAACCAGGATCTACGTTCCTATCTTCACCATGGTAACCAGGATCTACGTTCCTATCTTCACCATGGTAACCAGGATCTACATTCCTACCCTCACCATGGTAACCAGGATCTACGTTCATACCCTCACCATGGTAACCAGGATCTACGTTCCTACCCTCACAATGGTAACCAGCTGTGGGTGGTGACTGAAAGAATGAGATTGCGGATACAAGCGGCTGAAATAAGCTTCCTCCATAGGGTGGTTGGGCTCTCATTCAAAGATTGGGTGAGGAGTTCTGCCATCCAGTAGGAGCTTGGTGTCGAGCCGTTCCTAATCCAGGTCAAAAAAAGCCAGATGGGGTGGTTCAAACATCTGGTCGAATGCCTCCCGAGCACCTCACAGGTGAAGTGTTTTGGGCACGTCTCACTGGGATGAGACCAAGAAGCAGAACCCAGATCTGGGTTCTGGTCTGGTCTGGTCTGGTCTATGTCTCACAGCTGTCTGGGGAACCACTTGGGATCCTTCCGGGTGAGCTGGAGGATGCAGCTGAGGGGAGAGAAGCCTGGGCTTCCCATGTGAGGCTGTTGTAACTGCGATCCAGGACCGACACAATATTTTATTTAAAAAAAAATCTGAGATGCGTTCATTCACACAAATGACTAAATGTTAGTTGTTTTTTCTTCTTCTAAATTTTCTTATCTGTTTATCTGGAACAGAATCAGAAGTATCTATTGTCATTAAACCAACAAAAGAGCAACCTGATACGGGATGGCAATGCACAAACATTTACTCACAAGTTACACACATGTCGACCACATTGGGCAGGTCTGACGTCTTGTCAAGAAGTGCTAATACTCGTCAAACCTTCCGGTACATCGGGAACCTCTCTGATGGATTCTGCCTTCATCAGGGACGAATGAATGACCGAGGATGCATGTTAGACACAACAAACTCCATTTTTACCAGTGATGTAAGATGGCGCATGATGGTTCCCATCCAATCCTACCACAGCATGACGTAGTGTCTTAATCCAAAGCAGATGAAGAACACTCTTCCTTTTAAACAGGGCATATTTCTGTCCATCCAATTCAAAAATCTACTTCCAGCATCAGTAACAAGCCAAAAAAATTAATTCAGAGATAAGCACGCTCAAGTGGATGAAATGCAAATGACTCTCAGCTAAATATGTCCGACTGGATGGCAGTACAAGAGGAGGCAGACGTGAGAAAAAAAAGAGAGTACGGCTTAATCAAGGAGAGGACAAACCAGCCCACGCTGTGTGCAAAGGCTTTCTCTTTAATGAACGAGCTGCTTTCAGTCAGTCCCAGAGAGGAACCAGCTCACAGAAAGATAAATGGTGCCCACTCAATTAAACAGACACCTCTAAATTGGAGTCTTTGGAGGAAAGAAAGTGTGAGAGAAAGGAAAGAGTTGAGAGTTCAAGACGGGACGCAGGTCTGTTTACGGCCTGTCAGGTCTGACAGTCAATCAGCCGACATCTGAAGGAAACCAGCGTTCAGGAAAAAGAAGGGAACAAAGAGAAGAGCGGACAAGACAGCAGCCAAACTGTACACAACTCTAAACTCTCTTTGAGAGGTCTGAGACGTCATTACGAGGGAGTAATGAGCTGTACTGTAAGGTGAAGTCATCCTTCTCGGCTCCGTTGGGAGCTAGTCATTTGAAGCTAGTCGTTGGAAGCTAGTCATTGGGAGCTAGCCGTTGGGAGCTAGTCGTTGGAAGCTAGTCATTGGGAGCTAGCCGTTGGGAGCTAGCCGTTGGGAGCTAGTCGTTGGGAGCTAGCCGTTGGGAGCTAGCCGTTGGGAGCTAGCCATTGGGAGCTAGCCTGGGAGCTAGCCGTTGGGAGCTAGCCGTTGGGAGCTAGCCGTTGGGAGCTAGCCGTTGGGAGCTAGCTGTTGGGAGCTAGCCGTTGGGAGCTAGTCGTTGGGAGCTAGCCGTTGGGAGCTAGCTGTTGGGAGCTAGTCGTTGGGAGCTAGCTGGATGATTTCTAAAGAAACTTTTATGCCCGTTTATTTCCATGGTAACGCCACTTTTTTTCTTAATAACGAACCAGTGTGGTAACTAATTACATTACTCTGTTTGCCACTCACTCGGTCACTTCCACCGTCAATCCTAAAAACTATTTTTTAGGACTTGGCATCTGCTCGTATTCTTAGACTTGCTAAGTTAAAGGCGCACACACGAGGTGCCAAACGAGGTGCCGCACATGGTGGTTTGTTCCACAGCTCGGCTCCCTAGGGGCTCCTCAGGAGCTGTTCTGAAAGATAGCAGAGACCCTCTCCACACACTCCCCCACCGTCTGACCTTTATGGAACACAAGTCAGAAATGTGTGGCATTTTCTTCTAATCATCTGCAGCTAAACACATGAGACACGGTGCAGGGCTTCAATTAGGAATCCCAATGCCTCATGGGAAAAAACCTGGAAACACTCGTTCTGTAAAATAACTCACATCAGCATCCGAAAAAAAATCTTTTTACTTTTAAATGTTTGTTTCTTTCTGAGGTTTTTTATTATTGTTTTCTTGTCAATACGGTTTCTTTTAATCTGAGCCGGAATCTCTCTGTTAGAGGGACAGAGAAGAGGAGACACCTGAATAAATCATTTCTGTTCACACCGTGTCTGACAGAAGCATTTCTCCACTGAGATCTTGAAAGCCTCTCAGAAGAAAATTTTTCAGTTTGACTCTTCCCCAAGGACTATTGTGGTGTGTGTGAATGGAGAGGCATTCATTCTGCACGGCAGCAAACCCAGATGAACTCTTTGTTTTATCCGAAAAAAGTCTCACAGAGATGGAAATACTTCCAAAAGTTTCCCAAATCAACCTTAAAAGTTGATTTTTTTAGCTTTTGTGTCGCGTTTAAAAACATTTTTTGGTGATTAAACAACTAAATAATTGGACTTTTCAGTCGGTTGATGATGCAACATCCTGGAGGATCCCAAGGCGTTCCCCGGCTAACTGTGAGACATAGTCCCTCCAACAGGGCTGGAGTGTGCCTCTGGGTGTCCATCCTGGTGGGACATGCCTGAAACACCTCATCAGCGAGGTGCTCGGGAGGCATCCTAACCAGATGCCCGAACCACTCCATCTGGCTTCTCTTGACCAGCAGGGAGTAATGGCTCTGCTCTGAACTCCTCCCGGATGACAGAGCTCCTCCCTCTTTCTCTATAAGCCCACCCACCCTGCAGAGGAAGCTCGTTTTGTCTGCTTGTATCCACAATCTCATTCTTTCAGCCATCACCCACATCTAATGACCAATGGTGAGGGTAGGAGCGTAGATCCTGGTTACCATGGTGAGGGTAGGAACGTAAATCCTGGTTACCATGGTGAGGGTAGGAACGTAGATCCTGGTTACCGTGGTGAAGGTAGGAACGTAGATCCTGGTTACCATGGTGAGGGTAGGAACGTAAATCCTGGTTACCATGGTGAGGGTAGGAACGTAGATCCTGGTTACCTTGGTGAGGGTAGGAACATAGATCCTGGTTACCATGGTAAGGGTAGGAACGTAGATCCTGGTTACCATGGTGAGGGTAGGAACGTAGATCCTGGTTACCATGGTGAAGGTAGGAACGTAGATCCTGGTTACCATGGTGAGGGTAGGAACATAGATCCTGGTTACCATGGTGAGGGTAGGAACATAGATCCTGGTTACCATGGTGAGGGTAGGAACGTAGACCCTGGTAACCATCGTGAGGGTAGGAACGTAGATCCTGGTTACCATGGTGAGGGTAGGAACATAGATCCTGGTTACCATGGTGAGGGTAGGAACGTAGATCCTGGTTACCATGGTGAGGGTAGGAACGTACGTAGATCCTGGTTACCATGGTGAAGGTAGGAACGTAGATCCTGGTTACCATGGTGAAGGTAGGAACGTAGATCCTGGTTACCATGGTGAGGGTAGGAACATAGATCCTGGTTACCATAGTGAGGGGAGGAACGTAGATCCTGGTTACCATGGTGAGGGTAGGAACGTAGACCCTGGTAACCATGGTGAGGGTAGGAACGTAGATCCTGGTTACCATGGTGTGGGTAGGAACATAGATCCTGGTTACCATGGTGAGGTCCAGGATCTAGGAACGTAGATCCTGGTTACCATGGTGAAGGTAGGAACGTAGATCCTGGTTACCCTGGTGAGGGTAGGAACATAGATACTGGTTACCATGGTGAGGGTAGGAACGTAGATCCTGGTTACCATGGTGAGGGTAGGAACGTAGATCCTGGTTACCATGGTGAGGGTAGGAACGTAGATCGACTTGTAAATCGAGAGCTTTGCTTTTCGGCTCACCTCTTTTTTCACCATGACATACCGATGCAGTGTCCTGAATACTGCGGACGCTGCACCGATCCATCTGTCGATCTCGCACTCCATCCTCCCCCACTCGTGAACATGCTCCTGTTTGAACATCATTCTAACTTAAAAACACCATTTTTTATTCATTCATTTTTGAGCATTTTTCAAACTTTGTTCTTGGCCACGCCCACGTTCTGGCATAACCACAGAAAGGCCAGTGTTTCAAGCCTCGCCAACGACACCAGGACTCAAACTCCGACCTTCTTGCTTTGAGGCCACCGTGTTAACAACTGCGCCACCCTCCTTAGGTTACAATACTATAAATTTATTTGAAAAATGAAGAAAAACCATGGTTTATTTTCCAATTCAATGATGTGAGCAGTTCCATATCAGAACAGGGTGTTCACAAAACGACCATCTCAGCCTGAGGATCATTCACACGTTTACTTTAAATGTGTAACAGAATCCATCCAAGAGCTGAAAGTGACTGATGGTGGAGTCACGAACCACGTCCGAAGTCTTCTCCTTTAAATCAAAGTTTTAAACCAGCATTAAAACTTATGATGTATTCAGTAATAAAAAAGTCGTATAAATGAGTTCATTCATGAGTTTGAGCAAAATCTTCAGCCTGGTTTCATTTTCCAGGAAATGTGGTTTTTATGGGTGACTCAGCAAAAAAAAGATATTTCTGGAAATTGAAATTAAAAAAGGGAGGAATAAAGTTTAATCAGTCCTGCGGCGGATGAACGAAAGACCGCGTAATAAAAAAGTAAAAGCAATTTGAATCTTTAAAAAATGTGGAACAACCGACGGAAAGAGAAACCTAGACAAATCTACCCTTGTTAGAAAAAAACATG